>QNTS01000791.1:32750-129694 GCA_003317085.1 Hucho hucho | reverse complement strand
ACCATATGTGAATTGATTGCCCCCCATCTATCTTCAGAGTTCGTTCTGTTAGGTGACCTAAACTGGGATATGCTTAACACCCCGGCAGTCCTACAATCTAAGCTAGATGCCCTCAATCTCACACAAATCATCAAGGAACCCACCAGGTACAATCCTAAATTTGTAAACATGGGCACCCTCATAGATATTATCCTGACCAACTTGCCCTCCAAATACACCTCTGCTGTTTTCAATCAGGATCTCAGCGACCACTGCCTCATTGCCTGCATCCGCTATGGGCCCGCGGTCAAACGACCACCCCTTATCACTGTCAAACGCTCCCTAAAACACTTCTGCGAGCAGGCCTTTCTAATCAACCTGGCCAGGGTATCCTGGCAGGATATTGACCTCATTCCGTCAGTCGAGGATGCCTGGTCGTTCTTTAAAAGCAACTTCCTCACCATCTTAAATAAGCATGCCCCTTTAAAAAAATGTAGAACTAAGAACAGATACAGCCCTTGGTTCACTCCAGACCTTCCTGCCCTTGACCAGCACAAGAACATCCTGTGGCAGACTGCTATAGCATCAAATAGACCCCGCGATATGCAACTGTTCAGGGAAGTCAGGAACCAATACACGCAGTCAGTCAGGAAAGCAAAGGCTAGCTTTTTCAAACAGAAATTTGCATCCTGTAGCTCTAACTCCAAAACGTTTTGGGATACTGTCAAGTCCATGGAGAACAATAGCACCTCCTCCCAGCTGCCCACTGCACTGAGGCTAGGTAACACGGTCACCACCGATAAATCCAGGATAATCTAAAATTTCGACAAGCATTTCTCAACGGCTGGCCATGCTTTCCTCCTGGCTAACCCAACCCCGGCCAACAGCTCCGCAGCTACTTGTCCGAGCCTCCCCAGCTTTTCCTTCACCCAAATCCAAATAGCAGATGTTCTGAAAGAACTGCAAAACCTGGACCTGTACAAATCAGCTGGGCTAGACAATCTGGACCTTCTCTTTCTAAAACTATCTGCCGCCATTGTTGCAACTCCTATTACCAGTCTGCTCAACCTCTCTTTCGTGTCGTCCCAGATCCCTAAAGATTGGAAAGCTGCCGCGGTCATCCACCTCTTCAAAGGGGGTGACACTCTAGACCCAAATTGCTATAGACCTATATCCATCCTAACCTGCCACTCTAAAGTCTTCGAAAGCCTAGTTAATAAACAGATCATTGACCACTTCGAATCGCACCGTACCTTCTCCGCTGTGCAATCAGGTTTGCCCTCGCAACATACTCGTCGCCAGACCCACTGGATCCAGGTCATCTACAAGTCCCTGCTAGGTAAAGCCCCGCCTTATCTCAGCTCGCTGGTAACCATAGCAGCACCCACCCGTAGCACGCGCCCCAGCAGGTATACAGTGATGGAAAAAAGTATTTGATCCCCTGCTGATTTTGTACGTTTGCCCACTGACAAAGAAATGATCAGTCTATAATTTTAATGGTAGGTTTATTTGAACAGTGAGAGACAGAATAACAACAACAAAAAAACGCATGTGAAAAATGTTATAAATTGATTTGCATTTTAATGAGGGAAATAAGTATTTGACCCCTCTGCAAAACATGACTTAGTACTTGGTGGCAAAACCCTTGTTGGCAATCACAGAGGTCAGGCATTTCTTGCAGTTGACCACCAGGTTTGCACACATCTCAGGAGGGATTTTGTCCCACTCCTCTTTGCAGATCTTCTCCGTCATTAAGGTTTCGAGGCTGACATTTGGCAACTCGAACCTTCAGCTCCCTCCACAGATTTTGGCTAGTCCACTCCAGGACCTTAATGTGCTTCTTCTTGAGCCACTCCTTTGTTGCCTTGGCCGTGTGTTTTGGGTCATTGTCATGCTGGAATACCCATCCACGACCCATTTTCAATGCCCAGGCTGAGGGAAGGAGGTTCTCACCCAAGATTTGACGGTACATGGCCCCGTCCATCGTCCCTTTGATGCGGTGATGTTGTCCTGTCCCCTTAGTAGAAAAACACCCCCAAAGCATAATATTTCCACCTCCATGTTTTACGGTGGGGATGGTGTTCTAGGGGTCATAGGCAGCATTCCTCCTCCTCCAAACACGGCGAGTTGAGTTGATGCCAAAGAGCTCCATTTTGGTCTCATCTGGCCACAACACTTTCACCCAGTTGTCCTCTGAATCATTCAGATATTCATTGGCAAACTTCAGACGGGCATGTAAATGTGCTTTCTTGAGCAGGGGGACCTTGCGGGCGCTGCAGGATTTCAGTCCTTCACGGTTTAGTGTGTTACCAATTGTTTTCTTGGTGACTATGGTCCCAGCTGCCTTGAGATCATTGACAAGATCCTCCCGTGTAGTTCTGGGCTGATTCCTCACCGTTCTCATGATCATTGCAACTCCACGAGGTGAGATCTTGCATGGAGCCCCAGGCCGAGGGAGATTGACAGTTCTTTTGTGTTTCTTCCATTTGCGAATAATCGCACCAACTGTTGTCACCTTCTCACCAAGCTGCTTGGCGATGGTCTTGTAGCCCATTCCAGCCTTGTGTAGGTCTACAATCTTGTCCCTGACATCCTTGGAGAGCTCTTTGGTCTTGGCCATGGTGGAGAGTTTGGAATCTGATTGATTGATTGCTTCTGTGGACAGGTGTCTTTTATACAGGTAACAAACTGAGATTAGGAGCACTCCCTTTAAGAGTGTGCTCCTAATCTCAACTCATTACCTGTATAAAAGACACCTGTGAGCCAGAAATCTTTCTGATTGAGAGGGGGTCAAATACTTATTTCCCTCATTAAAATGCAAATCAATTTATAACAATTTTCACATGCGTTTTTCAGGATTTTTTGTTGTTATTCTGTCTCTCACTGTTCAAATCAACCTACCATAAAAATTATAGACTGGTCATTTCTTTGTCAGTGGGCAAACGTACAAAATCAGCAGGGGATCAAATACTTTTTTCCCTCACTGTATCTCACTGGTCACTCCCAAAGCCAATTCCTCCTTTGGCCGCCTTTCCTTCCAGTTCTCTGCTGCCAATGACTGGAACGAACTACAAAAATCACTGAAACTGGAGACACTTATCTCCCTCACTACTGTTCATGCCTTAGATAGTCGACCATTAGGGTCAGCGTTGATCATCCTCTGGGTATGGTAATGCAGGGGGGGTCACAAGGAGACGATCAGTCTCTTCCTCATTGACTCTCCTGCGTTTCCCGTGGTGCTAGGTCTACCCTGGTTAGCTTGTCATGACCCCACTGTTTCTTGGCAACGGAGGGTTCTCACGGGGTGGTCGCGAGAGTGCTCGGGGAGGTGTTTAGGGGTTTCCGTGGATGCTACTACGGTGGATAGTCCAGACCAGGTCTCCACCATGCACATTCCCCCTGAATATGCCGATTTGGCTCTCNAGATTTTCAGGGACCTGCACGGGCAGGGTGTAGTGGTGTATATTGATGACATTTTGATGTACTCCGCTACACGCGCAGAGCATGTGTCCCTGGTGCGCAGGGTGTTTGGTTGATTGTTGGAGCATGACCTGTACGTCAAGGCTGAGAAGTGCCTGTTCTTCCAGCAGTCCGTCTCCTTCCAAGGGTATCGCATTTCCACCTCTGGGGTGGAGATGGAGAGTGACCGCATTTCAGCCGTGCGTAATTGGCCGACTCCCACCACGGTAAAGGAGGTGCAGCGGTTTCTAGGGTTTGCCAACTACTACCGGAGGTTTATCCGGGGTTTTGGTCAGGTAGCGGCTCCCATTACCTCACTGCTGAAGGGGGGTGCGGTGCGTTTGCAGTGGTCGACAGGGCTTTTGGTCACCTGAGGGCTCTGTTTACCTCGGCTCCCGTGCTGGCCCATCCGGATCCTTCTTTGGCGTTCATAGTGGAGGTGGACGCGTCCGAGGCTGGGATAGGAGCCGTGCTCTCACAGCGCTCGGGTACGCCACCGAAGCTCCACCCTTGTGCTTTCTTCTCAAAGAAGCTCATGGGACGCCGCCCATGTTCACCTCCAGCAGGCCGTGATGCGCCAGATAGCTAGCGCAGACCATCACCACAGTGAGACCCCGGTATTCGCACCGGGGGACCGGGTCTGGCTCTCGACCCGAAACCTGCCCCTCCGACTGGCCTGCCAGAAGCTGGGTCCGCGGTTTGTGGGGCCATTTAAAGTCCTGAGGAGAGTGAACGAGGTTTGTTATAGGCCAGTGGAGGACGTTTTGGACCCGTCTATGCTGCGGGAGTTCCACCGTCTCCGTCCGGATCGCCCTGCGCCTCGCCCTCCGGGTCGGCCCCGAGGCCGGTGTCAGCGCGCTGCTGGAGCCGCGCGTCAAGGGGGGGGGTACTGTCACAACTTCCGCCGAAGTCGGTGCCTCTCCTTGTTCGGGTGGTGTTCGGCGGTCGACGTCACCGGTCTTCTAGCCATCACCGATCCACTTTTCATTTTCCATTTGTTTTGTCTGTGTTTTCCACACCTGGTTTCAATTCCCTCAATTACATGTTTTGTATATAACCTCTGTTCCCCCCCATGTCTTTGTGTGGGATTGTTCTTTGTAGTGCTTGTGCACATATTATACTGGTGCGTTACGGGCTATTTTGTGCCCATGTACTCTCGTGTTGTTTGAACCGTTGGGTTGTTTAAATAAACAACTAAGTTTATTACCCAGTTTTGCTCTCCTGCGCCTGACTTCTCTGCAACCAGTTACGCAACCCCTACATCAGGAAATGAGTTTTCTGTGATAAAGAGCTTGTGTGGTACTGCACGCAATTTAACCTCTTAGGGATAACCGGCGCGTTAGCGGGCCGTTCCCGACACTACCCAGTGAAATGTAAGGCGCCAAATTCAAAATCCAAAAGTTGAATTATTAAACATTCATCAATATACAAGTGTTGCATAGTCATCAAAAGCTCTGATTCTTGGCAATATCACAGCGTTGATTTCAAAAAGGCTTTACGGCGAAAGCACAACATTTGATTGTTTGAGGATAGCACCTCACATATTTATGCATTAGCATAAATTCATAACCATCGCGGGTCACACAAAACCCATATAACAGCTAAAATAAATCACTTACCTTTCGAAGAACTTCTGCTGAGGGCATCCCAAGTGTCCAAGGAAGACATCCAATGGTTCTTTTGTTAGAAAAAGTCATTTATTATATTCATAAATCTCCATTTGGTTGGCGCGTTATGTTCAGAAGATCCACCGTCGAGTCGCCCGTTGTACAGTGAAGAGAAAGCGTTCAAATATACCTATCAACTTTGCCCAAACAAATCAAACATCATTTATAATTCATCCTTAGGTATCCTTTTATGAATATTAGTGATAATATTTCACTCGGATGATATCCTAAATGATATAAAAGGAAAATAAAGCGCGCTCACAATCTCGTGCCCGGGAAACGTTATTGACATCTGTGGTCTCTTGACTATTTCCTCTTCCTTTCAGTTCTGTTCAGTGCTAAAGCCTCCAAACACTGTCTAAAGACTGTTGACATCTAGTGGAAGCCATATGTACTGCAACCTAGGAGCTATTATACATGGATTTCAATAGGAAGTCTATGGAAAAGAGGAAATGTCACAACAACAACAAAAATTCTGGACAGAAATTCCTTGGGTTTTCGCCTGCTATATCAGTTCTGTTATACTCAAGACATTATTTTAACAGTTTTAGAAACTTCAGAGTGTTTCCTATCCAATAGTATTATGTGCATATCCTAGTTTCTGGGCCGGCATTTTACTTTGGGCACGCTCTCCAAAACCGTCACCTCTGCTGCCGCTCCCTAACTAGTTTTAACAACAGCCAAAGTGGCCAAAGTGTGGGAATTAATGTTGATCTCAAGGATTGACAGAACATTTTGGTGACGATGTTGTTGCAGTGGTCAAGATAATTAGCCTACTTGGTGGACAGAGCAATCGGGAACGTGAAAACGGCTTATTTATTCGTTTTTTTATAGAACAAATTGCTTCTTTTTTCAGTTTTTGCATATAAAACCAAAAACACGACTTTATATTTCAATGTTCAAATGTGTGTGGGGTTAAATGAGGAATGCCTGGTCAAGTGCACAGCCAACTCTTCCTGTCCTTTCAAAGTAAGAGGTCACCATTCTAACTTCGTCCTATGAATCCAAGTCATTAATTGATTAATACATAGCTGCCCACACCGTTCCACAGTGTCAAGATAAGGTAAGACTTCTCAATTTCTGCATAATATTTAGTATGTATTGGCTTATTAATGAACTCTTGTTAAAGTAAATGGTTAGCTCACTGATATATCCTAGCTACCTAGCTAACTATTGGTAATCTTATTAAATAATGCAATACAGCCAAAACAACAGTATCTATTGGTAGACTAGAGATCAAATCAAATCAAAGTGTATTTGTCACGTGCGCCAAATACAACAGGTGTAGACCTTACAGTGAAGTGCTTACTTACAGGCTCTAACCAACAGTGCAATTTCTAGGTAAAAAAAAGGTATTAGTTGAACAATAGAAATAAAAACAACAGTAAAAAAGACAGTGAAAAATAACAGTAGCGAGGCTATATACAGGCACCGGTTAGTCAGGCTGATTGAGGTAGTATGTACATGTAGGTATACATACTTGCACAGGTGTATGCCCTAGCTATAGTTAGTCAGCGGTTTCACATCTAACTAGCTGGAATGAAGCAAGGGTATGAATAGTATACATGTAAATATATCCTTTCACTGTTTACAGCAGGTCTTCAGCTACTGTTGTAGATATTTTAATACCATTATGTTGCATTTTCTCATTTCTGAACAGAATGCATAGCACACCTTTTAAGTAGAAACATATGTCAAGGGTTGCCTACATATGTCAAGGGTTGCCTCAGCTGAAAAACTGCACGTACCACACGTACCACACGTTTCACTTTTAAGTGAAAACACATGTCTGAGGCTGCCTATAGGAATACTATAAGGGCTGTGCTCTGGGACACAGAGTCAGCTGTTTCCTAGGGCAGCTCCCTTTAATTGTGCTTAATTAAAGGTATTATTGAATTCACAAGTTTCTTGTATGAGTGTCATAATTTGAAGATCATTTTTTCCACGACACTACCCAGACCTGTGTGATAAACCTGATAGGGTGCAGTGGATGTGTCCAGCTTACACCTGTGCAAATCTGTGTGTATAGCAATGGAATTAAACATCAAACCAACGCCTCAAGTGTCGTGCTGTCGGTCAACCACACACCTGAAGAGGTTTGGGGTCCTGTCCAGAAACAACCCCTACTGTAGCTCCTACCCCTAGACACTTGTGGAGATCTGAGAGAATTGGACAGGTGTAAGCAATACCACCAAAATTCAACCAAGCCTATCAGAGAGTAAGGTGGAGCTCTCACCATGTCACAACCCATCAATCCCTCTAAGATCTGCACAAGTGTCTATACTCTTGGCAGTAGAGGCTAGGGGCTGTTTCTGGAAAGGCCATGGGTATTATGGTAGCTCAGTAAATCAGTCAGTCTGGCACTGTCAAAAAATGTTAATAGCTGTCAAATACCATGCTTCCCCTGTCCTTGGGAGAATCTCAATTGCATTTTCTTGATTCATTGCATGCTCTCTCCTCGTATCCTTCTTAAACCCCATTGGATGAGAATGTCAGAGTTCCCTCCCGTCTCACCTTCTCATCCAATGGGTTTTGAGGAGGCAGCGAAGAGAGCGGATGTGAGGAATCAAGGAAATGCAATTGAGATTCTCCCCTTGTTTTCTCCATTCCTCACCTCCTTCTCAAAACACATTGAAGGAGAGGAGGAAAGGTTCCTCCCTTCGGGCTCCAATGCACTTTCAAGGAGAGGCAAAGAGCGGAGGAAACAAGGACAGAGGAAGCAAGAATCAAATCAAATGTTAGAATACAACAGGTGTAGACCTGCGCAGAATACAACAAGTGTAGACCTTACCGTGAAATGCTTACTTACAAGCCTTTAACCTAACAATGCAGTTTTAAGAAAATAACACAACGTGCCATTGGAACATGATGGTTGCTGATAATGGGCCTCTGTACACCTATGTAGATATTCCATTAAAAATCATCTGTTTCCAGCTACAATAGTCATTTAAAACATTAACAATGTCTACACTGTATTTCTGATCAATTTGATGTTATTTTAATGGACAAAAAATGTGCTTTTCTTTAAAAAACAAGGACATTTCTAAGTGACCCCAAACTTTTGAACGGTAGTGTAGGTGTTCCTGTTATCCAGGTGGGAAAGGGCAGTGTGGAGTGTAATTGAGATTGCGTCATCTGTGGATCTGTTGGGGCGGTATGTATTATATTATTGAATTAAATTATTAAATCAACTATTAAAAACTATAGAAATGCTGTTGTTTATCCTTTTCATTCTCCTGGAAGGTTTGGCATGGCTATAAATGATAGAGAAGTTGACTAAAACACAAACAGACCTGGCTACTAGGCATGACAAAGAAACATGCAGTGTCCATGTTTCACATGACATTTTGAATGACATGTAGATCTTTTGTTGTTGCTTGGAGTTATGATCTCATTGTGTCTATCTAGACTCTTATTCCTGTAACTACACAAGAGAAGCTGCAAGAAAATCATATTTAAATGTATATCAAACCACTCAGAAAATGTGACCCTGATGCCACACATTGGCCCCGTTATAGAAAGACGCAGGTAGTCTGGACTTGTTTTACATGTATGTTCTCTGTCTAGGTAAACCATAGGGCCTCCTAGGCCCACATTCCCAAGATATAATCATAAAACAAATTCCATCTTGAATTGTTTTTTAAATGTTTTTATTTGTTCACAATGTACAACAAAAATTCAAACACAAACACATTAAAATTACATTCAATAACCAATTTATTGTGAGCTATCCAACTCATCATATGGTAGTTAGGTCAAATATTATGACTTCTGTCTTCAGCATTTCATCTTGTTACTCTGGACGAAACCAAATATAATCCAAGAGTATGGAATTAAAACAGTGTACAGTAAGTACACCCAGATAGTGCACAGTATAGCCAGATAGGAATGTTGATGGCTTTGCCACATAAGTTGAATGTAATTATTAGTGCTGTTCAAGCAATGTGTGACAATTGACCATGATGCTAAAGCACCACCAGCAACCAAGAAACAGTCAGCTCTCACTGCTGTCTTGACTCATAATTGGGTTCATGTATACTAAAATATATAATACAGTTGAAGGAATTAGCAAATGAATGAGCATGTTATGAAACCACTGGTCTTCTACGGTGAATAAGGCACTGTATGCCACAACGTTTGTTCATCAATACAATAAATATCTGGTAGTACTGTGGGAAATGTCTTTCAGTTTCACCAAGCCGATTATTTCCAACCGGTCTGTTGAGCCAGTGAGGCACTTCATGCTATTCAAGTCCTGCCACAAAATATTGGCTATTGACTAGTCTTAGATCATGGTTCAGAGTATTTGCTGATGAGGATAAAGTGAGTACTTCAGTACTTCAAACAAATAGTGTCCTGTTGCTATTGCCCCATAACCAGTGCTTGACTTGGACTGAAATAGGTGCCAGTACTCATTTTGGGTTCCGGTACTGTTTATATTTTGGTGCAGGAGCTCCACAATACTTTTGAGCTAATATTCTATAAGAGGAACAGGAGCTCAAGCAGTAGAACATGCCGGTGCCGGTACTCAGCTCCGGTGAGCTCCCGCCCAAATTAAACACTGCCCATAACACCTGAGCAATACGAGTTGTGCCTCCAACTCAGAGGAGAAACTAGAAATGCAGCTTTCCGTTATGTAATTGGCTGTGAGTGATGCCATGACTGCCCATGCCGTGACCAGTCAATATCCCATTTACATTTTCATGCTACGTCTGAGGGGCTAGAGTGATATAGTACTGAGGTGGCATGCCGTAGCAACAACTGGCAAAACGTTGCAGGCGTTGTATACACTACAGACAGGGTGAGACAGTAAATCAAGGATTTTTTTTTTTGAAGGTCTCACAAACTCTGCCCCATAGGAAGACTATGTACCATAAAGGTTATGCTTTTTTTTACCTATCTGAACTGGCATGTACTCTTTGACACACATACTTTGTTCTAGTGAACAGAAATGTGTCTGTACATAACTGGGATCTTGGAAAACAGGCCTTCTAGTACAGGTTATGCTCTTCTTTACCTCTATCTCTCTCCTGTTGCACCAGCTAACACAGGCAATACATTTGGCCAGATATTATCAATAGCAAATAGAACAGAGTAGAAACGGTAGTATTAGCCTTCAGAGTGATGAAATGTGAACCATCACTGCACTCCAAAAAATTAATTGTGTGCTCATTTAGAATAATTCATTTATTGTTTCATTTATCATTTCAGCACTTCATCTATGAGAGAATGGCCCAATTTAGAGGTCAGACTTGGGAGTAAACTGTGGGTTGAAATACTCTCAATTTACCATTCTGTGTTACTCAACGTAACTTCAAGTTCATATAATAATAATAATCATAATAATAAATGAATGACTGTGTGAATATCTGGTAAATGTTTACTTAAAAAAATCTGTCTCATGATACAAGACTTGGCCAACAGAATCATTACCAAAGTGTGTGTAAATGCTGAAGACAGGAGAGCAAACATTTCTGTCTTTAGTTTTGGAGTGTTGTTGTCTGAGGAGTGTGTTTGTGTATGTGGTGTGTGCGTGTGTGTGATGGGGTCAGATTCGAGTCAGCTGATGCCAAAAACTGGACGGCATGAAGCTCTCCATCTTGTCAGCGAAGAAACCCAGGGGTGCGAATAGGGTGCTGAAGAACTGAGGAACAAAACAAAGATATTTCAATACACTGCTTTCAATAGCCTACACAAGGGGTACTCAACTCCTACCCTACGAGGTTCGGAGACTGCTGGTTTTCTGTACTACCTGATAATTGCACACACCTGGTGTCCCAGGTCTACAATTGTACAGGTGCTATAACTATATTTCTTACAATGCTATGACGTGGCATTGACCTACTGCGGGTGGCTACCCCAACACCATATAACTGATGAACGGAAATGAACACACTTCAATTTGAATTTTGACAACTGCTATTCAACAAACTAAACAGACTGCTGTGGAAAAAAAGAGAGAGTATGGTGAAATCAAAGTGAGATGACAAGCACTGGCCTGGCGAGTTGTATTGAGGGGGCATGTTAGAATGTACCCTTCATCTAGGGTTGAATACCAGAGCTTGCATCACTACTACACCGTAGGGATCCAAGGTCTAATTCTATAAAATGCTCTCCCAAAACAAATAAGCAAGGAGAGAGGAGACCCATAACCCTTGCTGAGGCCTCTATCCCCAGCTTAACCAATTGAAATTGGCCCACGATCGCGTATCTGAAAAATGTTTAAACCCCAATAGTTAAATCCACCATAAACAACACTTTAATGTGTTTATGAAGCAATACATTTGCGAGGTGAACAGATGGTTGTGACAGGATATGGGAAGCAAGGCCACAGCATTGCTCTAGTATCTGGAACCACGGCCAAAGCTTAAGCATGCAATGCCATGGGTCTCTCTCCCCCAATGCATTTAGTCTCAACCTACAGCGATGACACTGCCCAACGTGATAGACATAGACTAGTCCTCATGCCTAGTACAACAACAGGAATGGAAAATATTTTGAAAACATACTTCACGTTAAGATATTAGCCCAATTGATCAAGGTTTTTCCAAATTCAGGTCGGCCAAATTTTACAAGACTGCAAAGTGGAAAGTTATTGAGTGTGGTCTTCACACATTACTTTGTTGAAAGGTATTTTGTCCAACTATTTGCTTGTGTTTATAAAAACAAACCTTTAGGTAAACATTTCAATAATCACAAGTCTACAGACACGTCCACCCAGACCAAACAGCGTGCAGTGACCATGAGTCAGATGTGTCAAAGTGTTTAAAAACACCCAGTCAAATAAGATACACTATATATACAAAAGTATGTGGATACGCCTTCAAATTAGTGGATTCGGCTGTTTCAGCCACACCAGTTGCTGACAGGTGTATACAATTGAGCACACAGCCATGTAATCTCCATAGACAAACATTGGCAGTAGCATGGCCTTACTGAAGAGCTCAGTGACTTTCAACGTGGTACCGTCATAGGATACCACCTTTCCAACAAGTCAATTCGTCAAATTTCTGTCCTGTTAGGGCTGTCCCGGTCAACTGTAAGTGCTGTAAAGTTTGGTGGTGGAGGAATAATGGTCTGGGGCTGTTTTTCATGGTTCGGGCTAGGCCCCTTGACGCTACAGAATACAATGACATTCTAACTTTGTGGCAACAGTTTGGGGAAGGCCCATTCCTGTTTCAGCATGACAATGCCCCCATGCATAAAGGGAGGTCCATACAGAAATGGTTTGTCGAGATCGCTGTGGAAGAACATGACTGGCCTGCACAGAGCCCTGACCAACTCCATATTAATGCCCATGATTTTGGAATGAGATGTTTGACGAGCAGGTGTTCACAAACTTCTGGTCATGCAGTGTATATAAAAATAAACTCTCTCTCGTCATACCACTCAGTCACCTACTTCTGAAGACTTTGAAAACAACATCCATCCTCCATAAGATGGAGTGAGTTACAAAGCACACTTTGAATTAGGTTAGGCCTAGCTCTACTGACCAACTGCCACCACAGAATAGGTAGCCTAATAAAAGCTGGTTGAGGACAGACATGGCTGCATGTAGTGGGGCTAGGAGTAGATAAAGAGGAAGCGTGGGGGGGGGTCACCCCACTGTCCTGTTTCAGGCCGGGGCTTTTTATCCTCTTCAGCTGAAATCTCTGTTTTTCCTCAGAGAGCGGTGTGAGGCTGGGCCGTTCCCCTCCCTGCAGCCTCTGAGGCTTTCATGTACTGCCTCTATCTGGCCCTTACACAAACCAGGCTCTCCACTGCGCTGTAAAAGTGTTATCTAGAGGCAGTCTTTCCCATAACAAATGTGTGAGTGCGAGGCGGTCTCTGCGGGCTTGTTTTTGCCCAGGCTAATGGCCCTGCTCTGCTGTGTAAAGTGAGAGCTAATAAACAGGGCCACTGTAAACAGAGGATTAGCGTGAGGGAGGGCCTAGCCAAACAAGCTAAAAACAGAAACACTGACAGTCTGCCACACTGTCTTATAAATAAACAAGAGACTAAATCACATACATCAAACCCAATGCTTATACCCTGGAACTAATGCGCATGCAGAAAGCCTACGTCGAATTGTGTTATCAGCTGCTGGCTTACGCTCTTTCGGCCCCCATATATTCCCATAATGTGCAGGAAAAGGGGCTCTGTGAAATGGGCTATGGGGGCAATTGGACTGCAGTTCTTTACTTTTGATGTTTAACAGGCATGGTGCATTAGGCAATTGAGCCTGGGCTGGAAAACAGCCCTTTGAGAAGGACTGAGTGGAGGTGTTAACCTGTTCTGGTAGTGACAGGCACACTCTATCATCCTAAACCTTAACCTCCACATTCCCTGGAGACCCTCCTGACAGGGTGCGGCTCTGTGGAAAACCGGTATCATCAAAGCAAGTTTCCTCCTCAGGTCTGCTATAGCAGCCAAGTACAGTGCTGCTGAGCGAAGGTGTTGTTCGCTTGTTCTCAACCTACATTCCCGGCTTTCTCAAGAGACTTGGAACTGGGAAGTGTGGCAACGCAAGACTAGCCTGTTCTGGTTGAGAAAGGCCCACGTCACTTATCTAGTCTGAAATAATCACTAGAGTGGCCCTCTTAGCTGTTGCTCTGTGGATGATCTTCAAGTCCTGCTATCCAATACATGAGTGAACTAACTACCTGGCTGGGACAGGGCTTAGTTGGAGATGCTGCTTTTGCGCCAAGTCATACAGTACTCTAGGAATAATGGTATTCTCTATACTAGGATATGTCAATGCCACACCTCTGCAACTCCTGAGAAAGTTGATCACAAAGTAGAGAAATACCACATCCAGATTCCATTTATTTATTGATAACCTTGTTTTTTGCTAGCCCAAATGACCATCAAGTATTAATTCCGTGAACGTAACATAAAAAGCCACGTGAAGCGGTCCATAGTAAATATTACCCCCAACAACCAAAACGATCAGTGGAAGAAACTTGCACAACTTACTGCTTTGGCAAAGACGCCCATGAGCTCAGGAAACTGGTGTGTGAGCATGGCCAGCATGGCAGTGAACGAACAAAGGCCCGCTGTGAAGAGGATGAAGAAGGGAAGCTCTTTCTTTGGGTACACAGACACCTCGTGGAAGGCTGCAGAAGAGAATGANGGGGGGGGGGGGGGACGGACGGACAGAGAGAGAGAGGAGAATAGAGATAGAGACACATTATCATCAGAATTGACCATTGCATTGAGTATACTGTCGAGTAGTGACTTGTCCTACTACTTACAGGGCAGCAGTTCACGATCTGCTGTTTCTGTGCACCCAGGATAGGGGTAAAACAGGTGACCCTTCTCTAGAGGGTAGGGAATTATCCGAAAAGCTTCAGTGGCAGGAGAGAAATGCAGAAAAACACATCCAGCATGAGAATAGATTCGAAGGTGTTTGTGCATAGATTTTAATGTCAATTTTTTTTTTATGCGAGTACGGCCAATGCGTTGATGCATGTGTAACTATGTTGTTTTAATTGCCCGAAATGCAATCAATGAATTAATCAACCAACTAATTAATCAAACAATCAATCAATCAATCAATGTCCCACTACGTACTGCCTTCCCAGGTGCAGTGCAGCAGGTTTAAGGCTCCCTCGGCCCGCTTCCAGTGCTGCAGGTGAAAAAAGGCGTAGGCCACCGCCTCGCTGTCCCCCCTCTTCAGGATGTGTTCTGGAGGCAGGATCAGACTCTTCATCTCTAATAAATACTACAGACAGAGAGGCAGACAGGAGATAACACCATTACAGTACATTACAGGCAAAGGCGTTGACATGGTTAAACAGCAGACGCTCTTTTCCAGAGTGGCTTACAACCAGTGCTAGGTAAACAACCGCATTTCACCATAATAGTCGCTATCTGCAAAATGCGTGCTGTTCAGAAAAGAGAAGTGTGAATGTGAGTGCAAGGAAGACAAGGGCAGTGTAAGTTCATTTACTTGAATGGGAATTAGTCAGCACCTCATCCATATCCTGTTGAGCAATAATTCTATCTGACCCATAGACTGAAATATACTTTTCCTCGTGAGGTATTTGTTGAGAGCCCTTGTTTTGCAATTGTTCAAGTGGGGAAAGTCTAAAGCCTCTCTCTGCTCTGTTATTGTTAGATTCAGAGTGTAACCTCCCCTTGTAAGTTCCTCCCACCGAGTCAGGCAGTACTATGCTGTGTAGTGCTGCTGACTTTCCTCCGTGTCTGGACTGTGTGTGTGTGTGGCGGCGTGGCTGTGGCGTTAATCCCCTCTGAACTGGTCCCCTGGGCTGTGGGGTCAGCAGGGACCATTGGGGTTGGGCCTTCTGGATTCCCAGGCAGCCTGCTTCACAGGACTATGGGTCTTAGACGGACACTTTGGGAAGGTTACCCTAAAGCTAATCACCCCATGGTCACAGGCTCAGCCAGCCAGCGTCGCCCTGCTCGCCCAGGAGGCTGCACCCAGGGCCCGAGGGGCAGACCAGCCCTCTGCACTGCTCTCCTCTTCCCTCAGGGACAGTTAGCTGGTGTGTTAGCTGGCTGGCTACAGTGTGTCTGCATGAATATGATGCTGATTGGTTATGCTTGGATAACTGTCAGTGAGTTTCACATTTTTGAGAATGAGTGTCTAGCACTTCTAAAAATGTTTTCAGCGCACTCCACTCCTCATTGCAGTGATATATTTGAGTTGTAGTTGTTCAATGGCGCGCGTGACTTTCATGTCCTTGCCAAATTTGAGACTTTTACGCCAGTCAGCACTCAGGCTTACTGTATAGATCAGGGCTCTCCCACCCCGTTCCTGGAGAGCTACCCTCCTGTAGGTTTACGCTCCGACCCCAGTTGTAACTGACAGGGTTGGAGAGCCCTGCTATAGACGCTGAGCATACCTCATTCTGTTAGGAGCAGCACTTTTAACCAGGTATACCAGTGTGTTTAATAAGGGCAGAGGTGATGGTTACCAAAGCATTTGACTGGCAGCTGTCCTTCCTGGCATGCCCTGGCATAAGGGTGGGTAACACCTCGGCCCTCTGCGCTGCCTCCCTCCTCCATACCCCTCCTTCACCAGTCGCCTCTTTGATGAAGGGATTGAGTTTCATTGACGGTCCTCTTTTATCTTGGAACACTCATAAGCCGGAGCATAACTCATAAGCCGCCCTCAGATTTTAATCTTCGACATTTAGCACAATGGAACAAGTCGACGACATCTAGCCGTCGTCTCATTGGCTCACGGTGCTGTTGAAGGATAGGTGACCTCTGAGGCCATCTGTCATGTTAGGTCACCTGAAGGTAGCGGTGGACTGAACTGGACGGATGCTGGAATAGGAGGATGATATTGACCCGAGAAACTGATCTAAAATGTCAGTTTTGTGTTGTTCCTTCCAATGGTTAAGGTTAGGATCTGGTAACGGTGAGCTGACCATGGAGCTGTACCAAGGCACTTCTTACTACCGTCCGTCTCCTCCAGTGAAGTGTTGGATCACACCTACTACTACCTAAGTCAAGCCTCCATCCACCTGAACTCTGAACAAGGCTGAGGAGGCCATCGCCACAACATAGGCTACCAGGCACAAAGCAGCACACTCCAAATGCGCGAGGAAGTGTTAACCACAGGAGTGTGCTAAATATAAAACACTTTCAGGTGTCCTTAACACTTGACCAGCCATACAGGCTTCCCACTGTCCGGTTCCTCAACCTTTCTACTGTTCCTTGGAGAGAGAAGAGAGAGAGAGAGAGCGCGCGAGACTGATTGGGACAGACAGGAAAAAAAGTGGCAAGGAGAGGGGGAGCGAGCAGAGCGGTTAAGAGGTTGAGCACTGAAACAGCTGGGTGTGTGGAGCATTTGGTGCAGTCTGCTCATGTGATGTAGCGTGATGTCCATATATAATCCCCTCAGGCCTGCTGCGATGCTGGCCCTAACACTCCCCACGCCTGACCTCCCAGAATGCCCATAAATCTTGCCTTCATTACACCACTCTTCCAAGGCTGCCTGGTGGGGGCTGGCTGGTGGACTGACTGACTGCTGAGGGGGGTCACGTTGCCGAGGCCGGTGGGAGGAATCGGGGGGTCTCACTCGTTGATTGAAGCAAGGGAATGCGGGGAAGCTGCTGGGAATGGAAGCCCACCCACAACAGAGCCAGAGCAGCTCGCTCCAGTCCAGTGAACAACTGGTATCTGTGTGTGAACATTGGCTGCTGGGTAGAAAACAGCCCACGCCAGGCATGCCTCGGGCTCTACGGCTACAGGTGCACTCACTGACCATTTATACAGACAAAGACAGGGGTCCCTTGTGAAAGAGATACACACCGTACCTTCATCAGATCTCAAATGGGACTCCCCTTGATGAATAAATAAAGACAAGTCTGACACAAATCATTTAGACGAGGAAATAATCCCGCTGCAAAATCTCAAAAGCTTTCACTATAAGACCAAAGCACCCAACCTCTAGTGGACTCAATGAATTGACTTGACATGGTGAGGCCGACAGAACATGCTTCACTCCCGCGCTCCTGAGGACAATCCGACTGACACAACTCTTTAAAAGTCGCCACGTTAAGTCAGTCGTCATGTCTGTCTCTCTGTCTGTCTGCGTGTAGCAAGGCGCATGCCACCCACCTGAGGATCTGCCTTTTCCAGCCATCTATTTCCTGTGTTTGAGGGATGCAAAATCCACCTGTCACTTCAATATCACTGGATTGATTGCTTTCATTTGACTCCTGCGAACCTTTCATACTCTTGCTTGAGCCTGTAATTTCTTCCCGTTAAAAAGGTACGACTGCGGAAATGTTTGTAATGACCTGTCAAACCCACCCTGGTAAATGGCTGAAATGGGCTCAATGGAATACATTGTCTTTCCGTTGCATCTATAATAACGCTAAAGCTTCATCTGGGATTCAACGCATCGTTTCGATACTTACATCACAAGAAAGAGAAGAAAGACAACTTTATTTTGATGGGTGTAGATTTTTTGTGGAATTTAAAAAAAGTAATAATTTAATACAGACGTTTACAAATTAGACGCGCTGAAATGAAACAAGTACCAAAAATGAACACTTGGATTATAGTGATATTATGTCTGCTCTCGCAAACAATGTACAGTATGTTTAGATAGGTGTAAATCTAGAGGCAAGTGTGGTGATTTCTAATCTAGGATATCCTGCTATTGACACACTTGTTGAATTACGCAACAGGAAGTGACAACAACAGTAATGAATTAGGCAGTCTAGACAGCACAGGTGAGTGCAGGAAGGCGTACACAGGGCACCTTTTTGCAGCCCTGTTCCATCCCGGTATGTTAATGTATTCACATATGAAAATACAACCATTGTATTTATGCAAATTAGGTATCTCATTTTATTTATTTTAACAAAGAAAAAAATACCTGATACCATGAGAAAATGTACAGTATCATCAGAAAGTATTCATACCCCATGACTTATTCCACATTTTGTTGTGTTACAGCCTGAATTCAAAATGGATTAAATAAAAACAATTCTCATCCATCTACACACAATACCACATGACAAGGTGAAAACATGTTTTCATAAATGTTAGCAAATGTTTTGAAAATGAAATACAGATATATAAGTATTCACAGCATTGAGCCAATATATGTTAGATTCACCTTTGCCATAGATTTTCAAGCCGATTTAAGTCCAAACTGTAACTAGGCCAATCAGGAACATTAAATGTCGTCTTGGTAAGCAACTCCAGTGTATATTTGGCCTTGTGTTTTATGTTATTGTCCTGCTGAATGTTGACTTGTCTGGTGGAAAGCAGACAACCAGGTTTTCCTCTAGGATTTTGCCTGAGCTTAGCTCTATTCTGTTTCTTTTAATCCTGAAAAACTCCCTAGTCTACTCCTTGCCGGTGACAAGCATACCCATAACATGATGCAGCCATCACCATTCATGAAAATATGAAGAGTGGTACTCAGTGATGTGGTGTGTTGGATTTTCCCCAAACATAACGTTTTGTATTCAGAACAAAGTTCATTTCTTTACCACATTTTTTGCAATTTTATTTTAGTGCCTTATTGCAAACAAGATGCATGTTTTGGAATATTTTTTATATGTACAGGCTTCTTTTTACTCAGGCATTTAGGTTAGTATTGTTGAGTAACTACAATGTTGTTGATCCATACTCAGTTTTTTTCACTACCATTAAACTTCTTAGGGATCGGTGGAATTGCAGAGCACCAAATTCAAAACAAAGAATCGTAATATTAAACATTCATGGAAATACAAGTGTGTCACAGCATTCAAAAGCTTAGAATCTTGGTAATCTAACTGCGATGTCAGATTCCAAAAAGGCTTTACGGCGAAAGCAGAACATTCGATTATGTGAGGACAGCGCCCCACAGCAAAATATTATTCAAACCAGCACAGGCGTTACAAAATCAAATATAGCAATAAAATAAATCACTTACCTTTGAAGATCTTCCTCTGTTTGCAATCACAAGGGTCCCAGGAACACAAAGAATGGTCATTTTGTTTGATAAAGTCCTTCTTTATATCCCAAAAAGTCTGTTTAGTTGGCACCATGGAGTTCAATAATCCAGTCATTCAACATGCAGACAAAGAAATCCCAAAAGTACCGGTAAAGTTTGTCCAAACAAGTCAAACAATGTTTCTTATTAATCCTCAGGTTGTCAAATATCTAAATAAACTATAATATTTCAGACGGAGAATAGTCTGTTCAAAAGGGAAGACAAATAACAAAGAGCGCGCACAGTCACGCGCACAAAACAGTAGTGTCCGTTCGAACAGACACTTGGCAAAACTTCTTATTCTTGTTTGTTTTTCAAAAAGAAAAAGCCTGAAACCATGTCTAAAGACTGTTGACATATAGTGGAAGCCATAGAAACTGCAATCTGGGAGCTAATTCCCTCTATAGACAACAGCAAGTCAATGGAAAAACTGTGACATCAGTTCTGTTATACTCACAGAAATTTTTATTTTATATGCATATCCTAGCTTCTGGGCCTGAGTAACAGGCAGTTTACTTTGGGCACGTCAGACTGTCCGAACTTCCGAATACTGCCCCCTAGTCCGTAGAGCTTAAACTCTGTAACTGTTTAAAGTCACAACTGGCCGTGAGCGGTTTCTTTCCTCTCCGGCAACTGAGTTAGGAAGGACACCTGTATGTTTGTAGGGACTGGGTGTATTGATACACCATCCAAAGTGTAATTAATAACTTCACCATTCTCAAAGGGGATATTCAATGCCTGCTTATTTTAATTGTTTTACCCATCTACCAATAGGTGGCCTTCTTTGTGAAGCATTGGAAAACCTCCCTGGTCTATGTGTTTGAAATTCACTGCTTGACTGAGGGACCTTACAGATAATTGTATATGTGTGGGGTACAGAGATGAGGTAATCATTCAAAAATGATATGTTAAACACTATCCATGCAACTTATTATGTGATTTGTTAAGCACATTTTTACTCCTGAACTGATTTAGGCTTGCCATAACAAAGAGGTTGAATTGGGGGTTGAATTGACTCAAGACATTTCAGCTTTTCATTTTTTATTAATTTGTAAAAATATCATTCCACTTTGGCATTATGGTGTAGGCCAGTGACACAAAATCTAAATTGAAAAAAAGTCAAGGGGAGTGAATACTTTCTGAAGGCAATGTATATATAAGTGCATTCTAAGAAAAGAAGTGACATTAGACAATACATTTTATACCTGAATTCCCACCAAAATCCCTGAACTCCATTTATTATGTGTCAGTGCCAGTAAAATGTTTTATGTGCTATAATGCAGTCAATATCTGATGGATTTGAACAATTCTAAAAGATTTGGAGTGTTTCCGGTCTGTCTGTCTACTATGAGACGTGAACCCCATGTGAAAGACTGGGAGGGAGAAGATCTTCAATGGGACAGAGATTGACAGACGGAGAGAACATATTAGTCTCTCCTAGATCAACGGTCTAGGGCAGGGGTATTCAACTCTACCCTACAAGGTCCGGAGCTTGCTGGTTTTTGGTTCTACCTGATAATTAATTGCACACACCTGGTGTCCCAGGTCTAAATCAGTCCCTGATTTGAAGGGAACAATGACAAAATGCAGTGGAACTGGCTTCGAGGTCCAGAGTTTAGTTTGAAGGGTCTAGGGTATCACCAGTTGAAAGCAGAGGTGCTGTAGATGTGCACTATCTCTGGGATCAGTACTTTATAGTCTGACCCGCCCTGTTTGTCAGTGCCGTGGCAGGGGAATGAGAGGGGGCAAAGGGGGGCTGAGAAGGGAGCAGAGAGTGAGGCAGCAATGCCCCTGGGGCGGGGTGGGGGACAGGGAGACACTCAGGATGAGGGCCCTCACATCAAAGCCTGGATCAAAGCACTGAGTTTCCCCCTCGCTGCCTGTGACTGCCACACATCGCAGCTCACACACACACACACACACACACACACACACACACACACACACACACACACACACACACACAATGTAACACACACAAACATTTGCTGTAGGGAGACTGCGACCTCTGTGTGCGTGCGTGTGTATGTGAGTGTGAGAGAGTGTGCGTGTGTGTGTGTGTGGGGGATTGTGTGTTTTACTATAGGACATCCAAGCCTAATCCCTGTGGGAAGAGATGTGCAGGAATTGTTTCTGTCTGTCTACTGCAGGGGACACATCAGGGCCCCTTGTTGTCACCCAGAACAGAGCCCAGCCCAGTCATGTCCACCTCAGGTTCCTGTTCAGTAGGTAGAAAACATTTTGAAACAGGGGATGTACTACCTGATCTTATGCAGTAAAAACACAGATTTGTATTTTCCGTTGCAAAAGATTTTGCTACAGTATGCCCTACTGAACACGATCCAGATCTCACCAGGAACTCTTCATAGTCAACTGATAGATAGCCAATGGAATAATAATTAGGCTTATAGTTTTACCTTTGGAAAAATCCACAAAGTGCAGGCCACCATGTTCTACTGTGCGACAGAGAGAGTGAGAAGAAGTGGCTCACAGGTCCAGTCCTGACTACAGCAGCTACGTTTATGATGCAGTGCAATACTGACACCTGCTGGCTATCCTAGGGCATTACAAGTACTAAAATCAGCACACTTCTGGTAGAGACGTTGATGCTCTCTCTGCTGCCATCACCCAAGAAGAGAATGGAGTACAGCGAAATAACTAAATAGCCATCACCTGTGTTTGTAAAATACGACAGAATTTGCTCAAATAAAGCTAACGGACAAAACATACAAAGTCATATCAGTTGTTGCATTTCCCCCACTAATGGTTAAGGTTAGGATTTGGATAGCATAAACTTATCCTAGATCTGTGGCTGAAGGTCTCGACTGACCTTTGGCACATGTGGGTTGAACTCCACAGCTCTGTGTATAGCCTCCACAGCGTTCATCTCTGCAGTGCTCAGGCCCCGCCGGGACGCTGCCTCAGGAGAAAACCTGGGACGGATGGAGAGAGGGAGAGACAGAGAGAAAGACACACCCGTGTTAAGACAGAAGTCCGGAGGACAGCTTCAAGTGGGGGGTGGGGATCTCCTGCACTTCAGTCACAAAAAGAGAGTTGGATGTCCCACAAAAAAGTATTGATTGTTAGTAACATAATTCCCCTGTGCTACTTGTCAGACCTATAAAAACAGACGCATCTTTGTCAAGTATAGATCATGCAATATACTGTTTTTGTATGTCTTATAAAAATGGTACAATAATGGTTACTAACGGATCTAAAAATCAACATTTCCCCCACATTTCTGCCACAGGGACACTTACTTCTCTGATACAGCCCGTGCTTTCAGCAGTGCAGACGTGTAGCATATAGTAGCTGACTTTGGCAAGCTGATGTCTACAACGAGAACACACGACGGTTATTTCACCTTAAACTCAAACTAGGAGTCTGGAAATCAAGAACACAGAGGACTGGTTCAAAGTTATTGTAGTTTGTTGGCTTGAACCCTGTTTTTGTCATGTGGTCCTACGCGGTTCAGTTGGTAGCATGGGGCTTTATGGGTTTGATTACCGCTGGGCCCACTAATATGAAAATGTACGCACTCATTACTGTCGCCTTGGATAAAAGCATCTGCTACATGCCATATAGCTTACCGTCATATTTGGCGAGGACTGCTTGTACGTCAGCGTAGGCTTGCAGCTCCAGTAACGCCTCTAGGAGATTTTCATGTATATTCAACATTCCCAACAGTGGGAATTCTTTCATTAACTGGGAAACGTAAGGAACAGTAAGTGAGAGAAGGAATCATAAAATGTCAGGACTAACCAGTATTAAAAGGTACATAGAAGACGGCTAAAGACAAGACAACAAAAATCAGGGCCTCCATGTCCACATTACTTCTGTTGGTTCTTCTATCCTCTAAACAGCGACTAATTCAGACCTGGGATACCAGGGTTGCGTTCAGTATGACAAAACAGTGTAAAATGTTGAATTCAACAGAAATGGTACTGTACTGAAAGACCAGTTGAAAAGCTTTGTTATTATGGGGGCCCAGAGGGTGATTATGAATGGGGTGCTGCAGGAGTTTTGTGATTTCAGACGGTCACACCCATATTGATCCGGCCACACCTCGCCACACCCACCAAACGGGAGCAAACATACCACAAAGGCTGTTTAAGAACGATGCAAACCGTCACGCAATGTAGCAAACGTTGAAGCGAACTGAATGCATCCCAGGTAAGTGAACTCTCCCTCTAGCCAATCAATGGCATCAATCAATAAAAATAAATCTTACATACACCGGATAGGTGCAGTGAAATGTGTTGTTTTTACAGGGTCACTCCAGGGCACAGACAGATTTATCACCTTGTCGGCTTGGGTATTTGAACCAGCAACCTTTCGGTTACTGGCTCAATGCTGTAACTGCTAGGTTACCTGCATAAACAGCCATAATGCAGAACTCAAGCCCTGATTTTAACACCCCTGGTTAAGGAAATGGCAACACTCACATCTCTCATCATTTTCACTGCCTCCTTGATGCGTCCCAGCTTGCGTGCACACATGGCCAGTCTGCGTTTGATGTACACCAGCAAGTTGATGTCTTTGCCAGCTATGCAAGAGAGGAAATGTATTGCATTTAATTACAAAAATCCCATCACTGACTAATGATTTCAAAAGGTCAAAGGCCTGAGGCTTGTGATTTGGTCCTGTACTCTGTTCTCTCTTACCGCTCCGCAGGGCTTGTTTGAACAGCCGCTCTGCCTCTGTGATGGTGGTGGCTTCCTCCTCAGCCAGAAGTACATAGGCAGCAGCACACCTAAAAACCACAAGGAAGACACTTGCTATGCTTCCTACTTCATAGAATACACATACTTGTTTGGCTGAATAAGACTATTCATTTTGGATTTTCCTAAATTAGCATGTAATGTCTTTGAACCGCAACCGAAACTGTCATGGCGGTGGAACTCACTCGTGGTTCATCTCTATGGCCTGGTAAGCTGCTCTGATCCGGGCTTGGGGATTTCTCTCCCTCCAGGCCTTCTGCATTACTGTAAGAGGACAGAAAAATAGAACAAATACTGAACGTATTGCCTAGACATGGATCCAGAAGACCGTCCGCAGGCCAATGAGGCCCAAAGCAGTCTTTTACAAAGAATTAATGATTCTATTCCTTCCCAGAAATGTAAAATTTGGCTTTCACTATTTCATAATATACCGATTGAAAAGCTTAAATTCAAACCAGTATCTTCAGGCTTGAGTTGCTGAGTGTCGCCAGTGAAGAAGGTCTGGTGGTCTTGAGCAGACAGGTTCATATCGTAGTAGGTCAAAGGCTCTTTTCCAGTCACCCATGTGTACCTTTAGAGAGGTACAAAATAAAGAGTGTTAGGGGCAAAGTATTTACAAATAACAATTTACCTTTAGATAGAAGGCCAGTGTAGCTAAAACTCAGGATGAGTGACATCCTGTGGTGGGGATGTACGTACCTGCTGTATTCTGCTCCTCTGAATAGATTTAAAGGATTCCTCCAAACCTTACACTCTGCAAAAGACAAGTGTCATTACATTGATGGCCTTGCAAACCTGAGTCACATATTCACTTCCAAATGGAAGAAAATGGACTGAAACAGTGAGAGAGTACCTGAACTTGTCCAATCAGAAATGCTCATTTTTGTTGTCCATTGCAAAATGTTTTGCTGCAGTTTGCTACAGTGTGCTGTGCACTAATTAATACGACCCAGGTCTTTGGTCTGTTTGGGGAACCATACTATTGGTGAAATGTTTACCTGAGACACTGGGTCTAGGCTCAGCCTCTCCGTTGACTGAGGAGAACAGGCCAGTGGTCGTGCTGCTCTCCACCCCACCTAGGAGAGGCCGCAGATGGCTAACAGACACCTGCTCAATGAACGAGGTCCCGTACTTACGGAAGTACCACCACTCAAATATCTGCAGGCAGGGGATTGGGACAGTCATACAGAGAGCAATGTACCAGTATACAAATCTTCTTGACATTTAAATTGATTGCCATTTATTTTATAATCATATCATTTTGCACTAGCTAACTGTACAACACATCTAGGTTACCTTTGGTGTTGGTATTTTAAATGCAAAATGCAGAGTGTCCAATCTACAATCAGGGCTAACTATATTCACCAACCCCATGTAGTGAATGACCCTGTGATCTTCACAACTCACCAAGATTAGGCCAGAGATGAGAGAGGATGTTCCAGTGAGAGCCACATAGAATTTAGGGGTCAGTGTATTCAGGAACACAGATGCTGAAACAACAGGTAACGCTATGTTAGATCAAATGCATAACACACTAATTAATGACACTGCACAAGCCTGACTGAATAATAAGACTGGGATTCAGATTGAACACTGAACGAAAATTAGAGGCTGATAATGCAGAGCCCACTACAGGCAGAGCCAGCGCTGGGTCAGTGTAGCTAGCTAGCGATGTTGAAGTACCATGACCATAGATGAAGATAGATATAGCTAGTTAGCTATGTCTCTAGCGAATAGCCACACTGACTAAGAAACTCATGCAATTCTAGCTAGCTAGCAATCACTATGCATTGCTAGTTTGAATGATGTAAACTAGCGATCTAGCTAGCAGGTTAGTTGTCTAATAGATAGCTAATATTTAATAAATAAACCAACCTGAGATGCTGGCTATGGAACAGTCAAACTTTCAGTTCATCCACTGTCTCTCGATTTATATTTGTTAGCTAGCAGGCTGGCTACATTAGCTAACTAGCTTGCCCATTCTTTGATGGCTTTGCATTACAGCTAACGTTACTTTAGCTCGCTAACTCACCTGAGGTAAGAGTGTCCTGCAGTTTCAAGGGGCTTCGCAGAACATAGATCATAGTTAAAACCATGGCAAACCAAACTGCACATATGTATGTCCATGACCAGGACAGCCACGATTTTAATTTCTCTGTAAATCCAATAGACTGAGGATTACTGCTGTTGGCGTCCTCCATGTTTTTACCGGATGGCTGTGCTGTAAACAGAGGAATCATGTGCCAGTGGCACCAAAGATTTGTTATAACTAACCCAAGAAAGATCAGAGCCTGTCGTTTCCAATGGGAGCAAATTAATCATAGTGGCCAGAACAAGCAAGGAGGTGGGCAGAGCCAAGCACGAAATAGCGAGATCCTATTGGCGCGTTCTAGCATTCTTTTCCATATTTCCGTTAGGGAACGCCTACTCTCTGAAGTGCGCGTATACATTAACACAATTCGCCTCCATCTAAACAAGGCTTTTTTTTTTTTTTTTACTTTGGAAAAGCCTAAAGTCTACAAAACGCAGTCCACTTTGTTTGTTACAGATTCTAGTTTTGGAAACAGAAAACTGTATGGAGATCAAATGTTTCATCGATGGCCCAGTGGCCACTGCCGGCCACTGGGCTTCCTCTCATCACCAAATTTGGTAGTAAGGGGAAACGCCAACCGGATGTTTGTCATTTATACATCCGGTGAAATATCTGGCTCGTTGTTATGTCTATGGTGACACCGTGGAGATCCGCTTCCTCACTGTCGCAGATCAGCCAAGATGGCAGAAGAAGAAGAACAGCTCACCGGGGAAGAGAAGGTAGCTACATAACTAGTCAGTATTTTGATAAGCTTTGTTCACTGTTTTACGATTGTTTGTAAATGATCTAGGTTGTTGTGTCCTTTCTAAATGATTTTGGCTGCAAAAATAACGTTAGCTAGTTTGCTAAGCTAGTACCTAGCTAAAGTTAGCTTGCTGGCTGGCTAACGTTACAAACATATTTGAGCTAACTATCCTGTCTGCTAGGGAATAAACTGACGGTGTTAATTGAACCAACTATACTCCATGTAAATAATACCGAGTTTGCGTAAACACGAGAAGCAGTTTGCTGACTGTTTAGCTACGGTACAGTCTGTAGATAGTTAACGTTTACAAACATTTTGGCTAAGGTGGGTATGTGTTTTAAGAATTAGACACATACCCACTTTGCTAGACACAACTCCAAAGAACATAGCCATAGGCATCATTCTATTCATTATCACATTTTCTGTCTTGGTGGTATTACATTGCACCTAGCTGATTGACTATAACAACCAGGGCTGTCAAACATTAAATAAAAATGGTGATTAATCTCAAATTCAGAATTAGTTCAATTTAAGATGTAATTAAATCAGATTTAGGATTTGTTTTCATTACCATAATGACTTCTTGGTTTTGTCTAAAGTAACGGTTAACACACTTAGGTAAATTGAAAAGCAGCACACTTGTTTTGTATTTTTTTACTGAACAAAAATATAAACGCAACATGAAACAATTTCAAAGATTTTATGGAGTTACAGTTCATATAAGGAAATGAATAAATTTTAAATAAATAGATTAGGCGCTAATCTATGGATTTCACGTGACTGAGAATAGAGTTGATCGCATAGAGTTGATCAGGCTGTTGATTGTGGCCTGTGGAATGTTGTCCCACTTCTCTTCAGTGGCTGTGTGAAGTTGCGGGAAGTGGAACACTCTGTTGTACACATCAATTCAGAGCCTACCGAACATGGGGCGGCAGGTAGCCTAGTGGTTAGAGCGTTGGTCGAATCCCCGAGCTGACAAAATCTGTCGTCCATAACCCCACCGCCACCATGGCATTGACATCAGCAAACCACTCGCCCACAAAACGCCATACATGTGGTAGTGAGGCCGGTTGGACATACTGCCAAATTCTCTAAAACGACTTTGGGGGCAGCTTATGGTAGAGAAATGAACATTCAATTATCTGGCAACTGCTCTGGTGGACATTCCTGCAGTCAGCATGCCAATTGAACGATCCCTCAATTTGAGACATCTGTGTCATTGTGTTGTGACAACTGTACATTTTAGTGGCCTTTTATTGTCCTGAGCACAAGGTGCACCTGTGTAATGATCATGCTGTTTAATCAGCTTCTTGATATGCCACACCTGTTAGGTGGATGGACTATCTTGGCAAAGGAGAAATGCTCACTAATGGAGAGAAATAAACTTTTTCTTTGTATGGAAAAATGTATTTCAGCTCATGAAACATCGGACAAACACTTTACATTTTGCATTTATATTTTTGTTCAGTGGACATTGCATTGTTGTTTTTAGCTGTTTACCGTAGATTGTATTTGGGTTGCCCAAAGGCCGGTAGATGGCGATATTGGGTAATTTCATCATACCGTCCAAAGGGAATCTATGCAGCCAGCTATACACTCGTATCCCCTGTGGACCGGTTTGTGCATAAAACATTATCCATTCAGGCTGCAAAGGCAACCATTTCCTCAGCTGGATTAAAGGCAAGAAAGCAGATATTTCTTGGGGGAAATATGCATACTTTCTTTATGAAACACCATTTTCCACCACCATGCTACAGTGACTAATGCTACTCCCGGATGTTGCGTATCGCATTCAGCCAATCAGGCCAGGAGTGAAAAAACAGACTGCTGCTACATCTGGGACTTGCATTAGCCGCTGTTGCATGGTGGTGAAAAATAAGGAGGAAATTGACACCTTTTCAGCCTAAATGGAGATGTTTTGCGTCTGAACCGGTTCACAGGGGATACGAGTGTATAGCCGGCTGCGTAGATTCCCTTAAGATGAAACAACTCAATATCGCCATCTGCTGGTCTTTGAGCCAGTATTTGGGATGTTTTCAGTGTATTTTAACTTCTTAGGGAGCAGCTCCCGAGGTGACGGTTTTGGAGAGTCTGGCATGCCCAAAGTAAAATGCCTCCCACTCAGGCCCAAAAAATAGGATATGCACATAATTAGTACTATTGGATAGGAAACACTCTGAAGTTTCTAAGAGTGTTAAAATATTGTATGTGAGTATAACAGAACGGATATGGCAGGCGAAAACCCGAGGAATTTCTGTCCTGGATAAAGTGGTTTTGACACATTGCCTCATTTTGAACCCTTCCTATTGAAAATGACCATATAAGGGAGTAAGATTTCACTACCTATTGCTTCCACTGGATGTCAACAGTCTCTAGACAGAGTTTTGATTACATTTAGTTGTGCTGGATGATAATAGAAGAAGAATTGGGAAGTGGTCACCAGAAGTAAACAGAAGAGGATGCGCGTTCACAGGCTTGCGCGCGCTTTGTTTTTTTCCTTTCGCTAGCGCCCCACCACTCCCTAAGTAGTTAAAAGGGTGACTAAACATCTGGACTGGCAGGTGTTTTTCTGTTGCTCATTATAAAAATGTGATTTCAGTCTTGGTGTGTTTTCTGACAGATTACGTGTTTGGTGGAAACCTATTTCACTTCCTCAAAATCCACAGAATGAATCAGAAGGTTTTGTCTTATGTAAACAAATTAGTGCTGCTGGGCAGATATTTCACTGCCTATTCTATTGGCCTTCATTTTCTCCTTGTGATGCACGTACAGTGTTGTGAAAAAGTATTTGCCCAAATTATGGTTCTCTCTTTTTGCTACTGTATGTTAACCCTAATATTAGATAAAGAACTTGAGTGAACAAATAACAAAAATAATTGGTACTTATTTTATTTATTTAATCAACAGTTATGCAACACCCAATTCCCATGTGTGGAAAAAGGAATTGTCCCCCTTACAATCAATAACTGGTTGTGCCACATTTTACCTGCAATGACTGCAACCAAATGCTTCCTGTAGTTGTTGATCAGTCTCTCACATCACTGTGGAGGAATTTTGACCTACTCTTTAATGCGGAACTGCTTTAACTCTGACATTTGTAGGTTTTCAGGAATGAACTGGTCATTTCAAGTCCTGCCACATCTCAATTGGGATTAGGTCTGGACTTTGATTAGGTCTGGACCATTCCAAAACTTCAAATTTGTTGCTTTTTAGCCATTTTCATGTAGATTTGATTGTGTGTTTTGGATCATTGTCTTGCTGCATGACCCAAAGACAACTGGTGGCACAACCAGTTATTGAGTGTAAGGGGGCAATTACTTTTTCACACAGGGGCATTGAGTGTTGCATGACTTTGTTTATGAAGTAAGTATTTAATTGTTGTTACTTGTTCACTCTGGTTCCCTTTATCTAATATTAGGTTTTGGTTGAAGATCTGATAACATTCCGTATCCAAAAATATGCAAAAGTAGAGAATTTGAAAGGGGGCAAATACTTTTTCACGGCACTGTATGTTCCAAACTCAGTTTTTGACGAGACTGACTTTGACCAAAATTATCCTATTTACTTTGTAGTCATTTTGGATACTAGAATAACGGTTTCTGACTCATATTGATGCCACATAGGACATTTTCAAAGGGATTTGTTGCTTTTAAAGGCAGTTCTCTTGAACACTCAGATAATGCAATTAATCGCAATGAACATTGTATTACAAGAACTCTGACAGCCCTAATTACAACACAAGGAACTTTTGATTGACTCTTACTTGGTATAGGAGTCATTGATCACATGAAAAGTCCACACAAACACACTGTACAACCATATTCACAAGACTTCTTCTGAAGGTAATACATTATCATAGTGATTGGCCATTTCAACCAATTGCGAGTGAATCACCAAAAATGAAACAACCTTCATATGAAGCTTGGAAATTGACTATTCTTGCTGTCAGCTGCATGCAGATACATGTTTGAAGCTGCCTGGTCCCTACTGGGGTGTAGCATTCCTACCGCTTCAATGGCACAGCAGGGTAATGGTCAGATACATGTACAGACCAGTTGAATGAGCATATGTATTTTGCAAATACTGCTCTGTGTGGGAAGGTGCCTAACAGTCTTTGGGAGCATCTACAGTGCTTTCAAAAAATATTCACACCCTTGAGCCAATGCATGTTACAATCACCTTTGACAGAGGTTACAGCTGTGAGTCTTTCTAGAAATTCTCTAAGAGCTTTACACATCTGGATTGTACAATATTTGCACATTATTCTTAAAAAATGTCTTCTATCTCTGTCAAGTTGGTTGTTGATCGTTGGTGGATTTTGCCATAGGTTTTCAAGATGATTTTTAAGTCAAAACAGTAACTAGGCCACTCAGGACATTCAATGGCGTCTTGGTATGCAACGTTGGCTTTGTGTTTTAGGTTATTGGCCTGCTGAAAGGTGAACGCTTTGTATTCAGGACATGAATTTCATTTAATTGCCACATTTTTGACAGTTTTACTTTGCCTTGTTGCAAACAGGATGCAAGTTTTATATTTTTATTCTATACAGGCTTCCTTTTCAATCTGTCATTTAGCTTTGTATTGTGGTGTATTTACAATGTTGTTGATCCATCCTCCGTTTCTCCTATCACAGCCATTAAACTCAAGCTTTTTTAAAGTCACCGTTGGCCTCCTGGTGAAATCCCTGAGTGGTTTCCTTCCTCTCCGGCAGCTGAGTTAGGACACCTGCATCTTTGTAGTGACTGGGCTTATTGATACACCATCCAAAGTGTAATTAATAATTTCACCATGCTCATTGGGATATTCAGTGTCTGCTTCTATTAAGAAAATATATATATTTACGCATCTACCAATAGGTGCCCTTCTTTGCGAGGCATTGGAAAACCCCCCTGGTCTTTGTGGTTGAATCTGTGTTTGAAATTCCCAGAGGGACCTTAAAGATAATTGTATGTGTGGGGTACAGAGGAAAGATAGCCATTCAAATCACGTAACACTATTGCACACAGAGTTAGTCCGTGAAATGTGTGATTTGTTAAGCACATGTTTACTCATGAAATTGAGGCTTAACAAGGCCATACATAACAAAGGGATTGAATACTTACATATTGACTCAAGACATTTCAGCTTTTCATTTTCAATTAATTTGTAAAAATGTCAAACACAATTCAACTTTATTGGTTATTGTGTGTAGGCCAGTGACTCAAAAAACTGTGCAGCAGCATAAACAGAGCAGAACTTGTTTGTTTCAATTTTTGACATGCACTAGTGAAGAGTTGCAAAAATAGAACTATACAGTGAGTACTTGTATTAAATTAAGCTATATAACCCACACAACCTTTGGGTCTGCATCTGGACATGAACACAGTACCAGTCAAAAGTTTGGACACCTACTCATTAAAGGGTTTTTCTTAATGTTTTACTATTTTCTACATTCTAAAATAATAGTGGAGACATCAAAACTATGAAATAACACACATGGAATAATGTATTAACCAAAAAGCCTTAACCAAATCCATATTTATTATGTTTGAGATTCTACAAAGTAGCTATCCTTTGCCTTGATGACTGCTTTGCACACTATTGGCATTCTCTCAACCAGCTTCACCAACAGTCTTGAAGGAGTTCCCACATATGCTGAGCACGTGTTGTGTTTCTTTTACTGTGCGGTCAAACTAATCCCAAATAATCTCAATTGGGTTTAGGTCAGCTGATTGTGGAGGCCAGGTCATCTGATGCAGCACTTAATCACTCTCCTTCTTGGTCAAATAGCCCTTACACAGCCTGGAGGTGTGTTGGGTCATTGTCCTTTTGAAAAACAAATGACAGTCCCACTAAGCGCAAACCAGATGGGATGGCGTGTCGCTGCAGAATGCTGTGGTAGCCATGCTGGTTAAGTGTGCCTTGAATTCTAAATAAATCACTGACAGTGTCACCAGCAAAGCACCATCACTACCTCCATGCTTCACGGTGGGAACCACACATGCAGAGATCATCTGTTCACCTACTCTGCATCTCAAAGACACAGCGGTTGGAACCAAAAATCTCACATTTGGACTCATCAGACGAAAGGACAGATTTCCACCGGTATAATGTCCATTGCTTGTGTTTCTTGGCCCAAGCAAGTCTCTTCTTATTGGTGTCCTTTAGTAGTTGTTTCTTTGCAGCAATTCCATCATGAAGGCCTGATTTCACGCAGTCTCCTCTGAACAGTTGTCTGTTACTTGAACTCTGAAGCATTTATTTGGGCTGTAATCTGAGGTGCATGTAACTCTAATGAGCTTATCCTCTGCAGCAGAGTTAACTCTGGGTCTTCCTTTCCTGTGGCGGTCTCCATGAGAGCCAGTTTCATCATAGAGCTTGATGCTTTTTGCGACTGCACTTGAAGAAACGTTCAAAGTTCTTCAAATGTTCCATATTGACGGCCATTAATGTCTTAAAGTAATGGTGGACTGTCGTTTCTCTTTGCTTATTTGAGCTGTTCTTGCCATAATATGGACGTAGCCCTATTTGGCAAAAGACCATCTTCTGCATACCACCATGTCATAACACAACTGATTGGCTCAAACTCTGTAAGGAAAGAAATTCCACAAATGAACTTTTAACAAGGCACACCTGTTAATTGAAATGCAATCCAAGTGACTACCACATGAAGCTGGTTGAGAGAATGCCAAGAGTGCAAAGCTGTCATCAAGGCAAAGAGTGGCTGGCTACTATGAAGAACCTCAAATATAATGTATATTATGATTTAACACTTTCTTTTTTTTTTTGGTTACTACATGATTCTGTATGTGTTATTTCATAGATTTGATGTCTTCACTATTGTTCTACAATGTAGAAAATATTACAAATCAAGAAAAGCCCTGGACTGAGTAGGTGTCCAAACTTTTGACTGGTACTGTACATAGGCCTACAATACTGTCGTTCCATCAACGGATTTCAGTGCACTCTAGACTTTTTCAGGGGGCCCTTGTTAAGATGTCCTAGCCCCCCCCCCCCCCATTTAACTGTCAGTACCTCTGACACACCACATGCTTACATATGCTTTACAGCTGCTAAGAAAAGCTTTCATTTAAGGAGTGGCTTGGACAGAGCAGAGGTAGGCTAGTCAACCATGCCAGTCACTGCTCTCTGCTTCACTCTAGTGACCATGGTAATATGGCTGTGTCATTACACTGTCTCTGGGTATAGTATCAGTGGTAGAAATATTCATATGCAATATCATATAGTACCAACATTTTTCTACTGACAGTCAGCCTTAAAAGTTGTATGGGAGAAAAGTGGATAACGGCCTGTTTATCACATTGTATTGTCTTTCCCTCAGGTCCGCATTGCAGCTAATTTCGTCATCCATGCTCCACCTGGAGAATTCAATGAAGTCTTCAACGGTGAGTATGCATAGAATTAGTATTATCATTGTACTGTTTATTTACTACCCATACACTTGTTTTGTTATACATTCTGTTAATGCATTGCTGTTGGTAGTCTCCTGATAATGCCATCTCTTGATTTAAGATGTGCGGATACTGCTCAACAATGACAATCTTCTCCGGGAGGGTGCAGCACAGTGAGTAGAATTGTCTTTATTTTATTGATCTATATTCTGTTCATGCATTGTTGTGCAAGTATAACCTTGAACCTGCTGTATTTCAACAGTGCCTTTGCCCAGTACAACATGGATCAGTTCACCCTTGCCAAACTTGAAGGGTATGATGATCAGGTAAGATGCTTAGTCACCTGAGCTGTGACTTACCCAGCTGTTTTGAAACTGGTTGGTCTCATACTGTGACATGCATGCAAAAGTAGCCACCCTTTGCCTGGATGACGGCTCTGCACACTCTTGTATGTATGCTTGATGTCTTCACTATTCTACAGTGTAGAAAATAGTAAAAGTAAGGAAAACCCTGGAACGAGTAGGTGTGTCCAAACTTTTGACTAGTACTGTATGTATGTGTAAATATCACATTAACTGTAAGGTCAATGCAGCAACTGATGCCCTCAATCTGTGTCCCTGTGCTCCCCCTCTCCAGGTACTGATCACAGAGCATGGAGACTTGGGCAATGGCCGTTTCTTTGACCCCCACAACAAGCAGTCATTCAAGTTCGACCACCTGAGGAAGGAGGCCAGTGACCCCCAGCCCCATGAGGGAGAGGCGTCCCTCAGACCCTGGAGAGATGCGTGTGACAGCGCCCTGAGGGCCTACGTCAAGGAGCACTACCCCAGCGGCGTTTGCACTGTACGTCCTGCCTTTCACCTGCAGGATAGGATTCTTTTTTTATTTTATATTTTTTATTTAACATTTTATTTAACTAAGCAAGTCAGTTAAGAACATTCTTATTTACAATGACGACCTACACTGGCCAAACCAGGTGCGCCGCCCTATGGGACTCCCAATCATGGCCGGTTGTGATACAGCCTGGATTCGACATAATAATATTATTATCTTTAAAGAGCTTTTCCTGCTGGAAACGTTAATTCTTTCGGACTGTACAAGTGTAGTTGATAAAGATGAGCATTGTAAACATTGACAGAACCTTGTTTTATTCATCACAGGTTTATGGGAAAACTATTGACGGCCAGCAAACCATAATTGCTTGCATTGAAAGTCACCAATTTCAACCAAAGAACTTCTGGTAAATGACAGTGTACAGTGCAAGTACACTTTAAGAAGTTTTAATTTAGAATCAATGTGTTGTGTTTTTGTTTACAACATAATGCCTACTTCTATGACTAAATATGGGTAAGGAGTCAGGACTCATATTTGATTTGTGTTCACAGGAATGGCCGTTGCAGGTCTGAATGGAAGTTCAGTATATCCCAATCTACAGCTCAAGTCGTTGGAGTCCTCAAAATACAGGTAGGCTAGTGTTTGTCGCCAAGTGTCCTCCATTTTGTCCGGCTGTGTAAAAGCCTGTTCAAAGACAACGGGTTGGGCACAGGCCCCTGAAAGTTAAATTGATATACTGAAAATGTATCTTGTGGTTATAGGTGCATTACTATGAGGATGGAAATGTGCAGCTGGTCAGCCATAAGGATGTCCAGGAATCCCTCACAGTGAATGTGAGTTTCCCTTTCAGTAGAATGTGGCTACAATCAGTAGCACTAAAGGCATGCTTCTTTTGCAAAGGACACTGGTAATGATAGAACTCTTAATGTCAGTCAACCCTAGTAGAGGAGACACTTATGATACTCTACTGTGGTTTTGTGCCTATTTCCTCTAAACCTGCACATAAGTGTTAAAAGGAAGTAGAAGGGTGCAGACTAACTGTTCATTGGTGCATGAGGGGAAGTAGGATGAAGTCAAAAAATAAGTCCTTTATGATAGAGAGATGGTATCAAACTCTGTCAAGTTTACAGGCAATTGTATTGTCAAAGGCATGAATTCTGATATTTTTATTTTTTTGTCCTTTGGCATGACAAATCTTATCTTACATCAGAGGTGTGACACTTGTTTTGTATTCTCTTGTTTTGACAGAATGAGACTCAGACAGCAAAGGAGTTTGTGAAAATCATTGAGGATGCAGAAAATGATTACCAGGTATGCAGCTTATGTTTCCTCCCAGTAATATTTTGATAACTTGAAACAAGTCACATTTTTTTGTCATTGTGGGGGGCGAGAGTCTAAACAGTTCTCTCATTTCCAGACGGCCATCAGTGAGAATTACCAGACCATGTCTGACACCACGTTCAAAGCCTTACGCCGGCAGCTTCCTGTCACCCGCACAAAGATTGACTGGAACAAGATCCTCAGCTACAAGATCGGCAAGGAGATGCAGAATGCCTAGAGGACAGTGTGTCGGTCTGTCTGTGTGTGTTGCTGCAAAGACAAATCGCTTGAACGGGTGAAATCAGAAAAGGAGAGGGTGGTCTCAGAAAATTTGTGGTCTAATGTGTCTCTTTTATCTGTGTTAAAGAATGCCATGATTTGATGTCAGGAGTTAGTATACTTCCTTCGCTGCGTTACGAGGTGATGCCTTCATTTTAAGACATTTTGATGGGTTGTTTAGCTCTGGCTCATTTGCACACAAAAAAATATTTAAACAAAATGCCTTTACTGACACTGAAAGTTTTGGTCATTGGGTCGTCCCCTCCTGCCCACACACATGCACCCTCTCATGCTTCAAATCGTAGTCATACCCCTCAGTTGGTTGTCTGGGTGCCACAGGTAGCAATCTGTTTAAGCCCTGTTTGTAACCTTCCGAGCGCTGGGATTCAAACAAATGCAGATAAACGATCTGTGCTTTGTGGTTGATCTTTGGTTAAAGGTGATTTCTGATTGAGCTGCCATCCGCTTCATTTACGGCTAATGTGATCTGTTAATGTCTGGGGAAATTGCCTTTAACAACATGCACACAGCGATACATTTTTAATCTGCGTTGGATTGAATTCCGACCTATAATTTTGTATTGGCAAATCTTTCTGTAACCCAAGGTCTCTGAGTGAGGTGTATACTCCTTTTTTTAATGACAAAAATAGTGCGTCTACCCCCCCTCAAAGAAAAGACCCAAGTAACAGCTCTGTTTCCTGCAATCTTTCCCGTGGTAAAGATATGTACTTTGAACTGTTTGAAAAAATTATAATTTCATCACACTGAATTAATCTTCATTTCACACACCAGGCAGGCCTACATGCTCGGATCTGTGGTTTAATCAAGCCTAAACAAGTACAGTACCATCAGTATCCTCTATCAGTAATTAGGCTAAGTTAATATATAATACTTATATTCCCTTTTTACCTCCTACACCTTCCTTTTTGCTATATTTTTTTATACAAAATGTCAAACATGTATAATTAACTAAAGGAATGAAGAAGTTGCACCAAATGCAATGCTGTAACTATTGTGATCATTAACTGTTAACCATTGTGTTTCACATACCAGTGTGTAGAAATATTCTGATTAGGAGAAATGTAAATCAGAATTGGTGCCAAATGTGTATTTGTGTAAATGCTGAATAGCACTGACAATACAGTAAAGGGACAATTTGAATAAAGACACATTATTGTAATCACTTTATAATGAAGTACCTCTTGAAATGCACCGCTTGACTGTTTACATATTAAATATTATACAGATTCATTGTCGGTGTACTGGTACATTTGTGTCCAATGTGTAAAAACATGTTGGACGATACACAATTTTGCCATATTGTCCTCTGCTTTCGGTTCTTGTGTCTCTAAACTATTCTATACAGTGCATTTGGAAAGTATTTAGACCTCTTGACTTTTTACACATTTTACGTTACAGCCTTATTCTAAAATGGAAAACATTGTATTTTTCCCCCTCAATCAACACACAATACCCCATAATGACAAAGCAAAAACAGGTTTTTAGTAATTTTTGCAAATTTATATAAAAAAAAAAAAAAAGTATTCAGACCCATTACTCGGTACACTGTTGATGCACTTTTGGCAGTGGTTACAGCCTTGATTCTTCTTGGGTATGAAGCTACAAGCTTGGCACACTTGTATCTGGGGAGTTTCTCCCATTTCTTCTCTGCAGATCCTGAAGCTCTGTCAGGTTGGGTGGGGAGTGTTGCTGCATAGCTATTTTCAGGTCTCCAGAGATGTTCGATCGGGTTCAAGTCTGGCCTCTGGCTGGGCCACTCGAGGACATTCAGAGACTTGTCCCGAAGCCACTCCTGCATTGTCTTGGATTTGTGCTTAGGGCTTAACCTTTGCCCCAGTCTGAGGTCCTGAGCGCTCTGGGGCAGGTTTTAAAGGATCTCTCTACTTTGCTCCGTTCATCTTTCCCTCAAATCCTGACTAGCCTCCCAGTCCCTGCCACTGAAAAACATCCCCACAGCATGATGCTGCCACCATGCTTCACTGTAGGGATGGTGCCAGGTTTCCTCCAGATGTGATTCTTGGCATTCAGGCCAAAGAGTTGAATCTTGGTTTCATCAGACCAGAGAATCTTGTTTTCCATGGTCTGAGAGTCATTTAGGTGCATTCTGGCAAACACCAAGCGGGCTGTCATGTTCCTTTTACTTAGGAGTAGCTTCTGTCTGGCCACTCTACCATAAAGGTCTGATTGGTGGAGTGCTGCAGAGATGGTTGTTCTTAATCTGGAAGGTTCTCCCATCTCCACAGAGGAACTCTGGAGCTCTGTCAGGGTGACCATTGGGTTCTTGGTCATCTCCCTGACCAAGGCCCTTCTGTCCCGGATGCTCAGTTTGTCCGGGCGGCCAGCTCTAGGAAGAGTCACGGTCATTGGTGGTTCCAAACTTCTTCCAATTGAGAATGATGGAGGCCACTGTGGACCTTCAATGCTGCAGAAATGTTTTGGTACCCTTCCACAGATCTGTGCCTCGACTCAATCCCGTCTTGGAGCTATACGGACAATTCCTTCGACCTCATGGCTTGGTTTTTGCTCTGACATGCACTGTCAACTGTGGGACCTTATATAAACAGGTGTGCGCCTTTCCAAATCATGTCCAAGCACTTGAATTTACCAAAGATGGACTCCAATCAAGTTATAGAAATACAGTGAGGGAAAAAAGTATTTGATCCCCTGCTGATTTTGTACGTTTGCCCACTGACAAAGAAATTATCAGTCTATAATTTTAATGGTAGGTTTATTTGAACAGTGAGAGACAGAATAACAACAAAAAAATCCAGAAAAACGCATGTGAAAAATGTTATAAATTGATTTGCATTTTAATGAGGGAAATAAGTATTTGACCCCTCTGCAAAACATGACTTAGTACTTGGTGGCAAAACCCTTGTTGGCAATCACAGNTTTTCTATGGGATTAAGGTCTGGAGACTGGCTAGGCCACTCCAGGACCTTAATGTGCTTCTTCTTGAGCCACTCCTTTGTTGCCTTGGCCGTGTGTTTTGGGTCATTGTCATGCTGGAATACCCATCCACGACCCATTTTCAATGCCCTGGCTGAGGGAAGGAGGTTCTCACCCAAGATTTGACGGTACATGGCCCCGTCCATCGTCCCTTTGATGCGGTGAAGTTGTCCTGTCCCCTTAGCAGAAAAACACCCCCAAAGCATAATGTTTCCACCTCCATGTTTGACGGTGGGGATGGTGTTCTTGGGGTCATAGGCAGCATTCCTCCTCCTCCAAACACGGCGAGTTGAGTTGATGCCAAAGAGCTCCATTTTGGTCTCATCTGACCACAACACTTTCACCCAGTTGTCCTCTGAATCATTCAGATGTTCATTGGCAAACTTCAGACGGGCATGTATATGTGCTTTCTTGAGCAGGGGGACCTTGCGGGCGCTGCAGGATTTCAGTCCTTCACGGCGTAGTGTGTTACCAATTGTTTTCTTGGTGACTATGGTCCCAGCTGCCTTGAGATCATTGACAAGATCCTCCCGTGTAGTTCTGGGCTGATTCCTCACCGTTCTCATGATCATTGCAACTTCACAAGGTGAGATCTTGCATGGAGCCCCAGGCTGAGGGAGATTGACAGTTCTTTTGTGTTTCTTCCATTTGCGAATAATCGCACCAACTGTTGTCACCACCTCACCAAGCTGCTTGGCGATGGTCTTGTAGCCCATTCCAGCCTTGTGTAGGTCTACAATCTTGTCCCTGACATCCTTGGAGAGCTCTTTGGTCTTGGCCATGGTGGAGAGTTTGGAATCTGATTGATTGATTGCTTCTGTGGACAGGTGTCTTTTATACAGGTAACAAATTGAGATTAGGAGCACTCCCTATAAGAGTGTGCTCCTAATCTCAGCTCGTTACCTGTATAAAAGACACCTGGGAGCCAGAAATCTTTCTGATTGAGAGGGGTCAAATACTTATTTCCCTCATTAAAATGCAAATCAATTTATAACATTTTTCACATGCGTTTTTCAGGATTTTTTGTTGTTATTCTGTCTCTCACTGTTCAAATAAACCTACCATTCAAATTATAGACTGATCATTTCTTTGTCAGTGGGCAAACGTACAAAATCAGCAGGGGATCAAATACTTTTTTCCCTCGCTGTATCTCAAGGATGATCAATGGAAACAGGATTCACCTGAGCTCAATTTCGATTCTCATAACAAAGGGTCTGAATTATTATGTAAATACGGTATTTCTGTAAAAAAAAATATACACTTTCTTAACCTGTTTTCGCTTTGTCATTATTGGGTATTGTGTGTAGCTTGATGTGGAAAAAGAATAAGTCTAAAGTAAATAAGGCTAAAGTAAAAAAAAAATGTGGAAAAAGGGAAGGGGTCTGAATACTTTCCGAATGCGCTGTATATAACCTTGCCTTCATAATACTCGCATGATACATCTTGACGTGCTGTTTTGGTGAAAAATGTACGGCCCAGTTAGATTATGTAAAACGTGATATATTTTGTATGGATTTAAACAACTTGACATACACAAAATACAAGCATACCACAATGAACAGGGAAGGGTTGACAGACAAAACAATCGCTTTTCTTTGAATACTAAACTCAAAACCTAGAAATCCATGTTTTAGGTAAGAAATAAGTGATGTGCGATCCATGCCGGATTGTTTGCATCACATACACAGTTTCACAGTTCCACTGTGACAGTTTCAATTGTAGGGATTATGTAACAAATTGCTCTGGGAGGGACTATCGTTAATTCATGTTAACGTAAAGACTTCTCTTTTTATCATGAGTATATTTATCTAACATGTATCAAATATTAAAGGTACTATGTGATTTAATATGAACACTACATAATTTACGCATTCATATTCTGTGAAAGTTTGGTTTCAAACTACTTTTCGTTCCTGCGCTCAGTAAGCACTTTGCAGATATGTCCCTGAAACGCTGAAACAGTATTTACTGAATGCACACGTGAACACACGGCTCCGAAAAGCGAATAGGGGGTTGCCATTTTGACCATAGACAATACCTTTAATTTGTTTCCACTGTCTGCAGTACAATCATCATTCAAAACACTATCAATCGTTGTTACGTTGCAACATGCCGTCGCTCATGGACTCACTCGAATCCGGATTGGACTTCATAGAATTCCTGGGAGAGAGGAAATTGACTATGTCGGATAGAAAAGAACTTCGTGACATTTACAATTTAGAATTCAAATGCAGGTAATGAAAAGATGGGTTTTCAAAGGCTGACTAACTGTGACACCTGACCTGTCATAGACGGCCTAATAGTACACGGTATGCTTAAGTCAGACAGCTGAAATATGACTACATGGTTTTGTTTTTCAGGGAAGGAATGAAAGACCCCCACTTTTCCAACGTTCTATATGCCCTGCTGAAATTCAACAAAGTCCGCATACGACAGGGGAAATTATACTTTAATGTCAAACCCCAGGTAATAATACCTTATTGCAATTTGCAAACCTGCTCAGCTCTATTCTATTGTAGTTATTATGTTCTTGATGTGAGGCTCAGCCTCAAACTAAGGCATCACTCAATGTTTGGCCAAGTGCTGATGATTGATCAGCATATGGGCTATGTGCTTGTCAGGTAATACAGACCTTTAGAAACAAAACATGCCAATTTGAAAAATAAGCCACAGGAGTTTTTTGAGCGAGAATTAAGATGACTTTCGAGTAGCAAGACGTGTATAAAAGCAACAGATACCATTAATAAGAAGGGGCTAGAAGCATCTTATATGGTGAGCTACTGAGTGGCTAGGACGGGCAAGCCCCATAATATTGTGGAGGACTTAATTCTTCCTGCAGCCGCGGATATGGCTGGGACAATGCTGGGAGAAAAGGCAAAACAATGAAACTATTACTGCTTCGCATACAAGCCAGTGAATTCTTTGCGTTCCGGCTGGATGAGTCAACAGACGTGGTGGGCCTGGCACAGCTGGTATATGTCCGTTGCTCTTCTGCAAGCTAATGGAAACCAGGACAACAGGAGAGGATATTTTTTAAGTACTGGACAGCTTTGTGACACCAAATGGACTTTGGTGGTCAAGATGTGTTGGTATCTGTACTGATGGTGCAAAATCCATGACAGGGAGACATAGTGGAGTGGTAATGCGCGTGCAAGCAGTTGGTCCCGATGCCACTTGGGTGCACAGCAGTATCCACCGAGAGGCTCTTGCTGCCAAGGAAATGCCTGACAGCTTGAAAGAGGTTTTGGACACTACAGTGAAAATGGTAAACTTTGTTAAAGCAAGGCCTCGGAACTCTCGTGTATTTTCTGCATTATGCAATGATATGGGCAGCGACCATGTAACGCTTTTACAACATACAGAAGTGCGCTGGTTATCAAGGGGCAAAGTATTGACACGTTTTTTTGAATTGAGAGACGAGCTTAAAGTTTTCTTTACTGACCATAATTTTTACTTGTCTGACCGCTTGCATGATGACGAGTTTCTCACATGACTGGCCTATCTGAGTGATGTTTTTTCTCGCCTGAATGATCTGAATCTAGGATTACAGGTACTCTCCGCAACTATATTCAATGTGCGGGACAAAATTGAGGCTATGATTAAGAAGAGCTCTTCTCTGTCTGCATTAACAAGGACAACACACAGGTTTTTCCATCATTGTATGATTTTTTGTGTGCAAATGAACTCAAGTTTACGGACAATGTCAAATGTGATACAGCAAAGCACCTGATTGAGTTGGGTGCGCAATTACGCAGGTACTTTCCCGAAACGAATGACACAAACTGGATTCGTTATCCCTTTCATGCGCTGCCTCCAGTCCACTTACCGATATCTGAACAAGAGAGCCTCATCGAAATTGCAACAAGTGGTTCTGTGAAAATGTTGTTTCATCAGAAGCCACAGCTAGATTTCTGGATTGAGCTGCGCTCAGAGTATCCTGCCTTGGCACATTGCTCTGTTAAGACACTGATGCCCTTTGCAACCACATACCTATGTGAGAGTGGATTCTCGGCCCTCACTAGCATGAAAACTAAATACAGTCACAGCCTGTGTGTGGAAAATAATTTAAGACTGAGACTCTCCAATACAACCCAACATTGCAGAGTTATGTGCATCCTTTCAAGCACACCCTTCTCATTAACTTGTGAGTTATTCATTTTTTTTAATGAAAAATAAGGTTTTATATGTAAGATAGTTAAATAAAGAGCTAAATTATTGATGATTATTATATTATTATTTGTGCCCTGGTCCTATAAGAGCTCTTTGTCACTTCCCATGAGCCGGGTTGTGACAAAAACTCACACTCATTCTTATGTTTAATACATTTATCATATGGTGTGTGTGTGGCAGGCTTACAATGATGGAAAAAAACTAAATTTGAGAGTGCGCTGACCCTGGTGCTAGAGGGGGTATGCAGCTGGAGGTTGCATGTTTGAAGGGGTAAGGGACTATAAAAGGTTTGGGAACCACTGCCCTAGACAATATCTTCTTCCTGGTCTCTGGTATGACAGGTCCGAGTGTACTACTGTGACCAGTGGAGGAGACCTTCAGTACGTCAACAACAGGACAATATCACACCTCAGGAAAATGGAGGAGCCCCAAAACCTTTCTCTACTCTTCTCCCATTCTCTTCCTCCTCCGCTACCCCTGTCGACGCTGTGTTGACACCCAAGAAGAGGCTTGCTAAAGAAATCCTCCGAAGCCTACAGGTGAACAGGTGAGATATTGTGTGTGCTCCTACTGTATAAGACTGGTTGGTGACCAGTCTGATATGACAACAAGATAGCCATTAGATTAGTTGCAGCAGTTGGTCCATGTCCTATCTAGATAGAATGGTGTGTGGCGATCATGTAGATGATGATCTTCTGTGGTTTGAATGGAATGTCCTCCCCTCTCTCCCTCTTCTCTCTGTCTTCTCTCTCTCTCTCTCTCTCTCTCTCTCTCTCTCTCTCTCTCTCTCTCTCTCTCTCTCTCTCTCAGGGCAGAGTTGACCTCTGACAAGGGCGGCATTGAGATCACTTCAGATCCTGAGATGACCAATGGTAAGGTCACGTTCAGCGTGGAGCGCCTGCAGGAAATGTTTGTAGTCAAGTTCTACATTTCTAACAACAGAGCGAGCTGTGTGTATTTCACTTATTACACAGCTCTGCACAGGATCCGCTGTTTTACACTGATGGACGAGAGGAGAGTGACTCGGGCCTGTCCACTCTTCCTATGTCCAGGTGAGTAAAAGACGAGCCCCATCTGTCTCAATGCACTGTCAAAATTGTCTGAATACATTAGGTTTTGCAAACAAAAGAACACCTTAAAATAAATGAACTTCCAGTGAGTTTGCCCTCACATCCTCTCTATTAAACCCTGCCTGGGTATGTGTTCTGTTGTTTTTCACAGGGGAAAGCTATGATGTAGAGGTTCACTATCGACTGCATCATTATGGCCATTTCCCTGCCACCATGTACTTTGAGTTCTGCACGGAGTCAGACCCTCCAGGCTCCTCTAAGCCCTTCTGTATAGTGAGGGAGATGGAGGCATCAGCCAAGACTCACTTAGCTGTGGAGCTGGGGCCTTTCGCTCCCTTCAAGCCTCTTCAAGTGGCGCCATACAAGCCTGTGGACACGGTGATAGTTGAGGGAGAGCCCCCTGAAAGGTACAGTAAGACAAAGTGATGTTTACCCATTTTAATCAATAGTCATATACTGTACATACTTTGTTCTAATTCTAATGAGCTTTATTTTCATATTGTTTATGTGGCTTGATAATAATATTCCTTATAGTCAAACGTTACATTTAATCGTTCTCATTTGTCACGGCAGATCTGTTGTCCAGCCTCTGAAAATGCTAGTGAAACTCAGAGACTATAAGTATCCCTTTTATCTGAAGGACCTGGCTAAACAGAGACTGGAGGACTCTGAGTACCTCTCACCTACAGCCAGACAGAAGCTCTCATCGGTGAGGTCAGTGTGCTGCCTGCCTGCCTGCTGCGATCAATAACTTGATCCTCAGAGGATGCCTAGACCCCATCCTCCCCAGACTGATAGCTTCTGTACTTGAAGATCATTCTCATTGACAATTCTGTCTTGTCTCTGTCTATGTTCTTCCCAGAAACCTCCTTAAATGCCCTTTGAAGATGAGGAACTACCACCATCGCTTCCACCTCCTGCTGCACCTGGAGGAGATCCAGATGGAGGTGGACATCAAGAAATACGACCTTCATAACCAAACCATGACTCAGGACAGGGACAACAGAAGACTCCTGGTTCTACAAGTAAGAAAAGGCAAAAGGCCATAATGTACTGTATGTCTGCAGTCGTCAATCAATCAATCAAATGTATTTATAAAGTCCTTCTTACATCAGCTGATGTCACAAAGTGCTGTACAGAAACACAGCCTAAAACCCCAAACAGCAAGCAATGCAGGCGTAGAGAGAGAGAGGACAATGATCAGAGAGGACAATGATGACTTAAAGTTATAGTTCATTCTTAACTAAATTGACAGCCTTTTTTTTACCTCAAAGTTGTGTAATGAGTTCCCATCTTGTGCTCTGTTTTGTTTAGATCCAGTGATATAACTCAACCCCAATGAATGGGTACGGTCACTGACTATAAATATCACTCTAAGCCTAAGTATGCTGATTGTCTTTCTCAATGATATTCACCAGGTCCCGGGTGTGGCAGAGAATAGGCCGTCTGTCCTTAGGGGAGACTGCCTGAAGGTGGCCAAGTCTGAGGACAAGGTCCAACCCATCATAGTGTACACAGGTTACGTTCACAGAGTGGAGCTAGAAAGAGTCAAACTCGGCTTCTCAAAGAGGTAAGAGAGAGAGACCCCCCATAATGCTACAATGCAATGATCTGTAGGATACTTTCCAACCCCCTCTCTGCCTCTCAGGCTGGTGCAGAGCTTCATCAGTAACACAAGGTTTGACGTGGAGTTCACCATCAACCGTTTCCCCCTGAAGCTGCAGCACCGGGCGGTGGACCTGGCAGAGAAGCACCGGCTGGACGAGGTGCTCTTCCCATCAGGCTCTGGAGTCCAGACTACCCCCATGCCCAAACTCAGGTCTGGATCCCCCTATCCAGCCAATAGCTGGTTGTGGGTGTCATTATACAAGAGGAATAGAGACTGTTTCTTGTAACACATGTAATAGCAAGAACCGTTCAACTCCATTAGTATGGAATCACAACACCAATTAGGATGATGTATCTGCGGTAATTACAGTGTCACTGCGACAGAACGACAGATTTGTACCTTGTCAGCTCAGGGATTTGAACTTGCAACCTTTCGGTTACTAGTCCAACACTCTAACCACTAGGCTACCCTGCCACCCCATATAATGCCATTTTGTAAGAAGGAGTGTCGCAATGACATTTCAAAACGTAGATTGTGAATTGCTCCTCTCATGTTTCTCATTTTGTTCCCTCTGGCCTCTTGGTTTCATGTCAGTGACTAGACCTCATTAATGAGTTTGAAATCTAGACGGTCTGCCTTTTGTTAGCCTAAAAAGTCCCACGCTTATCACAAGATAGCAAGACATTTCCCCAAGGAGTTTTATTCAAATAAAGGATCCAACTGGCAGCTCTGTCTGTGTCAAGTTGGCGGGGCCCATATCTAGTTCCTACATCACATACTTTCTCGTAGTTTAGTGGCTCCATTTATTCGGTTCAGTGTGTACTTGGCATGTAAAAACATATTTTCCAATTCCGGATCAAACAGTTTGAGTGGAAACAGTTGATGACAGCAGATAAGCCTGGCATGAGATCTGAGTGATGGTTATCTCCTTCTGTCTCCAGCATCTTCTTTTTAAACATATTTTTGATTGGAGAATACAGGTTCACACATATGATATGACATTGTAGTAACAATGGTCCAATGTTTCCTCCACATTTCTCCAGCATGTTTAATCGTCAGCTGGAGAACAACCCGGAACAACATGCAGCCATCCAGCGCATCGTGTCTGGGGCCTCCAAGCCTGCTCCTTACCTGGTGTTTGGCCCTCCAGGGACCGGCAAGACTATCACTCTAGTTGAAGCCATGAACCAGGTATAAACTCCCCCCATTTCACAAAAATAAAGTATAACATATTGCATACATCTTCTATGATGTGTCTTAATATTTGATGTACCATTTCTTCTTTGCTCGCTTTTATGGGGCAGTGGAGCGCTCATATTCTATATACCATATGTAACATTACATGTAAATAGCATAACATAGCACTACATAAAAACAATAGAAACAATATGTTCCCCCCCCAAACCTGTCTTTAACTCGGAGTGCTGGAATTCATTCTGACTGTTGATCTTTCAATTGTGTAAATATGCCATAATTAATTATCAATTGCAAAGCGAATGCATTTACTATGTTAAAATATGTCATAAGAAACCTCAGGACACTAGATATAAATTGTAATAAGTCTGAAAATGTATTTATTGATCCAGAAGCGCATAGACTGTAAATACTAAAATAAGACGATAATGTATTTTCTGACTGTAAGACAAGAGTTGCCTGCCCAGCTAATGGTGCATCCAAACAAACTACACCTAAACTATATTGAAAAATGTTCGCACGTACAGTATAATAGTAGATGTAGCCTAAAGACAAAATTTAATTGACAATAGTCTGATGGGTCAAATCATCCTACAAAGGTCCATGTAGGCCAGATGTTTTGATTTGCTATACCCTATTGGAAAGAGCAGATTGTAAGGTTTCTAATTAACCGGGTTTTGCCAATAAGCTCTCAAAATTGTGCGTATGGGCTCTTTTTCAAAACATAACTATTTCCTAGAATTATCGTGGCTCCATGTGAGTACTGGCAACAATCAGCGATAGCCATTTGGAAAACATATGATTTATATTTTATTCTGTTATATTCCATTATATTCTTACTGTAAAATATACACTGAATATACAAAAATTAAGAACACCTGCTCTTTCCATGATGTAGACTGACCAAGTGAATCTAGGTGAAAGCTATGATCCCTTATTGAGGGTGAATGGGCAAGACAAAACATTTAAGTGCCTTTGAACAGGGTATGGTAGTAGGTGCCAGGCGCATCGGTTTGTGTCAAGAACTGCAACGCTGCTTGGTTTTTCACACTCAACAGTTTCCCGTGTGTATCAAGAATGGTCCACCATCCAAAGGACATGGGAAACATTGGAGTCAAACTGGACCAAAATCCCTGTGGAATGCTTTCGACACCTTGTAGAGTCCATGCCCTGACAAATTTAGGCCGTTCTGAGGGCAAAAAGGGGGAGGGGGGAGTGCAACTCAATATTAGGAAGGTGTTCCTAATGTTTGGTATAACTCAGTGTTGACTGTGTGGTAGGGCAGGGAATTATAAGCGTGTGATGTCTGCTACATGTATATTTTTGAAGAATGGCGCTGGAGGGGAAGGCAGCCGTTTTACGGCCTCCTAACCAATTGTGCTGTTTTGTGGGGGTTTTTCTCGCATTGTTTGTAACTTATTTTGTACATAATGTTGATTCTACCGTCTCTTATGACCGAAAAGAGCTTCTGGATATCAGAACAGTGAACACTCACCTCAAACTGGAGAAAAAAAAAATCTAAGATTTTTTCTTTAATGAGTCTGATGAAAGGATTTAATGTTGTTCCCGGACAAGGCCCAAATCCCCTTAATTCACATGAAAAAAATTATGAGATACAGAGGGTGCAGATCAGGGTGCTTTGTGTGAATTTGTCGACGAGTGTGTAACCCACCTCTACCATCACGTATTTTGCCCAAAGTGCAATCACTGGAGAATAAACTGGATGAGCTCTGTTCGAGACTATCCTACCATCGGGACATTAAAAACTGTAATATCTTTTGTTTTACCGAGTCGTGGCTAAACGACGACACGGATAATATACAGTTGGCTGGGATTTCCGTGCATCGGCAGGACAGAACAGCTACGTCCGGTAAGACGAGGGGTGAGGGTGGTCAGATGACACGGATGCTAAGCTACAGGACTGTTTTGCTAGCACAGACTGGAACATGTTCCGGGATTCATCCAATGGCATTGAGGAGTATACCACCTCAGTCACCGGCTTCATCAATAAATGCATCGACGACGTCATCCCCACAGTGATCATACCTGCATATCCTAACCAGAAGCCATTGATTACAGGCAATTTCTGCACCGAGCTAAAGGCTAGAGCTGCCAATTTCAAGGAGCAGGACTAATCCGTACACTTACAAGAAATCCTGCTATGCCCTAAGACGAACCATCAAACAGGCAAAGCATCTATACAGGACTAAGATTGAATCCTACTACACCAGGTCTGACGCTTGTCGGATGTGGCAGGGCTTGAAAACTATTACGGACTACAAAGGGAAAGCCAGCTGCAAGCTGCCCAGTGACGCGAGCCTACCAGATGGGCTAAATGCCTTTTATACTTGCATCGAGGCAAGCAACATTGAAGCATGCATGAGAGCACCAGCTGTTCTGGACGACTGTGTGATCATGCTCTCTGTAGCCAGTTACCTTTATTTAACTAGGCAAGTCAGATAAAAACTAATTCTTATTTACAATGACGGCCTACACCGGCCAAACCCAGACGACACTGGGCCAATTGTGCGCCGACCTATGGAACTCACAATCACGGCCGGTTGTGATACAGTCTGGAATCGAACCAGGGTCTCTGTAGTGACTCATCAAGCACTGAGATGCAGTGCCTTAGACCGCTGCGCCACTCGGGAGAAAGACCTTTAAACAGGTCAACATTCACAAGGATGCGGGCCCAGAAGGACGTGTACTCAGAGCATGCGCGGGCCAACTGGCAAGTGTCTTCACTGTCATTTTCAACCTCTCCCTGACCGAGTCTGTAATACCTACATGTTTCAAGCAGACCACCATAGTCCCTGTGCCCAAGAAAGTGAAGGTAACCTGCCTAAATGACTACCACCCTGTAGCACTCACGTCGGTATCCATGGAGTGTTTTGAAAGGCTGGTCATGGCTCACATCAACACCATCATCCTGGAAACCCTAGACCCACTCCAATTCGCATACCGGCCCAACAGATCCACACATGACGCAATCTCAATCACACTCCACACTGACCTTTCCCACCTAGACAAAAGGAATACCTATGTGAGAATGCTGTTCATTGACTACAGCTCAGCGTTCAACACCATAGTGCCCACAAAGCTCATGACTAAACTAAGGACCCTGGGACTGAACACCTCTCTCTGCAACTGGATCCTGGACTTCCTGACGGCCGCCCCCACGTGGTAAGGGTACATCGGCCGCGCTGATCCTCAACACCCTCAGGGGTGCGTGCTTAGTCTCCCCTGTACTCCCTGTTCACCCACGACTGTGTGGCCAAGCACAACTCCCAACACCATAAAGTTTGCTGACCTGATCACAGAAAACGATGAGACAGCCTATAGGGAGGAGGTCAGAGACCTGGCAGTGTGGTGCCAGGACAACAACAACCATGATCATGGATGATTACAGGAAAAGGAGGGCCGAACACGCCCCCATTCACATCGACGGGGCTGTAGTGCAGCGGGCCGAGAGTTTAAAGTTCCTTGTTGTCCACATCACCAACAAACTATCATGGTCCAAGCACACCAAGAAAGTTGTGAAGAGGGCCCAACAATGCCTTTTCCCCCTTGGCATGGTTCCCCAGATCCTCAAAAAGTTCTACAGCTGCACCATCGAGAGCTTCCTAACCGGTTGCATCACCGCCTGGTATGGCAACTGCTCGGCGTCCGACCGTAGTGTGTACGGCCCTGTACATCACTGGAGCCAAGGTTCCTGCCATCCAGGACCTATATACAGTTGAAGTCGGAAGTTTACATACACTTAGGTTGGAGTCATTAAAACTAGTTTTTCAACCACTTCACAATTTCTTGTTAACAAACTATAGTTTTGGCAAGTCGGTTAGGATGTCTACTTTGTGCATGACACAAGTCATTTTTCCAACACTTGTTTACAGACAGATTATTTCACTTATAATTCACTATACCCATTTTCAGTGGGTCAGAAGTTTACATAAACTAAGTTGACTGTGCCTTTTAAACAGCTTGGAAATTCCAGAAAATGATGTCATGGCTTTAGAAGCTTCTGATAGGCTAATTGACATCATTTGAGTCAATTGGATGTCAAGCCTCTTTGCTTGACATCATGGGAAACTCTAAATAAATCAGCCAAGACCTCAGAAAAACAATTGGAGACCTTGGCAGACCTCCACAAGTCTGGTTCATCCTTGGGAGCAATTTACAAATGCCTGAAGGTACCATGTTCATCTGTACAAACAATAGTACGAAAGTATAAACACCATGGGAACACGCAGCCGTCATACCGCTCAAGAAGGAGACGCGTTCTGTCTCCTAGAGATGAACGTACTTTGATGCGAAATGTGCAAATCAATCCCAGAACAACAGCAAAGGACCTTGTGAAGATGCTGGAGGAAACAGGTGCAAAAGTATCTATATCCACATTGAAAAGAGTCCTATATCGACATAACCTGAAAGGCCTCTCAGCAAGGAAGAAGCCAGTGCTCCAAAACCGCCATAAAAAAGCCAGACTACGGTTTGCAACTGCACATGGGGACAAAGATCGTACTTTTTGGAGAAATGTCCTCTGGTCTGATGAAACAAAAATAGAACTGTTTGGCCATAATGACCATTGTTATGTTTGGAGGAAAAAGGGGGAGGCTTGCAAGCCAAAGAACACCATCCCAACTGTGAAGCACGGGGTGGCAGCATCATGATCTGAGGGTGCTTTGCTGCAGGAGGGACTGGTGCACGTATAGATTGCATCATGAGGACGGAAAATTATGTGGATATATTGAAGCAACATCTCAAGACATCAGTCAGGAAGTTAAAGCTTGGTCACAAATGGGTGTTCCAAATGGACAATGACCACAAGCATACTTCCAAAGTTGTGGCAAAATGGCTTAAGGACAACAAAGTCAAGGTATTGGAGTGGCCATCACAAAGCCCTGACCTCAATCCTATAGAACATTTGTGGGCAAAACTGAAAAAGCGTGTGCGAGAAAGGAGGCCTACAAATCTGACTCAGTTACACCAGCTCTGTCAGGAGGAATGGGCCAATATTCACCCAACTTATTGTGGGAAGCTTGTGGAAGGCTACCCAAAACGTTTGACCCAATTTAAACAATTTAAAGGCAATGCTACCAAATTCTAATTGAGTGTATGTAAACTTCTGACCCACTGGGAATGTGATGAAAGAAATAAAAGCTGAAATGAATCATTTTCTCTACTATTATTCTGACATTTTACATTCTTAAAATAAAGTAGTGATCCTAACTGACCTAAGACAGGGAATTTTTACTAGGATTAAATGTCAAGTCTATTTAAAGGCTTCTTTAAATAGCTTCTTCCCCCACGCCATAAGACTGCTGAACATGAGATTGAACCCCCCCTTCCCCCCCGTTTGTTTTTACACTGCTGCTACTCGCTGTTTATTATCTATGCATAGTCACTTTACCCCTACCTACATGTACAAATTACCGCGGCTAGCGTATTCCCCCTCACATTGACTCGGTACCGGTACCCCTTGTATATAGACTAATTTGTTATTTTATTGTGTTTTTCATTTTTTACTTTAGTTTATTTACTAAATATTTTCTTAAATATTGCATTGTTGTTTAATGGCTGGTAAGTTACATTTTACAGTAAGGTCTACATCTGTTTTATGTGACAAATAACATTTGATTTGATTTAATTGGCATAGTGCAGCCTGATAGCCTCGGCTTCTAAGCACAGATAAATACAAAAAAACATGCTATTCAGTATTTTTTAAATAAATTGTCTTAGTATCATGTTTTTTATGACCTTCCTAAACAAAATATGAATGTTTTCTTTGTGATTGTATATTAAATGGATTTATTAGACTGGCATCTATTGGTACTCGTGGAGGCTGGTTATTCTACTGTTAATATGCATTTTGATCATTTTGACCGTCATGGCCGCTTTGAGGTAGAAAGTTTTTGTATTTTATTATAAAATCAGCAAAAAAAGAAAAAAGTCCTCTCACTGTCAATATTTGTATGAACATAAGATTCAACAACTGAGACATAAACTGAACAAGTTAAACAGACATGTGACTAACAGAAATGGAATAATGTGTCCCTGAACAATCAAAAGTAACAGTCAGTATCTGGTGTGGCCACAAGCTGCATTAAGTACTGCAGTGCATCTCCTCCTCATGGACTGCACCAGATTTGCCGGTTCTTGCTGTGAGATTTTACCCCACTCTTCCACCAAGGCACCTGCAAGTTCCCGGACATTTCTGGTGGGAATTGCCCTAGCCCTCGCCCTCCGATCCAACAGGTCCCAGACGTGCTCAATGGGATTGAGATCCGGGCTCTTCGCTGGCCATGGCAGAACACTGACATTCCTGTCTTGCAGAAAATCACGCACAGAACGAGCAGTATGGCTGTTGGCATTGTCATGCTGGAGGGTCATGTCAGGATGAGCCTTCAGGAAGGGTACCACATGAGGGAGGAGGATGTCTTCCCTGTAACGCACAGTGTTGAGATTGCCTGCAATGACAACAAGCTCAGTCCGATGATGGTGTGACACACCGCCCCAGACCATGACGGACCCTCCACCTCCAGAGTACAGGCCTCGGTGTCACGCTCATTCCTACGACGATAAAAGTGAATCCGATCATCACCCCTGGTGAGACAAAACCACGACTCGTCAGAAAAGAGCACTTTTTGCCAGTCCTGTCTGGTCCAGAGACGGTGGGTTTGTGCCCATAGGCGACGATGTTGCCGGTGATGTCTCAGTCCAGCCTCTCTCAGCCTATTGCGGACAGTCTGGGCACTTGATGGAGGGATTGTGCGTTCCTGGTGTAACTCGGGCAGTTGTTGTTGCCATCCTGTAGCTGTACCGCAGGTGTGATGTTCGGATGTACTGATCCTGTGCAGGTATTGTTACACGTGGTCTGCCACTGCGAGGATGATCAGCTGTCCGTCCTGTCTCCCTGTAGCGCTGTCTTAGGTGTCTCACAGTACGGACATTGCAATTTATTGCCCTGGCCACATCTGCAGTCCTCATGCCTCCTTGCAGCATGCCTAAGGCACGTTCATGCAGATGAGCAGGGACCCTGGGCATCTTTCTTTTGGTGTTTTTCAGAGTCAGTAGAAAATGCCTCTTTAGTGTCCTAAGTTTTCATAACTGTGACCTTAATTGCCTACCGTCTGTAAGCTGTTAGTGTCTTAACGACCGTTCCACAGGTGCATGTTCATTAATTGTTTATGGTTCATTGAACAAGGATGGGAAACAGTGTTTAAACCCTTTACAATGAAGATCTGTGAAGTTATTTGGATTTTTACAAATTATCTTTGAAAGACAGGGTCCTGAAAAAGGAACGTTTCTTTTTTTGCTGAGTTTAGTTATCTCAAAGTACCGCTAGAGTGTTAAAATACACATATTTAGGAAAAGTCATGGACAGGTGGGTTCAAGGTTTTTATTGAAATGAAGGTATTGAAATTACGAAGTTGAAAACTTGTCCGTCTTGGCGGTTCTAGTGTTAAACATTATGTCTGTGTTTCAGCTGAACAGAGTGGATCCTTTGTGCCACATCCTGGCATGTGCCCCATCTAACAGTGCATCAGACCTGTTGTGTGAGAGGCTGCTGGGTCACATGGACCACCACTGTGTCTACCGTCTCTACGCCAGCAGCAGACCCCTCAGCACTGTGCCCCAAAACCTCCTGGTGAGGTTCACACATATTACATGAGATTGTAGGTCACTTGCATGGTGAAAAAAGGTTAAACAAATAAAATACATTGAGAATACAAGTCTCAACAGATTTTTATACTCACTGACATTTCACTGTGTGTCCTTTCCAATGACTCTCCCTCTCCGCGTTCTTCGGTGTTCCAGAAACATTGTAACTGGGACGCGAGCCAGGACAGCTTTGTGTTTCCCACAAAGGAGGTTTTGATGGGCTACAAGGTCATCATCACCACACTGGTGACAGCAGGACGGTACGGCTCATTTTTACAGTAGAAAGGCTGAATGGTTTTATACTGCTGTAAGAACCGATTTGCATTGTGTAATTACTATAGTTGTTACATTGTACTTACAGATTATTACAGTGTTACACAAAATATATCCTTATTCCTGAAGAAGTCTCTCTGTTTTACCACTGTGTGTTGGTATTCCTTTCCTAGGCTTGTGTCCGGCGGCATCCCAGTCGGTCACTTCACCCATGTGTTCATAGATGAGTCGGGTCAAGCAGTGGAGCCAGAGAGCATCATTGGGATCGCAGGTGAGATAGATAATACCAGGGAGGGTACTGCTCAATGTGTGAGCCCTGTATTATATTGTACAGCATAGGCCTGGCTTGTGGTCAGTAGGGAACAACTTAGCAAAACATTCTGTAACAGATAACGAAAATCTGGCATCGTATTGGATAAACTCCTGTTGCACCTCCTCTATTTCACTATATTTCAAAACGCTTCGTCCAGTTTTGGCCCTAGTGAACATGACCATATTGTCTTGCTACTATCCAGTAGCCAATGGCTGTCTCTTGTATACACAGGCCTGCTCCATCCAGAGGAGGGCCAGCTGGTATTGGCTGGAGACCCTCGGCAGCTAGGACCCATCTTACGATCCCCCCTGGCTCTGCAGTATGGAATGGGTAGGCTCTAATACGCAATCAATGAATCATACCCAATGACTATTGTCAATAAACAATCCCCATTTCCGTCATGTCTCATAGCTGGAATATCAGTAAGCTCCATGTACTATAAGCGGGGGTGAAAGTAAGGCGGTACAGTCTGGTGCGGTGTCCCAGCAAAATAAATAGTGGGGGTACGCCATACTGGTAAAACATGAGCCTTTATTAAAACAAAAGAAAACTAGGCGATTTCACCACTTTTTATCATTACTGCATGAAAAATGAACACTCCAAAATGAGATGTTGTTCGACGAGAACACTGACATTTTGTCAAGGCAGAGATGAGTGGCCGACACCGAGGCACGCGTGGACAGCAGTGTATGCATAAATTCTGCCCTAATGACAATCGCCAAATGTCATTACACTTTTTTGTGTAACAGATCTCTCTTTCCATTCACCACTGTTTGGAGTCTGGAAACATGTTGCTAGTGGATGAACGTGCACGGATAGCCTAGTAAAGGAGCCCTTTGAAGTGATTGTTTGACAATCAGATTAACCTCTCAGGGATCATTGGGGCACTAGCGACCCACTCCCGACACCACCAGGTAAAATGTAAAGCGCCAAATTCAAAATCCCAAAGTTGAATTATTAAAAATCCACCAATATACAAGTGTTTCATACTCATCAAAAGCTCTGTTTCTTGGCAATATCACAGCGTTGTCAGATTTCAAAAAGGCTTTACGGCGAAAGCACTACATTTGATTGTTTGAGGACAGCACCTCACATACTTTTCACATAGCCATGAATTCATTAGCCAGCGTGGCACACGCATAACACATTTCACAGCAAAAACAAATCAATTACCTGTTGAAGAACTTCTGCTGAGGTCATCCTAAGTGTCCAACGAAGACAATCCATGGTTCTTTTGTTAGAANTCATCTGAACAGCATGAAACCACTTTCTAGAGACAAAGGACATCCAGAGGAAGCGATAGGTACTGCATTCATATGCCCTTTTATGGGCATTTTCATGAGGGAGGGGTTCCAAATGAGGCACTCTGTGAAAACCACTTTCTCCAGGACAGAAATTCCTCGGGGTTTTGCCTGCCATATCCGTTCTGTTTTACTCACAGACAAATGGTTAACAGTTTTACAAAATTCAGAGTGTTTCCTATCCAATGGTACCAAATATGTGCATATCCTATTTTCTGGGCCTGAATGGGAGGCATTTTACTTTGGGCACGCCAGGCTCTCCAAAACGGTCAAGTTGTGCAGTGATCCCTAAGAAGTTAAAACATCATGACTGGTTGTGTTTATGCCACAGTAAAAGGTAATACATTTTATAAGTTAAATGACAGATCTTTACGACTAGGCCAACAGAGATCCTATTGAATTAATAGGGGTTCTATATGGAATTCTATGATTAGACCCAGAATTTTGGGGGGCACACACACAAGCTTGTGCGCATATAGAACGTCCCGTACTGGGAAGAAATGAATTCTACTTTTACCCATGACTATAAGATCAACTTTTGTGTATCCCAGGGCTTTCTTTGCTAGAGAGACTGATGAAAGACAACCCACTATATCAGAAGGATGGAGAATTTGGACACTTTGACAGTCGCTTTGTGACCAAGCTCCTTCGCAACTACAGGTAACAGCTCTGGCATGTCTTCCATCCTGTTCTGCCCAGTGTTGCTCTTTTGCAACATAGTTTGATTAGATAGTTGAGGTAGATGAGCTCAGAACTATCTCCTTTCCCCTCTTCCTTTCTTCTCTTCTCTTCCTCCCCAGGTCCCACCCTGCCATTCTGAAGATTCCCAATGAGCTCTTCTATGAGAAGGAGCTGCAGGTGTTTGCAGACCAGTGGGATCGTGAAACCTACTGCAACTGGGAGCATCTGCCCAAGGAGGTGTGACAGTGTTCTTTTTGTACAGGTTCTGCTAGCACCATCTCTGATTCAAAAGTTTGCTTCCATTTAGTGCCTACTGAACATTATTCTGATTTGAGGTTTAGGTGTGTGAGTTAGTGTTGTTCCACCTCTCTAGGGTCTCTTCTCCTCCGGCAGCTCAGTAATTATAATGTCAGTGTGTGCCTGTCTGGCTGTCTGAGGCATGGCTGCTCCCCTCTGACCACAGAGCTATTCCTGAGTCCCCATTAACATTAGTAGCAGCATATTAACAAAAGAAAAGTAAAAAAAAGCATCTCCCTCTTTCTCAAACATGCAGCAACAGGTCTATGTGGACTGCTGTTTCTCCTGATTTCTTAATTAATATTTAAAAATCAAATTTGGGTGGCCATGTTTCAGAAAGCTGTATCTTAATCATGGGTTAAGTTGTGATTGTGTGGGTGGTGGAAATGTCTCCAGTATTGTTTGCATTCCTGTGGTCCTTCTGTGTAGGGGTTCCCACTGATATTCCATGGAGTGTTGGGAAAGGATGAGAGAGAAGGCAACAGTCCGTCCTTCTTCAACGTGTCAGAGATTGAGGTCCTGGTGGACTACCTCACCAAGTTGATGAAGACCCAGGGCAAGAAGGGCCTGCCCAAACTATCCCCTAAAGACATTGGCATCATCGCTCCCTATAGGAAACAGGTGAGACGTCATCCATGGAGTTAAAGCACCCATCATTCACTATACCTGATGTGCAGGAGTTTTACCTAAATTAATCTGTTGTTTTTAACAGGTTGAGAAAATCCAAAAAGCTCTGAATTTTGTCGAAGAGTTGAGTCAATGGAAGGACATCAAGGAGCTCAAGGTGAGTCCTGTGTTATACATCAGTCTTACAACCTGAGGACTTTGTTTAGATGAGGCGTTAAAGGTGCAATATGCAGAAATTGCTCCGCCATTTCATTTCAGTTTATGTGACAAAACACATTGTACCGTCTAATCTGCTGTGAAATATATTTTCAATAACCAAAAATATTGTATTTTCAGCTGTTTGAAGCTATAACTAAACTTAAGAACGGGAAGCAAACAAATAGCGCACATAGAACAGATCTACAGTTTCTTAGACTTTCTTTCAATGAGAAGGACATATCTATAACTTACATTTCTATGTGAATTTGGTCGGGTCACCAAAAAGTTACATATTGAAGCTTTAAGTGTTGATGAAGCATGTTGTTGTCGTTTCAGGTGGGTTCAGTGGAGGAGTTCCAGGGACAGGAGAGAAAGATCATCATGGTCTCTACTGTCCGCAGCAGCATCAACTACGTCAAGATGGACCAAGACTTTAACATTGGCTTCCTCACTAACGAGAAGGTCTTTCCCAGCACTTACCTTTTACTCACTCTTACTCGATATGATGTCTGTGTGTGCCCACATGCGTGCGTTTTGTGCCTGCATGTGTACGTTGTGTGTATGCATAAATAATAGTGTAGTTAAATTGCCCTGTGTTACCTAGTGTGGATTTTTCAGTGTAACATTTCTAGTGTTGATTCATTTCTAGTGTTGATTCTTATGCTACTCAAATATAAACAACATACATTTTTCTCAAATGATCAAATATGTTAGTTGGACTAATTACACCCGTTACTGAAAAGGTTGTTCCAGTTTAGATGCTTTAGGTAGTCTCATTTGTTAGTCTTCCCAACTCTGGCAGTCATTCTGAATGCAGGTTGCGAGTGAATAAATATTCAAAATGTTGGATATCCCCACTCTGGCTGAATTCCAATAAGAATTACACATTACTTTGCAAGCCAGCATAATGTGATTGCAGGCCTGATGTGGCTTGTAAACCATGAATTTCAGGCCACTGTATCAGGGTAAAACTAGGGCCTCAACATAAGGCCTTATGAAATACATGTTGTATTGTCTTAAAGAATTCCATTTTAATGATAACATATTTGCTTAGGATCTTACTTGGTGAATGCAACAGGAATGAAAATGGATGAATGCAACAAGTACAGTCATGGGTGGTAACTCTTCAATTCACTTGTAAGGCAAGGCACTCTGGGAAATATGCAAATAATGCTTTACACTAAGCAGTATGTTAATTTAACACTGAAAAGTGTGGACCCATATAGACACTGGACCAGTGTTAAATTTAGTGTTAAATTTAACACTCAACACTCCGTGTTGATTTAACACTGGCAAATTTTCTGTGTACTAGACCCAAGAGAAAGTATTAGCTTTTCACCATGTCCTGCAGCGAAACACTAGGATTTAGAACGCCAGCTAACTGCAACTGTAAATCGTCATTTTTACATCACTGGCAGGAGAGAACATTTTGGAACTGAATTTATATAGAGTAGCTCCGAGTCTGAGAATGAGTTTATGGCAGAGGATGAAATAACATTACTTAAACCTACTGGAGAGTAATGGAGTGCTGCATCAGATGACCTGGCCTCCACAATCACCCGACCTCAACCCAATTGAGATGGTTTGGGATGAGTTGAACCGCAGATTGAAGGAAAAGCAGCCAAAATGTGCTCGGCATGTGTGGGAACTCCTTCAAGACTGTTGGAAAAGCATTCCAGGTGAAGATGGTTGAAAGAATGCCAAGAGTGTGCAAAGCTGTCATCAAGGCAAAGGTGGCTACTTTGAAGAATCTAAAATATTAAATATATTTTGATTTGTTTAACACTTGTGTGGTTATTACATGATTCCATATGTGTTATTTCATAGTTTTGATGTCTTCACTATTATTCTACAATGCAGAAAATAGTAAAAATAAAGAAAAACCCTGGAATGAGTAGGTGTGTCCAAACTTTTGACTGGTACTGTATGTCCCGTCTTTCTGTGCAACTGTCAGCTGACCCCACCATGTCTTCTCTTTTTTACAGAGGTTCAATGTGGCCATGACCAGAGCCAAGGCCCTGCTGATAGTGGTGGGAAACCCTGTTATCCTCAACAAGGACCCAACTTGGGAGCGGTAAGACATTTGTTCTCCCAAGGGCCAAGAAAAGTTAACGTGAGGAGAATGTTAACTATCCTCTGTAGAATGGTATGAATCCACTCTGACTATTGAGGATGACAATTAGTGTAGGAGGAATATGATTGTAATATAATAAATCAATCTGACTCCATAATCATGTGAATAAATGCAATAGGCCTTAAGCATCTCTGGCAGGTCTAGCAAGAAAGCTAGTCTTGCATCACCTGTCCCATTAACTATAATTACACATGTCTAAGATAACTGTTATGCAATTAACAATGTCCAGATACTATGAGCTAATTCTAGCGATCAAAGTTCCAGCATTGAGTCAAGCTTAGTGCGGAGATGTAAAGTTAGAACCCAAGCATAGGCTATGTGTAGTGTAAATAAAATGTACCATTAGACCATTACATCAAAGAATAATGAAGTAAGATATTACTCTGAAATATGAGGACTACCGTACATATTGTGTGCCCTGTATAGTCATAAGGATTGTCAGATGTCCGGCCCCCTAGTAACCTCCCTAGAAACCTATCGGGGTCAGGGAGAGTTTAAGAGACAGGTTTATGGTACCCCCTAGACTCTCAGGCTCCGGTCGTGGGGGATGGGGAATGGAGTGTGCAGCTCAGGGTTGCGAGGTGCTGATGGTCACCAGCAAGGAATTCGTAACAATTACAATTATCAAAGAGTACACACCAGAAGCCTTACATTTAAAAAGATACAACATTATTAAGCATAACAAATACACCACTATGGCATACAAAGTATGACATTGTTTTACAATGACTCCCTGAATGAAGCAACTCTTTTTTTTTTGTCCTAACCAGGACAGAACTCTACTTCAATAACCCCCATTGTTCAATTTCCATCACTCTGCTTTGCCAAAACAATTAAACAAAAGCATAACAATTCACACACATTCTCTAGTCTAATCAACACAATAATAGGCGCGCGCAATCTGCTCCCAATTTGAAATGACCGGCGCCCAGCCAACACTTTAACACAGCAACTCTGGGGAAAAAAATAAATCCATAACATGTACAGTACAATAAGGCATATCAACATTCACAGCTCTTTATGAACTCTTGAAACAATCGAAACATGACAATTTAAATCTCAGTAACATTCATTTTGTCAAGTTTCATCAGTGTTCACACCTCCGTCAGTAATCCCCAGGGCTCCGTGGGAAGGTCCCGCCCCGGACAAAGCCATGGCGAAGGTGTGTTTCACTCCTGTGATATGCAAACATATGGCCATCCAAACCCGGACAATGCCATATGAATCGTGATCGAATCATCACGCTGTGCTGGCGTCAGCAAGTCACCAGACACCAGGGCCACCCTCTCTCATTTCAAGTAGATCCCTTTTTGGTTCCAGGCAGAACTCTTTTGGGTTCCATGTAGAACCCTTTCCACAGAGGGTTCTACATGGAACCCAAAATAGTTCTGCTTACACCAAAAAGGGATCTACTTGGCACCAAAAAGGGTTCTCCTATGGGGACAGCTGCAGAACCCTTTTGGAACCCTCCACCGCCACATACACATATTGGTGCTCTCTTCTTCTCTTTTCTTACATACCAAAGTAGAATAAAGAACCCAGGACAACTCCCAGTTATAGTTGTTATATGTATGGCTCAGTTGGTAGAGCACGGTGGTTTCAATGCCAGGATTGTGGGTTCAATTCCTGAGGCCACCCATATGTAAAATATATGTACGCATGACTGTAAGTGGTTTGGTTATTATGTATTTTTTTAGCTCACTCAACACTGTCTGTGTGTTCAGGTTCATCAGCTATTGTGTGGAGGAGGAGGGGTACACTGGCTTCGACTTCACTGATGCTGAAGGAGAAGAAGATGTAGTAACACGACTGGCTTCCCTTAAAATCACGGTGGAGTCTTCCACAGGTCTGGCAGAGGAGAGTGACCTCTAGCAGTATGTCCATCCAGAGTGGAGGACTGAGCAGTAGCCCTCTGGACACCAGCAAAGCTGGGCAGGAGCTAGGGCTGTGGCGGTCATGAAATTTTGTCAGCCGGTCTCATGGTAATTGACAGTTAATTAACATTAACATAAACATGTTTAGCATCTCCAGGCCTCCACACATACAAGCTGCTGATGCACGCCTTTGGAACATCTACATTTAGAAAAGTCAAATAAATCAATTTTAATATACACCATCACAATAAATCCATTATTTATTTTCGGCAGGCCTAAAGAAACATGATATTTCAGAAGAACAGAATATGAGTTGAGAATATTTATTTACTTTAATTTATTTAACCTTTATTTAACCAGGAAGGGCTCATTGAGATTTTTAATCTCTTTTTCAAGAGCGTCCTGGCCAAGATAGGCGGCACCAAGTCATTACACAATTACAGACAGACAACATGAAAAACTAAAAGTAATCTAGTAAAAACCATAGAATTCACAAGAGTATAACAAAATCATAAAACAGAAAATTAAAAACATTGACAGGTCAGGGAATCAGTCTCAAAATACTTAATCAGTGATTTTTTTGTAAGGCGTTTTTGTAAGGCGTTTTTGTAAGGCGTTCCAAGCCGATGGCGCAGAGTACATAAAAGCCCTTTTACCAAATTCAGTTCGGACATTTGGAACAGTTAGCAGGATAAAGTCCTGCGAACGAAAAGAGTACCCACCACATTTCTGAACAATAAAAATGCCCAAATAAAATTATAGTAAACCCAAAATGGCTTTGTAAATAAAAGTATACCAGTGACTGAGCCTACGAGTGACTAGAGAAGGCCAGCCAACCCTGGTATACAAAGTGCAGTGGTGCGTAAGGGTTTTGCAGTTTAAAATAAATCTCAATGAGCCAGGGTGTCAATTGATCTCAAACACTGAGCGGAAGCATTCATATATAAAATATCCCCGTAGTCTAGTAAAGGCATAAATTTAGCTGATACTAGCCTCCTTCTGGCTTCAAAAGAAAAACAGGCCTTATTCCTAAAATAAAATCCCAACTTCAGCTTCAATTTTTTTGTAAGTTGTTGAATATGCAATTTTAAAAGAGAGGCCGTCATCAATTAAAATTCCAAAATATTTATATGAGGTTACAGTCTCAATCTCATTTCCCTGACAGGTAGTAATAGGTGAAAGATCTATTTCTTGCTTTAGAAAACACCATTAGTTTAGTTGTCAGTATTGAGGATAAGCTTGTTGAACAGGTATGTTGAACAGTATAAAAAGCAGTTTGCAAGTTCTGAAAAGCTTTTGTGAGAGACGAGGTACAACAATAAATAACAGTATCATCAGCATAAAAGTGAAGTTGCGCATTTTGCACATTTTTGCCTAAATTATTTATATAAATAGTGAATAAGAGGGGACCAAGTACAGAGCCCTGGGGAACACCATTACAGACAGACAATTTAATATGAGTTGTTATCTGGCTATAGGCTGTTGGCTTGTTAATTTAGTAGACAAGAAATGCTTTTAAGTCCCTTTCCATTATTTTATATTATAGGATTTTATAGTAAGAAGAATATAATTGAACTTAGCTGAATAAAACAGAAAGGATATTTTTTCCCATTTCAGGGTGTTAAAGTGATCATTTGAACAGGTCCTATACAGTGCACTGGGAAAGCATTCAGACCCCTTGACTTATTCCACTTTTTGTTACATTACAGCCTTATTCTAAAATGGATGAAATAGTTTTCAATCTATACAGAATACCCCATAATGACAAAGCATTGTTTGCAAATGTATTCAAAATAAACAACTGAAATATTTACATAAGTATTCAGACCCTTTACTCAGTACTTTGTTGAAGCACCTTTGGCAACGATTACAGCTTCGAGTCTTCTTTGGTATGACGCTACAAGCTTGGCACACCTGTATTTGGGGAGTTTCTCCCATTCTGTGCAGATTCTCTCAAGATATGCACAGCTATTTTCAGGTCTCTCCAGAGATGTTTGATCGGGTTTAAGTCTGGGCTCTGGCTGAGCCAGTCAATGACATTCAGAGACTTGTCCCGATTGTCTTGGCTGTGTGCTTAGGGTTGTCGTTGTCCTGTTGGAAGATGAACCTTCGCCCCAGTCTGAGTTCCTGAGCGCTCTGGAGCAGGTTTTCATCAGACGTCTCTCTGTACTTTGTTCCGTTCATCTTTCCCTTGATCCTGACTAGTCTCCCAGTCCCTGCCGCTGAAAAACATCATTATGATGCAATTACCATGCTTCACTGTAGGGATGGCGCCAGGTTTCCTCCAGACGTGATGCTTAGCATTCAGGCCAAAGAGTTCAATCTTGGTTTCATCAGACCAGAGAATGTTGTTTCTCATGGTCTGAGAGTTTTTAGGTACTTTTTGGCAAACTCCAAACGGGCTGTCGGGTGCCTTTTACTGAGGAGTGGCATCTGTCTGGCCACTCTACCATAAAGGCCTGATTGGTGGAGTTGTCCTTCTGGAAGGTTCTCCCATCTCCACAGATGAACTCTAGAGCTCTGTCAGAGTGACCATTAGGTTCTTGGTCGCCTCCCTGACCAAGGCCCTTCTACCCCGATTGCTCAGTTTGGTCGGGCGGCCAGCTCTAGGAAGAGTCTTGGTGGTTCCAAACTTCTTCATTTAAGAATGATGGAGGCCACTGTGTTCTTGGGGACCTTCAATGCTGCAGAATTTTTTGGGACCCTTCCCCAGATCTGTGCCTCGACACAATCCTGTCTCGAAGCTTTAGTTGTAGAAACATCTCAAGGATGATCAATGGAAACAGGATGCACCTAAGCTCAATTTCGAGTCTCATAGCAAAGGGTCTAAATACTTATGTAAATAAGGTGTTTCTGCTTTTTATTTGTAATACATTTGCTATAATTTCTAAAAACCTGTTTTCGCGTTGTCATTATGGGGTGTTGTGTGGGTAGATTGATTAGGAAAAATATTAATTTAATCAATTTTAGATTAAGGCTGTAACATAACAAATGTGGAAAAAGTCAAGGGGCCTGAATACTTTCCGAATGCACTGTGTGCTAGACTTAGAGTTATTCAGCAACTTTAGTTGTAAATGATACAAACCTTAGAATGTCTTACAAATCAAAACAAAACATGATGCGACTATAGGCTATTGATGATTTTAAAAAGTCACAAAAAAAGCTTGCTCTCTATTCTTTGCCTCTCATCAAGTGATCATATTTTCACTATTAACAATTTAATCTTGTCTTTACTAATATGTTTAAAAAAAATCGATTTAGAATGGCCATTTTAACAAATGGGCAGGAACAGGGACAGGGGAAAAAATACATGTCATCAGTATGCACTCGAATAGCGAATGGACGCCGCTTTCCCACTGGTTAGTTTTTCAATCATGCTGGTAGGCTACTCCACATCAACCACTGTTTGAGGATGATGCAGCTTCTTGCTGCGCGATAGGTTAATATTTCGCCCAAACTCTGTATGCCATGGGCTCTCCAACCCTGTTCCTGCAGCTACCCAGTGCTTCATTTGGGAAACCAAGTTAAATCTGTTCGGGGACATCGATAGTAACATGTTTTCACAAAACATATTTCATTAAATTGTTGACCGCCCATCTCTCTGAGTGCTGGAGAAAGGAATGGAGAGAGAGGAGGAGATGGAAATGCACGGTGGTGAGATATATTCTGTAGCTAAAAGTAATGTCAGCCTATTAATTATGAAAATATAAAAAATGCCGTAGGCTATTCAAAATCAAATAAAAATGTACCATAATTGTAGGCTTAGCCGCCCTGCATAATCAATGAACCAACAGCATCGCCTAGGCCTAAACGTTTTCTCCCAGACTCGTGGATAGAACGTTTGGAGTGTAGCATAAGGTAACCAGTCCATCCAGTATGCATAATAATACAGTCCACACTCAAAGGTGATTACTAGAATTTATTTAATTGTGTAGTATAGGCTGCTAGATCAATTATGTACCAAAGACATCTTAAATGCGTAAAATGCAGTAGGCTATGTATTGTATAACGCACAATCATTATTTTAATTCAGGGTTTTTTTCGGGCTTGGGCTCATAGGCCTATGCATAAGTTCTAAAATGCATATGGTGTTTTGAATGAATCATCACCTTAGAAAGGGCTGTCCATTTCGGTGTGTTAGGCTTTGAAACAACATCCTCAACGACCATGTTATCCACTCAGTTTCAACCTGCTGTTTAACTTCTTTCTTCGAATTGATCAATCACAGTGAGGTAAGTTTTAAAAGCATGATACTGTTTTGATGTGTTTGATGTGATTTTTGAACGCATTTGCATTGATGCCAGAGTGGTTAGAGGGACAATAGAGCCCTGAGTACCAGGCCATTAGCGACCTAATGGTTGTGAGCGAGTTGGGTACTACCAATGCATGTTCAGAGTGCATAAAAGGAGATCACGGTGACTCAACGGTCACATGAAATTGTACTGCGGTCATGACTCATGACTGCCAGTGGCGGTAATATGGTCACCGCAACAGCCCTTGGGAGCTACAAAATTATACTGGAGGTACTGTACCTCTCAAACTGACATTCCATAGACATTTTTGCTGCCTTTTGTGAACTTGACATCAAAATGAAGTATAGCGTTCCAATCAATTGGCAACAACTATATTTTGGAATGTTTTGGAAAGTTATGTCTCGATGAATGATTGAAATCCGTGCTCAGCAGAAACTGGATGAAATCTTCAGCCTGACTAGTTCACTGTTTTGTAATAGGACATGTCCCACTGACAAGAGACCAATGGAAACAAACAAATACCTACTACTTTAAAGGCAGTATCTCCTCAGAGCATATGATGGGAGTGTATTTAATATTCAAAATACATATTTTCTGGTTGTGGTACTGAATTTTCAGTATGCCGACAATTGAAACACTACATTTTAGATACAGTAGTATGATGACTATTGGATCAGTGTCACCTGGTCTAACATCATTAAATCATTCATGTTTCAGTCGCTCAGGAATCTATAACCATGTACTTTATGTTCATGTCTAACTGAAGCAGTGCCTGCTGAACTGGAAAAAAAGCAATAAATTATTTTGGATTATCACATAGCTTTCATCGTCTGTGTGTAAAATGAAACGACTGGAATAGGGAGGCAGTGTATAATCTCGTCTCAAAAATAGTTTATTAACATTGTTCGTGTTCACTTTAATCAAACATTCACTACATCACTTTCTGTTTAAGCATTATTACAATGAGCTTTCTTATACAAATCTGGATTGTTATTTTAGATACTTGCAGAAAGAGGAGAGTTAGACACTGAGCAGATAGCTGTTCCCATAGTAGAGCAACAGTGTGCTGTAGAGACCATAGTTTCACTCATGCAGACACCGACATAATAAAGACAAGATTAGGCTTAGTAGTAGTGTGATCTAGGTTTAGTAGCAGCGTACACAAAACAGCAGTCTACATGCTTATCTTGATATGTAGTTTGCCTTCTGCTTTGGGGTGGGGGTTGGTTTTAACATTATGCTGGACATATACAGTCTTGCAAATGCCTTTATTTAGATGTCCCAGAATTCCTTGGCATTTAGGTTGGCGTAAATGTCTGAAATCTTAAAAGTTGCTGTCCTTTTCATGGGTTGGCGACATGGAAACACTGTTTAAACATACTATATTACCTTTTTGTATGGGTGTAACAAAATGCCTAATGTCATAAGTTCCATTTTGTGTAGACAAACATACTCCTGAAGGGACAAACTCATATTTCCTCTGAGCTTCACTCCTGAACAGTCACAATATTGGGTGATACTGCGACACCGCTTATAACACCGCCCGGGTTTCTGTCTGCTTGAACGTGAAGTAATTTTCCTACCACAGTTGAAGCTCTGTTAACATGGATGGCTTGGCCAGCAGAGGGCTCTGTCAATCGAACTGGCTAATATTCTTTCGTTGGCATTGTGGAATACCTGTTATCGCTAGCATCACACAACTGTTCGCATGCAACCCTTAAAACCCGTCATGTGACGTTGCTGATAGACATTTGGAAAGTTGAGCCCTGTTTGGTTGGACTGACCGGTTTATGGATGCAGGCAGAAGAACGACAGACACAAACCAGGGGAAATAGGAACGCTTTGAAGAATCATTAGAGAAAGGCTCATCGGGCTCCCGTCAGACAAATGGTCAACATCATAGGATACAAAAGAGTAAACTTAAATTGTAATTTCCACTTCCATGCAAGTGAAACGTCTAGCCTAGTCCAAGCAATACAGGAAATAGAGACCATGCTCATTGGAGTTGTTGTGTAATGTTGGAGCCATGGTGGACACAAGTAAAAAGTCTAATAGAAATCGGTGGTTTAAAAGCTAAAAGACCGAAAGAAGCCAGGATACAGTATATTCCAGCGCCAGTCTCAGGCATGCTAAAGCTCCAGTGGTGTTCCATTACGTAAATCAAGTCAAATGACAAACGGTTACAAAAACCACAGCCTAGGTTGACCAGTGACTTCAGCAACCCCAATGCATTTTGTTATCAGCAGTGCAATATAAAAATGACAGAAGACAAGAAATCATGTCCGAATGTAAAAGTAATTTCCAACTCAGTATCACACCATCGTTACTGTTAACATAACACAGTGCAGAGCACGTCATTTTAGCTGTGCGACAGGTAGGGAGAGAGAATTGCGTGGGGACTTTCTTGGCAGCCAACAGAAGTCTCTCTCAAAACAAAAAATATTGAGTTCTATTCAGGTCTTGCCTTCTTGTCAAATAGTGCCAAGCCAGAACAAACTGAGAATTGACAAACCAGTTCCTGAAAATCAGGGAGTTTCCTTCCTCAAATGAAATACAATCAACCACTGAGCTGAAGAGATCTTATCTATGGATGATCGAATTCTAACTGGGGTTTCAACCAGGTATGTTTTAGGGAACGCTGTGCCAAAGTGGCGGAGTGTACCTTGGAAAAATATTCAGTGAAATTCTTAATTTGTCAAGCATAATTTCCCCCTGACGTTCTTTATGGCTGTGAGTGAGTGCTGGGAGTGTTGAGCTTTGTGCAACATGACAGAGGTGTCAAAGTTGACTGGCTGTGGCATGTTGGCATTGAGCAACCGGTCTGGTCTCTCTTCTCGGGTCTCGGGGAGGGGAACGCTAAAGTCACACAGGTTTCCAGGAAAGAGAAGGCACTGAAAAACACTCATGTGGCTCCTCAGAATGCTGCTTTAGAATGCAGTCAGACTGGAAATCTCCAGGCCAGTCAACTTTGACAGGATCTCTTGAGGCAGGATCCACCGGTCAGTCAGTCCCCTCATACCATATCCCTCATACCCCAGTAGCTCCAGCCTTGTGACAAATACATTGGCATTCTCATTCTAAAAAGAGGATTGTGTCAACTCATACAAACCTACTGTAGACCATGCTCCCCTAATCATCATGCGACACCGGTTTTAACTTGTCACGTCCTGGTGTGGTGGTACTTTAAAGTCATGTTAGCTTCTGTTTATGTGGGGATATTCAAGCTTCTCTGTACAGGTGTTCAGAACGACTGAGGAACAGCTGTTCAATCCAGACAATGTTTGAGGGGGCAGATGGACTTCTCTGCACACGTATCTGTAGGGTCATGTTACAGTGCCATGAGGTGCTCGGACTACCAGTCCTTTACCGTGTGTGTGTGTGTGTGGGGGGGGGTGGGGGTTTCAGACTGTTATGCTATACGGACTAGCTGATGCTTTCTCCTAAGTAAAATTAACTCTGAAGTCGTTTCTTGTGGCTAGTGGTCGACAACCCTCAAAGCCTAGGTTACTTGCAGCAAAGCTCTGATTGCATTACAATACATACTGTGCATAATTAACATGGGGAGGCCATCCGCTCCCCTGCAAGTGAGTTGATCAACAGATCAGGAGGAGCATTACTTGGTGGTATGCAAGGACTTGAAAACTAAAAGGCACTGGTTCTAACGAGCAAAACCTCTCTCCTGGAAAGTAGACCCTCTTACCATAAAAACTATGCTAGCGGACAGGACGGGTTACAAATGAACAAGAGTTTGGGTGAGTCCTGATTCCAATAGTGTGCATGTTGACAACACAAGCTCAGGGGACCGACTGTTTGTTTGTACAGGCCCAGGGAAGGACAGCCAAATATGTTGCATACAAATACATGTGCATTTATTATCTTCTCAAAGCGACAGGGAAAAGAAACGCTTGTGAAGAACTAGATGAAAGACAGTGTGCCCATTGCATAAAATAAGCATAACAAACAAAAACAATTCAGAGAAGTTTAAACACTAATTTCTAACCTGTGTTACAGACCAGTCCTTTTCCTTGTTATTTTACGTTCAGCACTTTCGACCGCCAACCTCTTTAGCGTGAAATGAGATACAGTACAAAGATGCCATTTGGTAAAAGGTCAGTCCTGCGTATATGTTGTTGTTTTGTCAGTTGACGACCGAGGCCTTCTTCCTCCTCCTCACAACAGCAGGCAGGCACCCCTCTTCTTGCGCTTGCGCACCTGCAGCGCTGCCCTGGTGGCCATCTCAAAAACCTCCCTCACACCATCCTTTGTCTTGGCTGAACACTCCAGGTAGCCAAAGGCACTGATACGGTTAGCCATGTCCCGGCCCTCCTCTGGCTTCACTGGCTCCTACAGGGTAAACACAGACAGGGAGGTGTTAAAACTGGTGTGGCCATGAATGTACACACACACACACACACACACACACACACACACACACTCCAACCGAAGCAGTGTGAATTTACCAACAACATTCATGGGACACTTGACTATAATACCATCAAGACTATAAAAACACAATGTAAAATGTATTTATCCTAGTACATGTAGCCTACTGTGTGTAGGTTCTATCACCCCCCCGTCTAGATTTATGTTTGACCACAGAACACATCGATCCTGGGAAATAGCATGACTCCACTGTCTGGGTACAACATAGCCACCACCAATGTTACTTTTAACATCACGCTAAAACACTTAAAAGTGATGACTTGTGGGGATTGTAATCCTCTCGCACACCCTCTTTGTTACACAGTTCCTGCTCTCTGAGAGAAAGAAATGGCTGACAGAGTCATAGGGCTTTGTAACCCCAGCCCCCACCACCCCCATTATCATCAGCAACTGGACCTGGAGACTAGTACCACACAGACAGTAGGCCTACATAGAGACAGACACACAGACAGAACATGCAACAACCCGCATTGAGAAGAGGAAAAGACTTCAGACTAAACAAACAAGCTAATCAGTGACTTCTAACTTGTAGGAGCAGTTGCTCCTCCCCATGCCGGGACAGGCAGATCAATATCAGACCCAGCCATGTCAGACCTGTCCAGCTACATGTTTTTCTAAGAAAGCAAGGGATGCCAGTGACTCAAGAGTCAAAACAGCCTTTTCCTGGAAAGGTCTCCACAGTCTAGTAAGTGATAACATTGGTCACTCAACCACCATCTTAGTTTGGCTGGTTATCAAGCCTCACGTATCCTGAAACAATGACAACTCAAAAGGGGAACACTAATATCCTTGGACAAATTGTCATCTTAAATGAGTTCTCCCTTCCAGAGCCCTAGTTGAGGACATCAGCCACATACAATCTAAAAAAAGTGTTGGATAGATAAGTTTAGACAGACTACTTTATCCAACCCTTTCAGATTTACAGCAGTAAAATACAGCAGTATGGAATGATGGTACGGTACCTGCTTCATCTTGGCCAGCTCCCTCCGTGTGTGTTCGTCGTTCCTCAGGTCCTTCTTGTTGCCCACCAGGATGATTGGAACGTTGGGGCAGAAGTGCTTCACCTCAGGGGTCCACTTCTCTGGGATGTTTTCTACCAGAGGAAGAAGGAAAAAGAAGCAAGTAGATATTTCAGAGATACTTATGGGCAGTGGCAACCCGCTCCGCCCCACCTGTTTTGAGCCCTGCATTTTTAGCAAAAAAAAACTTTTGGGGGCGTGCCTGTTTTGCACGTTAATTTGGCATTAATATGTGTAACACATCAGTTTGCATACAATGTAAATATATAAACTCAGCAAAAAAAGAAACGTCCCTTTTTCAGGGCCCTGTCTTTCAAAGAGAATTCATAAAAATCCAAACAACTTCACAGATCATCATAAAGGGTTTAAACACTGTTTCCCATGCTTGTTAAATGAACCATAAACAATTAATGAGCATGCACCTGTGGAACGGTAGTTAAGACACTAACAGCTTATAGACAGTAGGCAATTAAGAGAACAGTTATGGAAACTTAAGACACTAAAGAGGCCTTTCTACTGACTCTGAAAAACACCAAAAGAAAGATGCCCAGGGTCCCTGCTCATCTGTGTGAACATGCCTTAGGCATGCTGCAAGGAGGCATGAGGACTGCAGATGTGGCCAGGTCAATAAATAAAATGTCCATACTGTGAGACACCTAAGACAGCGCTACAGGGAGACAGGACGAACAACTGATCGTCCACGCAGTGGCAGACGTGTAACAACACCTGCACAGGATCGGTACATCGAAACATCACACGGGAAAGGTACAGGATGGCAACAACAACTGCCAGGGTTACACCAGGAACGCACAATCCCTCCATCAGTGCTCAGACTGTCCGCAATAGGCTGAGAGAGGCTGGACTGAGGGCTTGTAGGCCTGTTGTAAGGCAGGTCCTCACCAGCCATCACCGGCAACAACGTCGCCTATGGGCACAAACCCACCGTCGCTGGACCAGACAGGACTGTCAAAAAGTGCTCTTCACTGACGAGTCGCGGTTTTGTCTCACATGGGGTGATGGTCGGATTTGCGGTTATTGTCGAAGGAATGAGCATTACACCGAGGCCTGTACTCGGGAGCGGGATCGATTTGGAGGTGGAGGGTCCGTCATGGTCTGGGGCGGTGTGTCACAGCATCATCGGACTGAGCTTGTTGTCATTGCAGGCAATCTCAACGCTGTCCGTTACAGGGAAGAAATAATACTCCCTCATGTGGTACCCTTCCTGCAGGCTCATCCTGACATGACCCTCCAGCATGGCAATGCCACCAGCCATACTGTTCGTTCTGTGCGTGATTTCCTGCAAGACAGGAATGTCAGTGTTCTGCCATGGCCAGTGAAGAGCCCGGATCTCAATCCCATTGAGCACGTCTGGGACCTGTTGGATCGGAGGGTGAGGGCTAGGGCCATTCCCCCCAGAAATGTCCGGGAACTTGCAGGTGCCTTGGTGGAAGAGTGGGGTAACATCTCACAGCAAGAACTGGCTAATCTGGTGCAGTACATGAGGAGGAGTTGCACTGCAGTACTTAATGCAGCTGGTGGCCACTCCAGATACTGACTGTTACTTTTGATTTTGACCCCCCCTTTGTACAGGGACATATTATTCCATTTCTGTTAGTCACATGTCTGTGGAACTTGTTCAGTTTATGTCTCAGTTGTTGAATCTAGTTATGTTCATACAAATATTTACACATGTTAAGTTTGCTGAAAATAAAACGCAGTTAACGGTGAGAGGACGCTTCTTTTTTTTGCTGAGTTTTTATCATTAAGTTAATAAAGCCGCAAACATGGTCTCTTTTTTGTTTTCTTGAGTAAGGCAGCTCCAAAATGCAGGTGTTTCACCCTAACTCAGTGCTTTCTGTGGTGGTGTGGCAAGCCAGCAGAAAATACGGAGCGTTGCGCCGTGATTGGCTCGGTTTTCTGTCACTCATGGGGACACTACGTCATGGCGGAGTCTAAGAGGACATTAGAAGTGCCCATCCAAGAAGGCTCAAGGTCATTGGCCACATATAAAATGACATCAAATCACATTATATGTACAGTAGCTTTGATTGGACTGATCATGTCAACATCATTCTTTCAAAATCCTAGCAAGCAGTCATGAATATTGAACAAATATTTTTCATATGATGATAAATAATGAAGAGAAATTATAGATAACGTATCGGTGCTCATCGGCCATAAACATTACACAACAAGTTAGAAATAGCAAATTCAACAATGAGTGGTTTGGAAGGAAGTGAGCACAGCACAAGGTGAGTCCAAAAATGTATTGTATGCTGCTGCATAAATTATGTAATTTGCCAGGGAGATATGTACACTGTAGTTACACTTAGTATTACTTTTATATGTTGTGCAGAAAGCTGTTAGTAGCCCACGTGCCTCACGCTAATAATTTGGTCCCTTTTCCCCCTCTTAATTTCACCAACTGTTCTGACTTGGTGGTGCACGTGTAGCCTATAGCCTGTGTTAGAGAAATGTAATCTTTGAATATTGTAAGAGCTTTCATTGTCTGCTTATATGTATTTTTTTTTAAAGGCAGTAAATGAGGCTGAATGAACTGTTTCGCTGCCAGACCAGGCTCTGCTGATAGCCAGGTGTAGCGGTGGTAAGGTGTTGGGATAGCAAACTTAACAGTTTGTGGTCACCATTTGTCACTGTTATAGTGTAATTAATGTAGAGTTGTGTGTTGTGTAGTGGCTTTGCTGGCATGCATACATTTTAAGTGTTATTGTCCCACCAAGATTTACATGCTAAAATTGCCACTGCTTATGGGACACTGACTGGAGAAAGAGCTCCGCAGACATGTTCTTCCACAGAGTTCAGATTAAGTCCATGCAGATCATTTATCCCACATGACACCCTATACAGTGCATTCGGAAAGTATTCAGACCCCTTCACTTTTTCCACATTTTGTTGTTACAGCCTTATTATAAAATGGAATAAATGAATTGTTTTCCCTCAAATCTACACACAATACCCCCTACTGACAAAGCAAAAACAGGTTTTTAGAAATATTTGCCAAATTTAAAATAAAAAACAGAAATACCTTATTTACATAAGTACTCAGACCCTTTGCTATGAGATGTGAAATTGAGCATCCTGTTTCCATTGATCATCCTTGATATGTTTCTACAACTTGGAGTCCATTTAACTAATTGGACAGGATTTGTAAAGGCACACCTGTCTATATAAGGTCCCACAGTTGACAGTGCATGTCAGAGCAAAAACCAAGCCACGGGGTCAAAGGAATTGTCCGTAGAGCTCCGAGACAGGATTGTGTCGAAGCACAGATCTGGGGAAGGGTACCAAAAAATGTCTGCAACATTTAAGGTCCCCAAGAACACAGTGGCCTCCATCATTCTTAAATGGAAGTAGTCTGGAACCACAAAGACTCTTCCTAGAACTGCCCACCCGGCCAAACTGAGCAATCGGGTCAGGGAGGTGACCAAGAACCTAATGGTCACTGACTCACTCCCTGACGAAGGCTATGCAGCCGAAACGCGTCGTTTAAAAAAAAAAAAAAAAAAAAAATAACTTTGTTTCTATTGAACATGCCATACTAATAAAGGCATTTAATTAATTATATGATGAGTGCCTTGGTCCTTCTTTCTTTTTTGATGGTCACTGACAGAGCTCTAGAGTTCCTCTGTGGAGATGGGAGAACCTTCCAGAAGGACAACCATCTATGCAGCACTCCACCAATCCGCCCTGTATGGTAGTGGCCTGATGGAAGCCACTCCTCAGTAAAAGGCACGACAGCTTGTTTGGAGTTTGCCAAAAGGCACTCAAAGGACTCTCAGACCATGAGAAACAAGATTCTCTGATTTGATGAAACCAAGATTGGAGGAAACCAGGCACCGCTCATCACCTAGCCAATACCATCCCTACGGTGAAGCATGGTGGTGGTAGCATCCTGCTGTGGTGGTGGCAGCATCATGCTGTGGGGATGTTTTTCAGCGGCAGGGACTGGGAGACTAGTCAGGATTGAGGGAAAGATGAACGGTGCGAAGTACAGAGAGATCCTTGATGGAAACCTGCTCCAGAGCGCTCAGGACCTCAAACTGGGGCGAAGGTTCACCTTCCAACAGGACAGCGACCCTAAGCACACAGCCAAGACAACGCAGGAGTGGCTTCGGGACAAGTTTCTGAATGTCCTTGAGTGGCCCACCCAGAGCCCGGACTTGAACCCGATCGAACATCTCGAGTGACCTGAAAACAGCTGTGCAGCGACGCTCCCCATCCAACCTGACAGATTTTGAGAGAATCTCTCCAACTACAGGTGTGCCAAGCTTGTAGCGTCATACCCACGAAGACTTGAGGCTGTAATCACTGCCAAAGGTTCTTCAACAAAGTACTGAGTAAAGGGTCTGTGCTAGTTTCAAAACACAGTAAAAACGGCATAGCCAGCTGTTAGTGCAGTTGGCTGTTGGAAAACAAAACATCAGAGAAATCAGCAACTTTGAGTGTCCCCAGACTAGAAATAAGCTTTTCTCCTGGTCATTTACCTAAACTGTCGGGGCTGTCGATAGAGAAGCACATGAGGATGACGTCTGTGTCGGGGTAGGAGAGAGGCCTCAACCTGTCGTAGTCCTCCTGACCGGCTGTATCCCACAGCGCCAGCTCCACCTAAAACACGCCACAGAAGAAGAGAAGAGGAAGATTCAGGACAGATACAGGCAAAATAGAACCAAAAGAACCCCAAAAAATTGATCATATTACTCCAGTGCTAGCCCCTCTTAAGGCAAGGGCTGATTTCAAGGTTTTACTGCTAACCTACAAAGCATTACATGGGCTTGGTCCTACCTATTTTTCTGATTTGGTCCTGCCGTACATACCTACACGTACACTACGGTCACAAGACGCAGGCCTCCTTACGGTCCCTAGAATTCCTAAGCAAACAGCTGGAGGCAGGGCTTTCTCCTATAGAGCTCCATTTTTATGGAATGGTCTGCCTATCCATGTGAGACACGCAGACTCGGTCTCAACCTTTGTCTTTATTGAAGACTCATCTCTTCAGTAGGTCCTATGATTGAGTGTAGTCTGGCCCAGGTGTGTGAAGGTGAACGGAAAGGCACTGGAGCAACAAACCGCCCTTGCTGTCTCTGCTTGGCCGGTTCCCCTCTCCACTGGGATTCTCTGCCTCTAACCCTATTACAGGGGCTGAGTCACTGGCTTACTGGTGCTCTTCCATGCCGTCCCTGGGGGGGGTGCGTCGCTTGAGTCACTGATGTGATCTTCCTGTCCGGGTTGGCGCCACGGCACAACCCAAGGCGGAGATCTTTGTGGGCTATACTCAGCCTTGTCTCAGGATGGTAAGTTGGTGGTTGAAGATATCCCTCTAGTGGTGTGGGGGCTGTGCTTCGGCAGAGTGGGTGGGGTTATATCCTGCCTGTTTGGCCCCGTCCGGGGGTATCGTCATAAATAATGGTGATATCGTTTTTATTTACCAAAGTCAGGGGCGCCAAGACTGGGCTGGGCAGTGTTGGGCCAAAAGCAGTGGAGCAAAGTGCTGGCACATCTTTTACTGTGGAAATCATTACAAGATACCGTTGCTGTAATTTGGTTTTCACTATGTTCTCATAGGGCAATGTAAAACACCATCAAACCAATGAAGCAAAACAAAGCATTCCAACTGGAAACAGTCATGCCTTAGAAACAGCTAATAATGACTAATATGAGTCGGAGCAGTGTTTCAGTTTCACTGTTCGTCACAGAAAATCTGCTTCCCAAATGGCACCCTGTTCCCTATATAGTTCACATTGGGCCCTGGTCAAAAGTAGTGGGAATATAGTGTGATTTGGGATGCAGAAATACTGTATCTCTGGGAAATCTCTCAAGTGATGCAGCAGGAATTTGGAGTAAGATTTGCATATTTGACACACTCTGGGTGTGAAGTCTTAGCAGTTTAAAGTCTTTGGCGGCCGTGAAACTAGCAGTGATAACCATGATGAATAATACTATTAGAAGTGGTTTCGTCATAGCTCTGGTCTTGGGGAGAGAGAGAAACCAGTGCAGCAGCTAACGACTGTCCGTTTATCTCATTCCATGGGCAGGTTTTCACAGGGATGCAGAAAGGAGGCATGGTGGCTTTATCCCATCACACCACTGATTAATTCCATTAGGGAAATCAGGTGATTAAGGAGAATCAAACCAGATACCTTCTGTTCCTCAGGGGAGTAGACCAGAGCAACTACATTACAGTCTGCTGGATTCTACAACTGAATCATAATATTCTGCCACAACTTCGTCTTTTACTCTATACATGATTTAAGCACTATAAAAAAAAAATAAAAAAAATAAAGTCCAATGTCCTTGAGATGAGCCTGTCCTTCATACAACATACATCTAGTTAAAAGGTTAGTAACATGACTTTGAAAGTAGATCAATGTATGACTATAGTACACACACATTATTCAACCATCCCAAAATAGCAGCTATAGCAGAGGTTTGTAGGGCGGGTGGGAGGCTACATACTCCTGGCATGAGCAATGGGGGTAGGAGCCATATCCCCTCTGGACACACTGACTGACTGCACAGCACAAGGTTTTAGGAAGAAAAGGAAAAAAAATTTTTTAATAAAAGGACAAAAAAAGGGCTATATTTAGAACTGGGCCCGGCCCCACCCACTGAAGGTGAGAGAAAGAGAATACCATTCACCCTGAAGGAATGTGGACTGTGGTGACTATATTCTGAGAACACTGATCTTATCCACATCAAATTAAAGTGGGGTAATTCTGGGGGCACAAAGCAGCCCCCTGGGAGAGCTAAGCTGAATGGGGGGCTGGGAGGTGGCACGATCCATTATGCACAACAAGCACTCTTGGATCCCTTACTTTGTGTATTTCCTGTACAGAAGACAACAGTACGTCAACCCCTCCCCCACCTGCCTGTTGCTCCCCAGAGCAGGAAATGAGAGCCGTTTATCAGGCTGAGGGGCAGTCTTCAGGGGGTGGGGGATTGCCAGTGGACATCCATGTTCCCAGTCGGTGCAGGAAGCCCAGGAGTACAGTCATTTCCTGTTTTGCCAGGCTGTGATCCTGTGCTGGTCAGTACAGGAGAACAAAGCCCATTGACATAACATCCCATCTGCTGTGGAGGGGCCCTGGCCTCCAGAACACAGCTAGGCTACGCCCCATGACCAAGAGCCCCAACAAGACCGTTTGTTAACCAAAGCCTTTTGATATATGTTTACTGTGTGGGTTGGCTGTATGGCTGTTTGGTTCATGTGTATGAAGACTTTACACTTAAGTATAGATTATTTCTGCATTTTTTTATTTATTTTCTGGATGGGAGTCTACACACCTGTTTGGCATCAACCTCGATGTCAGCGATGTAGTTCTCGAACACTGTGGGCACGTAGACCTCGGGGAATTGGTCTTTACTGAAGACGATGAGAAGACAAGTCTTTCCACAGGCTCCATCCCCCACGATCACTAGCTTCTTCCTAATGGCTGCCATTACTGTGGAGAAACGCAGGGAACACTTTACAGTCACGTCACTGGATTTTCACAAACCTTTGACAACCCTAATAACTGAATATACTCAGTGAGTGAATAGAGCCGGGAAACCTGAGGGAATAAGAGTGTGATAAGGAACCAAGATGTAGCTAGCAAGATGTAGCTAGGCTTAGTTCTGTTCTACCCCCGAAACAAAGGGATTTTTTAACAAACATTTGGACAACTGACACCATGACATCCCATTTCTAGAAGGAGGCTGTTTGATCTCCAGGTGGAGAGGGAAAGAGATGGAGAGACTGCTGCAGCGACAGACCTTGAATCCCCATAATGCCAGATCATAAAGCAGCAACAGAGGAGAGCGAGAGAGAGAGAGAGAGAGATACGAGGCAAGCTGGGACAGGGAGGAATGTTGTGTTCCATCAGCCCATTCTCTGACTCCACCCTTCTTGTTTCCTACTATGGTCGGTCAGTGGAAAGGCAGGCAGCACGGGGAAAGGCATCCGGGAAACTATAAGTGCTACTCCAGCTGTTAGCTGTTTCCTTAAACTATTACAAACAATATTGTTCCTTCTCTGTCCCTGTCCCTCTTAAGTTGCCTGGTTACCTACATTTCATCAGTAGGGTATAGAGTAACTTTTGAAATGTGTGGTATTTTTTTTATTTTTTATAATGTGATTTTCCTGATATAGATATACATATATTCACACTGAGGTTGGACTAATACTGTGAAACTTATGATAATGCCCTTTTAGTGTCCCTTTAAGTTCAAAAGAAAAATCTGCCTGTTTTGTTGGGATGGAGTTTTAGCCTGCCCGGTGACCCAGTAAATTAGGCATAGTTAATAGACCAATAAGAAAGAGTTCCAAACCTCTGCCAATAACAGCTAGTTTTCAGTTTTCCCCTCCCCACTCATACCACTCCCAGACAGTCCTAACAAAATTCTTGCTTGAGAAATGCTCTTTGCAAAGAATCTGTTTTGTTTCTTTTTTTACCATTTTAAGTTAAAAACAATCACAGTAAGGTACTTAATTGTTACCCAGAAATGCATTGGACTTTAAAATATGGTCCTGTTGTTAAAATGCTGGTTGTGTGAAACACCAGGCAGTTTCAGAATAACTCATACAAAGAGAGAGTGATGCCCTGCCGCTGACCAGACCCCATTGCTGTGTGGGATAAACGTCCTTGATAAATGAGGCTTCTGTAGCTGCCTGAGAGGAAAGCAGAGCAGCTATGCATAGTCATTTGGCTGCCTCCTCCTCTGCTTCTACCCCGACGGCTTGGCCGACAAAGCCCCTTTACCGAAAGCAGAGAAAGTATTGGACATACATCATATTGCTGCCTTCTAGCAAAACAATTATATTCTTCTCCTGTGTTCTCTCCTGCTTGGCTGTCAGGAAACCAAGTCTAATTCACACAACACCAGATGCCGCTGAGTAGAGAAGATTCAGACAAGATTCAGAGAAGCACGAAATATGTCTAGATAATGGACAAGCAAAAAAAAAAAATGAAAATCTAATTACTGACTTGTATTAAGGTACGGAGGTTTCCCATCCCACACTGACAGCTCTGTGAACCACAGATTAACTCCCAAGGTAGAATAACCAAAACGCTGGATGGGCCTGAGACTGAGGCCGAGCAAGTGGGAGAGGAGACAAGAGCACCAAGCCAGGCTCCAGAAGCTCACCCTGTGAAACAAAACAATCCACTTCCTGTGCTGGGCTACTGTGGTGGGGAGGGGGGCTGGGGAGGGGCCCTTGGCTGCTGCCCTATTTGTACAGGCCTCCATGGAGTCGAGCAGAGGAGAGTGCTGCCAAAGACTAAACACACACAGAGACACAACCCTCCTCTCTTTGCACACCACTAATAATAAGACAGTGACTGCATGCATGGGCCTTTAGTGTCCAAGAATCACTAACAGCCATTACGGAACATCTTGTATTGAAAAAGGGAATAATTCTTATATTTCCATGTAGACAACATGCATTATACACACACCTTTTTAAATGGCAGGCTTATGTTGCTGCTGATAGTGTTAAACACAATGCACTGGATCAGTAACACAGTAGAAGACCAGCCACTGTACTCTCCCTTTTCTATTCCGTCATCAAATTCAAACAATTACTCAACAACTTATTGGGACAGCTACCAACTTAATACAGCAGAACCATCTGCAGAATGAGAAACTGAAAGCCATCAATCCTGTCTTACTCATCCCAGTTTCCACAAGGGGTAATGACCCACAAACTAATTTGCTAAAAAAAGAAATGAGCTTGATCCTCCTCTCCTGAGGCAAAATGGAGTGAAGTATGCCAAAATATTTTCTCAGTCGAGGAAGTTACAGTCCCTCCCTGAAATCACTGCACTAGACATCCAGAGAATGAGTCACATGACGGGTCACTTAACTATAGACTACACCTAAAACGCAACATGTCGGCACCATGTTTAATGAGCTGAAATAAGACCCCAGAAGTGTTCCATACGCACAAAAAGCTAATTTCTCTCAAAATGTTGTGCACAAATGTGTTTACATCCCTGTTAGTGAGCATTTCTCCTTTGCCTCCAAGATAGTCCACCCACCTGACTGAGGTGTGGCATATCAAGAAACTGATTAAACAGCACCTTGTGCTGAGACAATAAAAGGCCACTAAAATGTGCAGTTGTCACACAACACAATGTCACAGATGTCTCAAGTTGAGGGAGAGTGCAATTGGTATGATGACAGCAGGAATGTCCAACAGAGGTGTTGCCAGATAATGTATTGTTCTCTACCATAAGCCATCACCAACGTTGTTTTAGAGAATTTGGCAGTATGTCCAACCGGCCTCACAACCGCAGACCACGTATAACCACGTCAGCCCAGGACCTCCACATCTGGCTTCTTTACCTGCGGGATCATCTGAGACTAGCCACCCTGACAGTTGATGAAACTGAGGAGTATTTCTGTTTGCAATAAATCCCTTTTGTTGGGGAAAAACTCATTCTGATTGGCTGGGCCTGGCTTCCCAGTGGGTGGGAAGCCAGGTGGGTCAGGGGTGCAGGCCCACCCATGGCTGCACCCCTGACCAGTCATGCCATAGATTAGGGCCTAATGAATTTATTTCAATTGAATGATTTCCTTATATGAACTGTAACTCAGTGAAATTGTTGAGTTTAAATATTTTTTTATACACTGAGCAATACGTTTGGAACATCAAATCACAACGTTGCAGTATCGAATCGCAATACATATAGAAACGTGACATACATATCGAAATGTGAGAACTGCAATGCATATCGTATCAGCACCTAAATATCGTGATATCATATCGTGAGGCCCCTGGCAATTCCCAGCCCTAATGTGTAACCTTGAATATATATTTGTAAAACAATGATACAGAAATATGTTGTTTTTTCTTAATTTTTTACATTGTAGAATAATAGTGAAGACATCACAACTATGAGACAACACATATGGAATCATGTAGTAACCAAAAAAAGGTTTAATCAAAATATGCTTTTCAAATAGTCTTGAAGGAGTTCCCACATATGCTGAGCACTTGTTAGCTCAGCATATGACACCAATAAGAAGTCTCTTATTATTGGTGTCCTTTAGTAGTGGTTTCTTTACAGCAATTAGACCATGAAGGCCTGATTCACAGTCTCCCCTGAACAGTTGATGTTGAGATGTGTCTGTTACTTGAACTCTGTGAAGCATTTATTTGGGTTGCAATTTCCAAGGCTGGTAACTAATGAACCTATCCTCTGCAGCAGAGTTAACTCTGGGTCTTCCATTCCTGTGGCGGTCCTCATAAGAGCCAGTCTCATCATAGCGCTTGATGGTTTTTGCGACTGCACTTGAAGCAACTTTCAAAGTTGTTGAAATTTTCAGAATTGACTGACAATCACGTCTTAAAGTAATGGTGGACTTGTTTCTCTTTGCTTATTTGAGTAGTTCTTGCCATAATATGGACTTGGTCTTTTACCAGATAGGGCTATCGTCTGTTTACCACCCCTACCTTGTCACAACACAACTGATTGGCTCAAACGCATTGAGGAAAGAAATGTCACCAATGAACTTTTAACAAGGCACACCTGTTAATTGAAATGCATTCCAGGTGACTACCTCATCACGCTGGTTGAGAGAATCCCAAGAGTGTGGAAAGCTGTCAAGGCAAAGGGTGGCTACTTTGAAGAATCTCAAATATATTTTGATTTGTTTAACACTTTTTTGGTTACTACATGATTCCATATGTGTTACTTCATAGCTTTGATGTCCACTATTATTCTACAATGTAGAAAATAGGAAAAATATAGGAAAACCCTTGAACTTTTGACTGTTTCGCTCACTCGGATGCTCTTTCTGGTGAGATACATTCAGCCTCTTGCAAATTGAAGAAAAAAATATATATATAATTTTTTTTTTCTTCCTTCAATTTGCAAGAGGCTGAATGTAGCTCACCAGAAAGAGCATCCGAGTGAGCGAAACAGCGCCCTTCTGTATGTGTAGGCCATCTGATATAGCCATCTGGCTATCTTATAATGTCTGGTCAAAAATAGTATGATATTGTTGCCGCCTGTAGCGCTAAATGCAAGGGAAGCTAGCAAACATTTGGCCTCCGTTGATTTAAAAAAAAGTATTAAATAATAGCCAATTAGCGCGGAGCTAAATTGAGCTCGACTGTGAATGGTCCTGGTGCACCCCAAAAAAAGTGTCAAAGGAAGCCAGTTTGGATTTGGCTTCGCACCAATCACATTCCATCGAGAGCAATAAGTAATTGACAAAAACAACTTGAATTGTTGCATCTCGTTGTTGTTGTCCGGTGGATAGCTAGCTAAAATTGTCCCTTTCCTAAATGGATGGAGATAGGGATTTGGACTTGTGGTTTTACTCAATTATCCATACTGGCCAATGATTATAACGTGGATTCTGATCCAACCATATATTTATACATTGGGCCCCTGGCTTGAGAGAATGGAAGTTAAATATGTAGAAGGCTAATGTTGCCCACCAAAAAGGAAGTTGGGCTAGCGAGCAAGCATTTTAGCCAGGTAGCGTATGACAACAAAAAAATTTAAAAAGTGCGTATGGTATGACAGTCATAGACCGTTTCGGCAACATGAAAGATGGCATTGCCGTTTCTCTACAAGTAAGGTGAGTCAACATGTTTTTCTACTTGTACGAACACACACACCAGAAGCATGGACAGCCACATCATATTTAGCTGATGTAGATTGGACTAAATCGTTTTTGGTATATTTTAGTTGTCACTGTATTAGACTAAGCTGAGGTGATTTGATGATGTTGAAATGGTGTTGGAATAGTGGAAGCAGGTCCTGTTCTTTGTTACTTGCAGTAACTGTGCCTCTAAAGCAATAGTTTAGTAGTATAAAAATGTTGGAAACATTAACTTGCTTGACCATGCTGTAGGTCATGTAACTGTTTGTTACATGCAATATGCTTTGTGAACTTCACCAAACAGAGGTTGCTCTCTGGTTTTGTGCTGAAACATAAGGTGTGGTTGAATTTATTCTGCCACTGTCTTACTATTGTCTTGGCCTTAGGCCTATGTATCACGGTCGCAAGGCATATGAGTTAACAGGTTATAGAGTAAACAACGCAATTATCACAACACGTAGGTTGTAATATGGCCTTTTTCCCTGGTCTGTCTTCCCCACTGATTTTACCCCCGCTACTGCCTACATCTAGCCTAATATTTGGTAATACACATCATGCATGATCAGAGCAGTAAACAGGGTCATATTTAAGTTCAGGTGAAACTAACCCACGCATAAACCAACATCCACCAGGATATCAAGGCCTATAGACCTGTTCAGGGAGCACTAGTCTAGTGTGACACATACAGTATATATTACAAGAGGAGAATGACGCAACTGTGTGCGGGAGTGAATCCAATACTAGTAGAACAACCCTCCCCCTTCGAGTTAACTTTGGAAAGTGAAATGTTTCCAGAGGCCTAAACCTGTCAGCCAGTAGAAGTTTTGCAACCAGAGCAGTGCGAGTAGTGAGTACTGAGAAAAGTGACACAGGCACGGTCGGGTGGGGCAGCTTCTCTGTCTATTGTAGGAACAATAAACCACATAACACATTAGGAGACAGGGAGTATGGGTTCACACACCCGGGGAAAGCTTCTTAAAGGAAAACATATCCACCTTTTTGTAATGACCAAACAGACTTCAGGAGTGGTATATAAGTGAAAACAACGCAGACCATAATCCAAACAGCATTGTTTCATATCTCTCAACAAGCTACAGTGTGAGCTTCCTTTTTGTAGCATACAAGTGCAGCATTTTAAGTCAGCTGACATGATCAAAAGGTCATTTCCTGATTAGGAAATCTCACCAGCAAGTTAAGGAACTTTAGTAGTCTTACTAAACACAAAACCCTCACTGTTCAAGCGAAACTTGTTTTGTATCCTGTCTGGAAATCATAGAAATGAAAATGTTACTGCAAAGATTAACGTACGTTTGACTACATCAGTCAGTACTGAAATTTGGAATTTTAAAGGGTTTGTACCAAAATGTACACAATCCATTCTCCACTGCCAGCAAGACTGTAAACTCTCCTTCCAGACTCATATTAAGCATCTCCAATCCTATTTCACAACAAAGCATCCTTCACTTATGCTGCCAAACATTCCCTCGTAAAACTGACTATCCTGCCGATCCTTGACTTCGGCGATGTCATTTACAAAATAGCCTCCAACGCTACTCAGCAAATTGGATGCAGTCTATCACAGTGCCATCCGTTTTGTCACCAAAGCCTCATATACTACCCACCACTGTGACCTGTATGCTCTTGTTGGCTGGTCCTCGCTACATATTCGTCACCAAACCTACTGGCTCCAGGTCATCTATAAGTCTTTGCTATGTAAAGCTCCGCCTTATCTCAGCTCACTGGTCACCATAGCAACACCCACCCGTAGCACACGCACCAGCAGGTATATCTCACTGGTCATCCCCAAAGCCAACACCACCTTTGGCCGCCTTTCCTTCCAGTTCTCTGCTGCCAATGACTGGAACGAATTGCAAAAGTTGGAGACATATCTCCCTCTCTAACTTCCAGCATCGGCTGTCAGAGCAGCTTACCGATCGCTGCAGCTGTACACAGCCCATCTGTAAATAGCCCATCCAACCAACTACCTACCTCATCCCCATGTTTGTTTTTTTCTGCTCTTTTGCACACCAGTATTTCTACTTGCACATCCTCATCTATCACTCCAGTGTCAATTGCTAAATTGTAATTACTTCGCCACTATGGCCTATTTATTGCCTTACCTCCTTACTTCATTTGCACACACTATACAGATTTTCTATTGTGTTATTGACTGTATGTTTGTTTATCCCATGTGTAACTCTGTGTTGTTTTTGTCGCACTGCTTTGCTTTATCTTGGCCAGGTCGCAGTTGTAAATGAGAACTTGTTCTCAACTTTCCTACCTGGTTAAATAAAAGGTGAAATAAATAAAATAAATTTTTTAAAGACAGCCTAGACCACATGAGGTACACTCACTGCATGGTTTGTGTGTGGGTGGGACAATCATTAAAGTTGAGGTGACGGCAAAACACATTTATTTAACCTCTGAGCTTGAGACGATTGTCCCATGTCCTCCATCACCTAAGCCTATTATAAATGACCAGAGATGACAAATGGTTCATGACGAGAAGCACATTTATTATTTGTATTGCTGTAGTCCCGATATGTTGATAGTTGACGTAAAAGAGAAAATAAACATGTATTAAGAAGCAGACAGTTTGGCAGCAAAAGTTTTTGTTGTGCGTTTCCAGTGACTATAGCCGGTCTTTCTGTTCATGCCATTGATGATCAAACCTTACTACTGTAGTACATTGGGATAATGTGTAACAATTAAATGTGAAGGTAAATCGTCAGAAATGTCTATGATTACCATGCATTCGTTGTTTATTGTAGGGTTTTCTGGCCATTTCCTGGCTGGATGTTTCACCGGGCAGACACGTTCCAGAGCGCAGTTAATGAATGGTACGGGTAATGCGTTAGTAGCTTATCCCAGGTTGGCATACATATTGATATCCCTTGTGGTATTTATGCTTAAAAGCATGTGTAGCACCTTTATTGATGTGTGCTTGTAGCGATTAATGCATGTTTATCGTCTGTAGTTTGAAATTCATGCATTGTTAATTGAACATGATCAAATATGGCTGTTACATTACGGGAAGGACTATTTAAACTCCTGTCATTTGTTGAATAGACAGGTAACAGGTCGGCATGCTGCCGGGTTAACAGGCATATTTGAAGCCCGGGTTCTCTTTGATAGAGCTCTACTTATTTCGATTTATTCCGTTTGTCTTTGATCAACGCCATTTGTTATTTTGGAAATATTTGTACAGTGACCAGCGTTACTTCTCCACTTGCAAATACTGGGCAAGTAAAACCAGATCTACCATTGTTTCCTTCTCACTGTTAAAGTCCAACCCTTGGGTCACTTTTACAGAGCATATCTGAGAAATGGGCTAAAGTTCACAGGTTGGCAGTAACTGTGGCTGCTGTTTGAAGCAGAGAGAGAGCACACAATGACTCAGGTTGGCTCCACCATAACTACCCATCACATGTCGCATTACACATGCTAACCCCACAGGTTATCAGTGTAACTAGGATCAATCACATTTATCACTAGAGTTTGTATGGCAATAGACTTTGTTCTCACTCAAGATAATCACCATGTTACATTTTACTCATTTAGCAGACGCTCTTATCCAGAGCGACTTACAAGTAACGAGAGACTGCTATGGGCCTAAGCGCTACTGTAACTTGAAATGTATTTGCAAAAAGCTTATTAGGCCTAAGCTCATTGGTCCATAACACACATTGTTTTCCATCCTCAATCAAGCATAGTTAAAGTTGGAGTACCTCTGTCTGGCCATATAGTTCCCAGGGCTGCCATAGACAAGGCTATTTAGTTTCACATAAGTTAATTCTCAGTGTAATGGTAATCCTCATGGTTAGAGAGGGGTCTTTCACAATGTCACCCATATTTTTGGGGCGTACATTTTATACACATACTGGTTCTTTCACCTCCATTTCAATACAGTGTAAGCCTATTTCGCTTATGGGGAACCGTCGATGTAAGAATCAAACACCCACTTCTAGAAGTACAAACTCATGTAAAAGCAAATTCCTATCCTTTCCTTTCAAAAATCAATGTTTATAAGAGCAATGGCGGACAGATTTGATCCTTTTAAGAGCAATACATTCTGTGCCTTGTTGAAATGAGGAGAAAAAGTGGATTGGTCGGTGTATGGACATTTTGTTATAAATCCAAAAAGACATGAAGTTGGTGGATATAGTACAACAGAAGAGGCACTGATTGACCATTAAATGCTTTAGCATTAGGCTCAGGGATAGTGAGACTGACAAGATAGAAAGTGTGCTGGTTGGTAGATGTCCAGGACATGGTGACCTTGAAAGGTATGCCAATGGCCATCCCACATGCAGAGATGCAGCAAGCTGATATCTCAAAATAGGAGACCCAGGCTAAACGTGATAATGGTGTATTTAGACATATTTTAAAATTGATAGATTATGGCATGGGGTATAATTTTATTTCCATGGCAATTTCCTACCTTCCACTAGCGGCAACAAGCACCTTTTTTTTACCATATCCCAAACCTTAACCACTCAGAATTATTATATAAACTTAACCATCAACTTTAGTTTCGGTATCCATTTTGCAGTTTAACTGACAGGCAGCTAACATAGGCCAAAATATGCCTTAATTATAAAACGGCAACACCCTCCATAATCTAGACACAACACGGTCCCACAAGCATAGTTAAAAACAGCCAGCCATGCCACATCTCTGCTGCTGCAGTTGTCGCTTTCACTCAACAACTCAGGTAAAGCAGCCCAAACAGGACCAACAGGTTGGCTCTGCATGCCTTCTATTACAGCTCTACTCTTCAGGAATGGGCATAGGCATACAGCCTACATTCCTTTCCAAAACACAGAACAATCCCAACCTTAAGCCTCGTTCACATTACACATAAGCACTCTTAAATTGCACCGGATATCATGCATTTCAAATGAGGACGTCCACAAGATGCATTTAAAACAACTGGGAACTCAGAACTCTTAAAATGGGAAATCCCCGACTTCCGACTACAGTGCGTTCAAGACAACTGGAAACTCTGGGTGGGGGGGAAACTATCTCCAACTGCGAAATTTTATTTTGAATGGTCGTCCAACTCGGAATTCCAAGTCGGGAACTCTGGCCTCTTTCTAGAGCTCGAACTAACAGCCCCCCCCCTCCCACACACACTCTGAAGATGACGTATGGCCCCGGAGTGGCGCAGCCGTCTAAGGCACTGCATCTCAGTGCTAGAGGCGTCACTACAGACACCCTGGTTCGAATCCAGGTTGTATCACAACCGGCCGTGATTGAGAGTCATAAATATGAATTTGTTATTAACTGACTTGCAAATAAATTGTGTACATACGTTACGATTTGTACAGGGCGTTAGCCCTTTGCCATGACTAATGCCTTGTTCACGTGCTAGTCGGAACTACGAAACTCAGAAATGTCCGACTTGTTAACTGTAGTTATACACATTCAACTAATCAACCATTCGGACATTTCAGCATTTCCTAGTTCCGACTAGCCCGTGAACGTGGCATTAGCCAACTCCACGATTTACGATTGAGTTGAGCAGCAACTAGTGTGGGCAGATTGGAGGGCCGACGTCACATAAATGAAGTCATCAAAAACTACGGATTTCAAAACACAAACAATAGCACGCAATTAAACAGAACATTATCTGCTACATTGGGTGGTGTAATACCTTTCTGCCAATTTTATTAGGCTGTGGAAATGCCTCTAATAATTTCTTCCAGACTGAGAAACTCAAACGCCCTTTCGTTCAGAAATGACAAACAACTCACCGCCCAGAGATAGGAATTGAAATAATCTACACCAAATAAACTCGACAGGGCCTGCGTGTTTTAAGTTGACCACTTTTTAAAAATAGTTATTGAAACCTTTAAAATGATCATCATTTGATATTATCCGACTTGTCAATGTAGTATGAAAAAAAAAATAGGACTTGTTCTCAAAGACTGATTAGCGAGGTTGCTGCTTTGAGTTCCGTCAGTAGCCTAGGCATATGCTGCATTCGTAACCAAGTGAGTAGTGTGAATTTACCACATATGACTGGGAGAAAAACACTCGAATGCCCCTCCAACTCGCAATTACTAGTGGCAAACTCATCTTGAACTCCCACTTCTCTCGCACGTTGACCTCTTGACTTCAATTACTACAATATGACCTCGATAACAGCATTTTCGACAGTTAAATGCAACAACAAAGCATTATAAAAACAATGTAATATGTTATTTTAACACTCATTTGTTTACAAACACGATAGATGTATTTTTGTTTATGTTTTAGCTGCTTGTTGGCCACTGGCCAATCAGCATTTCTCAATGATTTCAAAGCCCGTGAATGCATCCAACTGGTATTTATGATTTCAAAACTGGTAAATTCCCACCTCCCACTTGGTTAAAAACGCAGCATAAGAAGCAACAGTGTATAAACAATTACATCAAAATCAGTGAAACCGTAAAGGACCGTAATACAATAAGAGCTCTGGAATACCCAGGAATAGATTAAACCTAACTCTAAGAAATAAGAAACATAGGCTAACTTGTCGATTGACTAACTATTGCTACAAGCCACCACCTACTTTTCCCGGCCTGAAGCAAAGTGGCCTAATCAATTATTTCCAAACTGACAATCTTAGTCCACCCCGCTAACTATAACAATTTAACATGATATTTCAACGAAAAAAAAATTACCTCTCTTCTGACCACTGTTCAGATTTTACTCCCGACTTGCCTTCCTTCTCTCTGGATCGTGACACCCTTGCTGCAGTATTCGGTAAATTTGCCTACATAGAGGGTGCTAAGAAACAGGACAGACAAACATAGGATCCTCCCACCGATCAGGAAAGGCAGTGGTGGCGCTTAATCTCTATTGGTTAGGGACGAGGTGCAGCAGTTGGAATCAGTGAGGTCCCCTCCCTTTCCACGGTCAAAAATAATGACATCATTCGTTCTACAAGGATTGTAGAATAAAGGGAGGGGGCCAAGGAAGTACACTAGTAGGGTGTGGATCAAATGGTAACCTAATCAGTTATTAACCAGCATCCTCAGAGCTATTATTTCCCTATAATATATATATATATGTTCTATAAGTAGTCTATTGTGTTACAGTATTTGTTAAATCTTTGGGTAGTTTTCCCCCCATAGTTTATATTTAACTAGGCAAGTCAGTTACAACGACAGCCTACCCCGGCCAATTGTGCGCCACCCTCTGGGACTCCCAATCACAGCCGGATGTGATTCAGCCTGAATTCGAACCAGGGACTGTAGTGTCGCCTCTTGCACGGAGATGCAGTGCCTTAGACCGCTGCGCCACTCAGGAGCCCAGTATGACAAACAATACCTCTTCTCAGATTACTTGTTTTATCATCTGTATTAGACATGTAAGACATTATATTATATTATTAATATTAACACATCAAAATGAACATAAATGAAACATTATGGTATCAACCATTCATTTCTGTAATCACTCTAAATATACCCTTTGTTTTCCCTCTAAACCTTCCCTTTCCAGTGCAGAGATTTCTGTATAATTGTAAGGGATTGCACACATTTCTGAAAGATTAACAGGGTTTATTCCTGGACTGCATGGTCATTACCTAACTGCATTAGGTATAATGCCATCATTTACCAAGTTATTTCAACATCTGGTTTAGAACAAATGGTAGTTTGTTCAAAGATACATTTTAGAGGAGTTATTATATAGGTTCAAAGGATATGGGGAAATTAGTATAGAGATGTACGTCTTATTTCGGTAAGGATACACTTGATCCCCTACCTCTTTATTATAAATAAAGCAATATTTATGATACAGCTATTAGCCAACGTTCTCAAAAGCTAGGGATAACGTACCTAGAAATGGCTACACATAACATGTAAAAAAATAAATAAACAGAACAATCAGAGAGAAGCAAGACATTTGAGGGCATACATTTGTCTTGGCAACTTCTCCTAACTTAAGTGAAATGAAGACTTTGATATTAATGAGTTAACATATAAACATACAGTCCCTGGCCCACAATGCTCCTCGAGTGTAGTAAGGCAGTCAAGTGAAATTGATCACATCCTGACAAACAGATGATCTACTACAAGTTGTCAATCCAGAATAAAAAGTAGAAAGCAGTACAGCACACTATTGTGGATCTTTTAAATCTGGGAGACAATACTCAAACAAACCAATACATTCTATAGGAACACTTTGATTGGAAGGAAGCCATAGTTTCATTCCAATTCAAAATGACATTGCACCTACATGCCGAAAGAGCCTTTGATATTTGAGTTTGGATCGAATATATTATATGATGATATTACAACAAAGGTCATGCACATCTCAGCCCTGCTTTGTCTTTTTTTTTGTCATGGTGACAAAACTAACAATAAGTTAAACAAAAATATATCTCTAAACATACATAATTCAAGAAAGGTCATTGCAAGTGCCATTGAATTCATAACCACTAATCAGACTGACTGTCTTAAAGTGCTTCAGGTTTCACATCCTCCATCATCATTCACTGCTGCTTTGACATTGGAGTTTCTGCAACACTGGCACAGGACGGGTAACAGACTGTTTCCTCTTCATTCTTTGTATCTTCCTCATTCAACATTCCCATCCGTGTTTCAGAATCATCTCCCAACCATAGACATAGCGCTCATATAGTTATTTTGTCACAGAGCTCCACTGTCTTCTGAGCAGTGGCGTCACTCCTATGTGATGCTAGTCCCTCAATTGCTATCAGTCATGCTATTTGATGTACCTCCACCTGTCATACTGTACTCTACACAAGCAATAAATTAGATTATTTTAGGAATTTGGGGGTCATAAGGTAATAAGGAGGTATTTAGAAAGACTAACCAAGGACTTTATCAGAATATGGCCAAACCAATCCTGCTGCAATTATCAGCCAATTAATTAGAGAGATTAAAACATGAAACTACAGGGGGAGAGTTCTCGTTAAGTAGCGATCAAAAAGAGCAGGTTTCAGAAATGGACATGTTTTCAGTCGGTCAGGTAATGTCATTGAACACCTGTTACATGAGTACCAAACAAAAACAACAATTAGAGCCCAGTGGGTTGTTGCAGAAGCCAGGAGGATGGGCCGGTTAACAGGTGTCAGCAGCCAGCTCTCCAACCTGAGGCTTCCCTATAAAGGGAGGTGTTTTCTTCCCCCTTCTCCCAGGGTAGAGGGGGTAAGGGGGAAGGATTGACCCTGGTCGGTCCTAGGGAGTTAGTCCTCTCCTGGTAGGGTGGTGGGACAGGGCCTGTCATGTCTCGGTCTCAGGCCCTGCCGGTCCCGCCAAGGGGATCACATAACAAGTGATGTCGTCTCCTGAACCCAGCCTCTCATTGGGTAACCGCCAGCCCCTCTCCTTCAGGACCCCTCGCGACCGCATCAACAGGTCCTGGGCGGCCAGTGTGTATCTGGATGTAAACAGGGTTGCGGTCAAAACATGGAAAAGTGCTATTTATTTCAAATGAGTATTTTCTTATGTTCATTAATCGAATTTGAAATGTAATTCATCCCAAATATGTGTATATGATGGTGTTCGTCAAAATGGTATTGCCATTTAAAAATGACCATACTAATTTGTACAGGCTAGATACTGACCTCTAGTGGAAATATCCTTTAATTACTCCTTTTCTAACCAATATTCAGTGTTTTTTGTTTTCATGGCCACCTGAATATTCAATATCTACCCTGTTTTTACTGGTAGCAACTCTAATAGTATAAGCCCGCTCTCAAAGTATCCCCCTAATAAGAATCACATCCTTCCATGACAAGGCTCAGCTCCTATATACTGAGCCATTCTCTGCTTCCGGTAACTATATTGTTTGTACAATGTTGACTATCCTAACATATTTATGCTACTGTGTTTGTGTTGAACTTCATGCATGTTACCTGATATGTCCTGGTATTGTATCGCGCTACCACAATGCTTTATTATTAGATCGTTTGGCATTGCTTGTAGCGCTAGCACACTAATGTTAACATGTGCATGCTCATTAACCAAACGAATGGCGTTGCCATATTTATGTCAAGCTGTTTACTGAAGCATTATAGTTCTGCTTACCATGTAACTCTATTAGCCACGTTACACACTAACGGTGATTTGGTAATGCTTCCATACACCGTTACCCTGTAGCTAGTGCAAAGCACCGGCCGTCATCTTTCAACGAACCATTATTTGCCGATACTTTCTTCGTTCTCGATTCGGGAGAAACTTCTCTTATAGATTTCTGTTCCCAGTTGCAAGTGGAACTCCAAAAACCAGAGAATATTCCGAAAAAGTGTAATTCTCTATTTGTATAGAGCGAGAGATCTTTGTTTTGGTCGCACTGTGTGACGCGCTGTCATCTACTTATACACGTGGCCGTGTTGCATAGAAACTAATAGTTCCTGCAAAGATGTTGGGAAATGCAAGCTGTCTGGAACCTAAAATTGTGAAAACTCCTCACTCTGTTAAAGAAGTGGATTTATCTTTCTGAATAATCTCTGTTTTACGGAGTACCACCTGCAACTGGACACGGACGTTTAAGATGTTTTTTGTCTTCAAATCTTCCAGTGCGTTGCACAAGCTGTGGTGTAATGCGTATGGAAGCATTAACATATCACTGTTACAATGTGTAGCTAGTTATTCTATGTGTCTCTGCATTTGGTTGGTTTCTGAATGTGGACCCTCCATTGACATGTTGGCCTAGTCCAGATATTACTCCGTCCTCATGTTCAGGTTTTACCTGGTCTCTATACGCCTATATTAGTTGAATGCCCATTGCCCTGACATTCTTTGGCTCTGTTCTGTTCATCCCTGTGGTTCTTCAGACATCTCTGAATCAGTGCATAGTTCAATGGCTCTCAAAAGGGAAGTGCGAGGATAGGAATATTTATCTTCCACATGTTTTGATAAGAGGTTGATTCTTACAAATGGAGTGTACTTCACCGGCTTGCAAAATCTTGTTCATCATAATTCTAATTCATAGATTATATTTGATACATGCATGCAAGCTGCCAAAGCAACATGGCTGTATACTGTTTTTAAATTATAGACAGAACGCAGCATGACCATGTACTGTGTAGATTATAGACTAGAGATTACAGTACATACCTCACAGGATCAGTGGGCTCGCAGCAGGACAGGAAGCCTGAAACTGCGTCTGCTACCTCCCTGTCAGTGGTCACGTCCCACAGCCCATCTGTACCCATCACCAGCACGTCATTAGGGCCATGCTTGTACTCAGACATGTCGTACACTATCACCTGTAGGAGCGACAGATAACGGAGGGAGGGAGGAGCGACAGATGAGGGAGGGAGGAGCGACAGATAACGGAGGGAGGGAGG
>QNTS01000791.1:11895-32134 GCA_003317085.1 Hucho hucho | reverse complement strand
GAGGGAGGGAGGGAGGGAGGAAGGGAGGAGCGACAGATAACGGAGGGAGGGGGAGGAGCGACAGAAAAACAGAGGGATGAGCGACGGAAAGGAGAGAGGGAGGGGTGAGCGACAAAGGAAGGAAGGAGGGAGGGAGGAGCGACAAAGGAGGGAGGGAGATAAAGGAGGGAGCGACAGAAAAAAAGAGTGAGGAGCGATAGATAAGAGGGAGTGTATGTACAGTATTAAAAATAGCTATAATACAGTATTAAATCATAGCATGAGGTTTCCTAGCTATCAATGGATTTAGATCAGATTTCTTCGCTTTTCAGGATATTCAATAAAATATTGGACAATATGTTCACTGATGAGCCAAAATAAAGTAAACGTGTCATCAGAAGTCCTCCAAGCTTTGGAACACACTGGGATGCTTCTAGACAAGCCATCATCTTGCAGATGGTGTATGATACATGGTTCTAGACACAGACAGCATGACATCTCTCACTCACCTCTGGGCAGCAGGAGAGAAAGGGTTTGATGTAGATGTTGGAGTTGTACACCTTCAGGTCATGATCCCCTAGGCCACGTGTTACCCCAATGGTGGCCATGACACGGGCCTACGCACAACATAAACACACAACACAAAAACACACATAGTGAGTGATCTGGGTTAGTGCCTGTGGGTGTTCCTTGATTCTAGGATAATCCACTTATGAGGGATTAGTGACTCAGGAGCACTTTTCTGCATGGGAAAATAGGCCCCTTTACCACACAGCTAAAGACTGGGAGAGTTCAGCAACAACCATGAACTTGCATAAGAAGTCCTCCCACACATACAGCGGAATGAATAATTAAAAGTTATTATCTTGCTATATCTGTCCTGCTGGTGAACTAACTGCTAAGCATACACTTAGCAGCTAAGGTTTCTTCCTGTCAGGGGTAACATATGATTAGGGCAGGTGGACAACAGTAAATCTACATTTAGTTTGAAGACCAAGGTATACTGTACTGTGCATATCAAATGTCCCATGACTTGGGCAGGGTTTTACCTGGTCAGGTGGTAATGTGGTACTTAAACTACTGTGGCCCTGTCTATGGATCATGCAGCACCATACATATACTGTGCTGTTCTGATGTCCACCAGTACCCAGTCCATAAACATGACAAAGTCCTTCACCTTTTTACCCTCTCCATATATAAGCGGGAACTTAAGGTCATCTTCTATGATGGTCTTGTAAGCCCTGCAACGAACCAACAGGATCATGGGTTAGGGATTAGTGATTATATTCAAGAAGTACATAGATCCTGTACACTGTCAGAGGCTTTTATAGGGCAACAAGTTTTCCTGGTCAGGTTATGTGGTCTTTAAAAACTCCTGGCCCTTACCATTAAAAATACAATGGACCGAAAAGTAACAAATTGAACCCCATATGTTAGACAATAGCTGTAATTTACCAGCCGTTCATTGTGTGGTCCCTGAAGAGCATCTTCTTGCCCAGCTCCTTGTGCTGGATTCTGCGAGGGAACTCCAAGTGTGTGAACTCATTCCCAAGCAGCTCCGGTCTCAGGAAGCCCTGCAGGGACACGTTGACAAAACTATACATGACAAACTATCATGTCAAATTGACTTGACGAAATGGCTTTTACGAATCATACACTATATTACAAAAATATGTGGATACCACTTCAAATTAGTGGATTTGTCTATTTCAGCCTCACCCGTTGCTGACAGGTGTATAAAATCGAGCATGCATACAATCTCCATAGACAAACATTGGCAGTAGAATGCTCTTCCTGAAGAGCTCAGTGACTTTCAACGTGGCACTGTCATAGAATGCCACCTTTCCAACAAGTCAGTTCGTCACATTTCTGCCCTGCTAGAGCTGCCCTGGTCAACTGTAAGTGTTGTTATTGTGAAGTGGAAATGTCTAGGAGCAACAATGGCTCAACCACAAAGTTGTAGGCCACACTAGCTCACAGAACGGGACCGACGAGTGCTGAAGCGCATAAAAATAATCTGTCCTCTGGTTGTAAAGCTTGCTGCCATTGGACTCTGGAGCAGTGGAAACGTGTTCTCTGGAGTGATGAATCATGCTTCATCATCTGGCAGTCTGACGGACGAATCTGGGTTTGGAGGATGCCAGGAGAACACTACCTGCCCCAATGCATAGTGCCAACTGTAAAGTTTGGTGGAAGAGGAATAATTGTCTGGGGCTGTTTTTCATGGTTCGGGCTAGGCCCCTTAGTTCCAGTGAAGTGAAATCTTAACTCTACAGCATACAATGACATTCTAGATGAATCTGTGCTTCCAACTTTGTGGCAACAGTTTGGGGAAGGCCCTGTCCTGTTTCAGCATGACAATTCCCCCGTGCACAAAGCGAGGTCCAACCAGAAATGGTTTGTCGAGATCAGTGTGGAAGAGCTTGACTGGCCTGCAAAGAACCCTGACCTCAACCACATCGAACACCTTTGGGATGAATTGGAATTCCGACTGCAAGCCAGGCCTAATCGCCAAACCTCTCTAATGCTTTTGTGGCTGAATGGAAGCCATGTTCCAACTAGGGATGCACCGACATACCGATAGCCGATATTTAAACATTTTGCGGCCTTTTAAGCATTCTATTACAGTTAAATAGTTAAAACACCCACACACTGACCAAAAAGTTATTTTGTTGCCATTTACAGACGGTTGTGATACAGCCTGGATTCGCACCAGGGTGTCTGTAGTAATGCTTTTAACACTGAGATACAGTGCGCTTAGACCGCTGCGCCACTTGAGCCCATAATCAAAATTTCTTTCACTTACTTGCTGTGCTATTTCGTTGTTCATTTGTTCAGTCTCAACCAGGATTTCATCATACAAGTCAAGCAGTGAAGTTTCAGCTCTGTCTGTCCGTGGCCTCCTTTCCTCGGTGCGCACTGTCACTGTGTCCGTTTCCATCTTGTCCAGCTGTCGCTGTAACATTTCACGTTAACCCTGTTTCTTGTCTGCATCGAAGTAGTGGTCCTTGTACCTAGCATTGAGCATGGTGGTTCACAGCCTCTAGGAGAGTACTTTTCCAAGTTAACCCCACTGTCTGTGTTGGCATTTTTGTTGAGCAGGCGTTTCAATGCCATGACAAAGGGTATCACGTCTGCTGCAGACGCAGTTGAGCTTATTTCTCCAGTCAGTTGTTCGATTGGAGCTAGGAATGTTCATGTTTCCAAGTTTCAAAAATGTTCTCAAATGCCATTGAAATGGCAGCAGTGGTATGAGAACCAGCACATTCTTGAGCATGCAGTACCGCCTTCCTCAGTACAAAATCCTTGTCAACCCACTGTGCTGTCAGACTCATAAAGCTCATGGGGATGACATTGCTGATCCAAATGTCAGTCGTGAAGCTAATTGCAGTGACGCCCATAGCAAATAGCTCATGGATGAGAGTTTCAACAATACTGTGTAACTCCGGTAGGGCAACATCTGAAAAATTGCGCCTACTTGGTAGTGTGTACCGGTGCTCAACCAGTCGGCAAAAGCCAACATCATCCACGACAGAGAACGGTTGATGGTCAAGGGCATTGAATTCCATTATCTTGGCGTTAATGGATTTCGCCTTTTGAGTTGTCTCGCTGAAATGTTCTTACTCTTTCAGATGACTGCTCAACTTGTTGACTGCTCGTTCCACACAGCAGACATTGTGGGCTAGGTTAGGAATGCTGTGTTGCACTATATTTTTTGTGGCGTCATTACGTTATCGACCTACGTTATATAGGTATGCACGTCAGCTTTGACATCGGTTTTACACATCGGCGTTAAACTAGACATCGGGCCGATGCTGGCATTTTTAGCTAATATTGGCCGATTCTGATATGCTTACCGATGTATTGTGCATCCCTAGTTCCAACATCTAGTGGAAGCAGCAAAGGGGCGGACCAACTCCATATTAATGCCCATGATTTTGGAATGAGATGTTCGACGAGCAGATACCCTACATGACCAAAGGTATCTTTTTTTGTGTAAATGGAGCAACAAACATATCCTAAGGAAAGTATCATAGCAGTAGGAAAAGTGACAGTAGAACATTATATAACTGTGAAACACAAACTTGGTACTTTTCATCCCTCTCCCTGAGGGTTCCACCACTCTCCCACACAGCCACCCACTCCAGCTTAATTTAGACCAACAGACAGTCAATGAATAAAGATGTAGTCTGAATCATACGTTAAATAACAATACCCTCCCTACCCCGTGCATCTTCCTCTTGGCCAAGGCACCCTTGAAAAAGCTATTCATATCTCGTGGTGATGGGACTCACCTGGTTAAAGGGACATTACACTTTTAAACCAAAGTTTGTCAGATGTTCTCAGACCTCTAAAGTCTGGGAACATCTGACACTAATTTATGAGTAAAATCTCTCGTTTTTTTTATTTTTATAAGGAAAACATAAATAAATGCATTAACCCCGTCCTCACCAGATACTGCAGGCGCTGCCTCTCGGACTCAGGTGTGAACTCGTTGGACATGGGGATGACCTCATTGTTACGGATGATGATGGCTCTGTAGAAACAGAGTAAGAACCAAAGTAGAATGAGTAGAGATTATATTTATATGGGAGGGACAACGTACTGTATAAAGACAAAGACAGACACCATAATGTGACCCCATATCAGGAGGACACTCAGGACAGACAATGTGGGGTTAAGAGGGCCAGCACAGCATGTTAGAAGATGATTATTGCTCCAAGACACTGATCTAAAGTCAAATTGTTCCCCCCTAATGGTTGAGGTTAAGATTTAAAAACACTATACCAATCCTAGATCTGTGCTTATGGGCATATTCTACCATGAGCTTACAGTACATGATGAATGGTGTTGCCGTACAAAGAGCGGCCAGCAGAGGTCATAAGAACTGCAGTTTGAGATTATTTTGAGCATGACCAACGGGAACAGCTTTTTTTTTATCAACTGCAATGGGCATCATGTTGTGTCACTTCCTTTAACCTCTTAGGGCTAGGGGGCATTGTTCGGAAGTACGGAGAGCCTGACGTGCCCAAAGTAAACTGTCTGTTACTCAGGCCCAGATGCTAGGATATGCATCTAATTGGTAGTATTGGATATAAAACACTCTGACGATTCTAAAACTGTTAAAATTATGTCTGTGAGTATAACAGAACTGATATGGCAGGTGAAAACCAGAGGAAAATCTGTCCGGAAAATGTTATTTTTTTTGTACGTTTTTCCATTGACTTGCTATTCACTATAGAGGGAATTAGCTCCCAGATTGCAGTTCCTATGGCTTCCACTATATGTCAACTCTTTAGACATGGTTTCAGGCTTGTTTTTTGAAAAACGAACAAGAAATAGAAGTTCTGACAAGTGGCTGTTGGAACTGACACTACTGTTTTGCGCATGTGACTGTGCACGCTCTTTATTATTTTTATTTTCTATTGAACAGGCTATTCTCAGTCTGAAATATTATTGTTTATTTACATATTAAAGTACCTGATATGTAAATTTGACTTGTTTGGACGAAGTTTAAAAATCGGTAAATTTTTTAGGTTTCCTTTGTCTGTATGTTGAATGAGTGGAACGGGTGGATTACTGAACAAAACCAAACTGAATTTTTGGGATATAAAGAGGGACTTTATCGAACAAAACGACCATTCTTTGTGTTCCTGGGACCCGTGGGATTGCAACCAGAGGAAGATCTTCAAAAGGTAAGTGATTTATTTTATATTGCCTTTGCTGGTTTGAAATATATTTATATGCAGGAAGTATGCAGGGCGCTGTCCTCAGATAATCAAATGCTATGCTTTCGCCGTAAAGCCTATTGTAAATCGGACAATGCGCTTCGATTACCAAGATTCTAAGCTAAAGAATGGTGTACAACACTTGTATTTTCATGAATGTTTAATATTACTATTTTTGTCATTTGAATTTGGCGCTCTGCATTTCACTGGATGTTGTCGTAGGTGTCCCGCTAGCGTCCCACCGATCCCTCTCTTTCAGTCATTCAACTCTGCATTGAATACATTGATTTGAATGTGTACAACAAGTAGGCCTGTAATACATTAGTCATTATGGGCATTCATCAATCAGCTGCTATTAGAGTTTGACCTGCAGTTGACCTACCTGCTGTCTCCTGCATTGGCAACATAGAGCTTCCCCATTAAATGGATGGCAGCCAAAGCACAACATCCACCAGAGATGGTAAAGGACGTCTTCTCTTTCTCTATCAGTTCATCCTGTAATCAACCAGAAACAACAGGTTATTCACTCATTGGGTTTAGAAGGAAGTTAGCAGCCCTATGAGGAGGTTTTACTTAACATAAAATGTTTACAGTTATTGACAGATAAAGACTGCCTAAAAATATATTGTGCATTTGATTCTGGAAACCAACATTTCTCTTGGACGCACAGGCTTCGCTGAGATGAGTAGAACACTATTTTCCAAATTAAGGTGATATGCCGTTAGCGTTCGCCTGTGTCTTACCATCTGTTTGAAGGCGTTTTCTATGATGCCCATGATCAGACTCTCCAGACTGACAGTCTTCTCCGTGTGGAAGCGGATGGAGGGGTCAGTGATGGCATTAGGGTCCTCTGTGTCCTGGGTGGAATTTGCTCCCTTCTTCACCTCCACCTGGTAGGGGCTGCCGTTCTTGGCCAGGCAGATCGGTGGCGTCACGGAAGGGTTCTCCAGCAGGTGGGCGATGTCCCCCAGTCTGTCTCTGATGAGGCGATGGAGGAGTTTAGATGCCATGATGGCACACCCTGAGCCTGCATGACCGTCGAACACGCCCCAGTACTGCAGTGGGATCCCTGTGCCGTCCTGGAAAAGGTTGAGCAAATGAAGTCAAATCAAGATCAAATCATATCAAACATGCATTTTAAATATATCAATAGACAGTAAGAAAGGAGAGAAATGGCAGGAAATACAACACTGGCCAGGGATTCAGTCTCTTTAACAGGTCTCTGTTGCAAGAGTTTATTTTGATGAGAATTACAAACTCAGAGAACGCCTAAAGGACATTTCTGTCAGAGAATGGATGGGAATACTTCTCATCCATTCTGTTTTGAGCCTCACCTGTTTAGCTAAAAAAGATATATACAGTTCCAGTCAAAGGTTTGTACACACCTACTCATTCAAGGGTTTCTCTTTATTTTTACTATTTTCTACATTGTAGAATAATAGTGAAGACATCAAATCTATTAAATAATACATATGGAAGTAACCAAAAAAAGTGTTAAACAAATAAAAATATATCTGACATTCTTCAAAGTAGCCACCCTTTGCCTTTGACAGCTTTGCACACTCTTGGCATTCTCTCAACCAGCTTCATGAGGTAGTCACCTGGAATGCATTTCAAATAACAGGTGTGCCTTGTTAAAAGTTAATTTGTGAAAACTATTTCCTTCTTAATGTGTTTGAGACAATCAGTTGTGTTGTGACAAGGTAGGGGTGGTATACAGAAGATTTGGTGAAAGACCAAGTCCATTTATGGGAAGAACAGATCAAATAAGCAAAGAAAAACGACAGCCCATCATTAATTTAAGCCATGAAGGTCACTCAATCTGGAAAATGTCAAGAACTTTGAAAGTTTCTTCAAGTGCAATTGCAAAAACCATCAAGCTCTATGATGAAACTGACTCTCAATATCCAGTTAACTGCACCTCTGATTGCAGCCCAAATAAATGCTTTAGAGTTCAAGTAAACAGCCACATCTCAACATCAACTGTTCAGAGGAGACTGCGTGAATCAGACCTTCATGGTCAAATTGCTGCAAAGAAACCACTACTAAGACACCAATAAGAAGAAGAGACTTGCTTGGGCCAATAAATACGAGCAGTGGACATTAGACTGGTGGAAATCTGACCTTTGGTCTGATGAGTCCAAAGTTGAGATTTTTGGTTCCAACCGCCATGTCTTTGTGAGACGCGGAGTAGGTGAATGGATGATCTCTGGATGTGTGGTTCCCACCATGAAGCATGGAGGATGAGGTGTGATGGTGCTTCACTGGTGACACTGTCTGTGATTTATTTAGAATTCAAGGCACACTTAACCGGCATTGCTACTACAGCATTCTGCAGCGATACGCCATCCCATCTGGTTTGCGCTTAGTGGGACTATCATTTGTTTTTCAACAGGACAATGACCCAAAACACACCAACAGGCTGTGTAAGGGCTATTTGACCAAGGAGAGTGATGGAGTGCTGCATCAGATGACCTGGCCTCCACAATCAACCGACCTCAACCCAATTGAGATGGTTTGGGATGAGTTGGACCGCAGAGTGAAGGAAAAGCAGCCAACAAGTGCTCAGCATATGTGGGAACTCCTCAAGACTGTTGGAAAATAATTCCTCATGAAGCTGGTTGAGAGAATTCCAAGAGTGTGCAAAGCTGTCATCAAGGCAAAGGGTGGCTACTTTGAAGAATCTAAAATAGATTTTGGTTTGTTGAAAACCTTTTTGTTTACTGCATGATTCCATATGTGTCATTTCAAAGTTGATGTCTTCACTATTATTCTACAATGTAGAAAACTGTAAAAATAAAGAAAATCCCTGAGTGAGTAGGTGTGTCCAAACTTTTGTCTGAACTTTTTCCACATTTTGTTACGTTACAGCCTTATTCTAAAATTGATTACATAGTTTTTTCCCCTCATCAATCTACACACAATACCCGATAATGACAAAGCAAAAACAGATTTTTAAGAAAAAACTGAAATATCACTATTACATAAGTATTCAGACCCTTTAATCAGTACTTTGTTGAAGCACCTTTGGCAGCGATTACAGCCTCGAGTCTTCTTGGGTATGATGCTACAAGCTTGGCACACCTGTATTTGGAGAGTTTCTCCCATTCTTCTCTGCAGATCCTCTCAAGCTCTGTCAGGTTGGATGGGGAGCATTGCTGCACAGCTATTTTCAGGTATCTCCATAATGTTTGATCGGGTTCTAGAACAGGCTCTGGCTGGGCCACTCAAGGACATTAAGAGACTTGTCCCGAAGCCACTTCTGTGTTGTCTTGGCTGTGTGCTTAGGGTTGTTGTCCTGTTGGAAGGTGAACGTTCTCCCCAGTCGGAGGTCCTGAGCGCACTGGAGCAGGTTTTCATCAAGGATCTCTCTGTACTTTGCTCCGTTAATCTTTCCCTCGATCCTGACTAGTCTCCCAGTACCTGCCGCTGAATAACATCCTCACAGCATGATGCTGCCATCCCCATGCTTCACCATAGGGATGATGCCAGGCTTCCTCCAGACGTGATGCTTGGCATTCAGGCCAATATTGGTTTCATCAGAGCAGAGAATCTTGTTTCTCATGGTCTGAGAGTCCTTTAGGTGCCTTTTGGTGAACTCCAAGTGGGCTGTCATGTGCTTTTTACTGAGGAGTGGCTTCCGTCTGGCCACTCTACCATAAAGGCCTTATTGGTGGAGTGTTGCAGAGATGGTTGTCCTTCTGGAAGGTTCTCCCATCTCCACAGAGGAACTCTAGAGCTCTGTCAGATTGACCAACAGATTCTTGGTCACCTCAATGACCAAGGCCCTTCTCCCCTGATTGCTGTTTGGCTGCGCGGCCAGCTCTAGGAAGAGTCTTGGTGATTCCGAACTTCTTCTATTTAAGAATGATGGAGGCCACTGTGATCTTGGGGACCTTCAATGCTGCAGACATTTTTTGGTACTCTCCCAGATATGTACCTCGACACAATCCTGTCTCAGAGCTCTACGGACAATTCCTTCGACCTCATGGCTTGGTTTTTGCTCTGACATGCACTGTCAACTGTGGGACCTTATATAGACCGGTGTGTGCCTTTCCAAATCATGACCAATCAATTGAATTTACCACAGCTGTACTCCAATCAAGTTGTAGAAACCTCTCAAGGATGATCAATGGAAACAGGATGCACCGGAGCTTAATTTTGAGTCTTAATAGGAATTTCAGATTTGTAATAAATTAGCAAAAATGTCTAAACCTGTTCGTTTTTCCATTATAGGATATTGTGTGTGGATTGATGAGGGGAAAAAATGAATTCAATCAATTTTAGAAAAAGAGCTGTAAGGTAACAAAATGTGAAAAAGGTCAAGGGGTCTGAAAACTTTCCGAATGCCCTGTATATATATATATATATATTTTATTATTTTGGCATTAATACGTGTCACATCAGTTTGCAAACAATGTAAAAAAAAAAAATAAAGCCATATATAAACATGGTCTAGTTTTTTGCTTTCTTGAGTAAGGCAGCTCCAAAATGCAGATGTTTCAGCTCAGTGCTTTCTGTGTTGGTGGGTCAGCCAGTGGAAAATACGTAGCATAGGCGTTGGTAATGTTCTGTTGTTGCTCCGTGATTGGCTCAGTGTTCTGTCACTCATGGGGACACAACGTCAATGCAAAATCTACGGGGAGAGCTCGAAAATTCAAGCCCCTTGGGTGCTGCCATAGAGTTACATTAGAAGTGCCCATCCAAGAAGGCTGAAGGCCATTGGCCAGAGATAAAATAACTTATATCTACCATAGCTTTGATTGGACTAATCATGTCCACATCATACTTTCAAAATCGTAGCTAACAAGCTCGACAAAAAGTCATCATCATGAATCAAGTTGACAATCTATTGGCAAATCCTTTTCAAACCTTGTCATATGAAGAGAAATTATAGATAAAACGTATTGGTGCTCATTGGACATAAACATTACACAACAAGTTGGAAATTGCAAATTCAACAATGAGTGGTTTAGAAGGATTCAGTGGCTAACTGCAAGCGTTGCAAAGCAATCAATAGCCTGCTATTCAACAGAGTGGGTGTGAGGTCCAAGTAAGGGTTTAAGGGTCTCTTTTCCAAGCTTAAAAGGATAAACATTCACATGCAACACCATGTGCCAGAAAAGGTTGAATACATTGGCCATGCTGTCAATCCAGCATGACTTCTGCCACTTTCAAAACAACTGGAAACTCGGAACTCTCAGTGAGAACGCAGAAAAAATTTGCTCTGACTGGGAAAACATGTTTTGAATGGTCATCCAAATAGGAATTCCAAGTCAGGAGGAACTCAGGCCACTTTCTAGAGCTCCGACCTGAAGATCACTGATGTCATGATTCAACTCCCCCCCCCCCCCCCCCCCCCCCCCCCCCCCAGAGTTCCCAGTTGTCTTGAAAGCACCATAAATCCAGAGAATGCCAAACTTTGAATTACGTTTGATGGCAAAATTTGTCCACAAGAAGTACCGCCACACCACCTTCCAGTTCAAGTGAGCACAGCACAACAAAGTCCAAAAAAGTCTTGCTGCATAAATTATGTAATGTGCCAGGAGATATGTATACTGTAGCTAAGTAAGTAATACTAAGTGTATGTTGTGTCGTAAGCTGTTAGTAGCCCATGTGCCTCACCCTAATAATTTGGTCCCTTTCCCCCCATTAGCCTACTGTTCTGGTTTGGTGGTGCACATATAGCCTATAGCCTGTTTTAGAGAAATGTAATCATCAAATATTGTAAGAGTTTCATATGCCCCCTTTATTTATCCTACGGTTCTGACTTGGTGGTGTACAGGGAGAATACTGTAAGAACGGCCCATGTTCTGAATTCTGTCGCTGTACATTTCAAAAGTGCTGAACAAATAGTTATATTGACTACGTCCGTCCTAGCTCGTTCATTAATGTCTTAATTGAAATTACGGATTGCCTCTTACTCAGTCATCGTCCCCTTATGCCATAGTTTGTACATCTCAATTGTCAGTAGAAACCACATTTGTTTAAACAAGTCAGCCCTAACAGTTTGTTGGCACCATTTGTCACTGTTATAGTACAATTCATGTATTGTTTAGTGTTGTGTTGCGTAGTGGCTTTGCTGGAATGCATTGCAACAATTGTTTTCGAGATTTACATTCTAAAATTGCCAATAATATTTCTTACTTTATGACACTATCACTGTAAATATGTGCTCAATGACAGCAGTTACTGTGCTGGATTAAGACAGTGAATATTCCACTTGATTTTCATTCACTTCCCCAGGATTTCATCATGGCAGTAAATCCCTCTAACAAGATGTCCACCCATCCGGTGAATCTTACTTCTCACCTATACTGTCTTCCTTTACATCTATGCCAAGAAGTAAAAGTGTTTAGTATAGTAATAGTGTCCCGTCAGACGGTTAGAGCATATCTACTGTAAGAGCCCAATCCACAGAATGGATAGCAGTATGGGGCATCAGTTTACCTCTTACTAGACTAGAGTGGAGGAGGGGCACAGAAGAGATGATGTAATTAATTAACAGGAGGGACAGAGGGTAAACATGGAGAATACAGGAGGGGAGGGGGTTGCGAGGCCACCAGAAGGACTGGAGGGATTGACCGGACACAACACAGACCCAGTACAATACTGTATACTATAGACTGCTGTGTAAATACATTTGAGAGATTATGGGGCAATCTCTGAGTGAGTGAGTGGGTTTTTGGTTTTGTATGCCAGGGGTGGTAGCTGCTCTACGGACCCACAGAAAGCTGTTTCTAAATATAGCGGCACACAATGGTCAATGTCTTAATGAAATTGTATTTTCTTTGTCAGGAGAAAAAAATGGAATCCCCAGCTACCCAGTGATGTCTGGTGCTTCAAAGTTTGGATTGGAGACATGTAAACAGAGAGATGGTTTTATTAGAGAGAGAGAGAGAGAGAGAGAGACCTGTGAAAACCTTGCTGCAGTGCAGCGTGTCACCAAAGGTCCCATCATAACAATGAGGGCAGTAGTACTTAACAAAACAAACATTGGACCAGGATGTGCCTATGCTCAACCTGGTCTCAGAGTATTTCGTATTCTGTACATAAATCCATGACACGCCATTTAGTATGATATGTTACATTTTGTATGGTATGTATTAATTTAGGGATTTCCATCACCATTTCGTACAATATGTTTCAAATTACAATTAGTATTATATGTTACGAATTTGAAAAACAGACTGTTACAAATTTGCATAACATATGATATGTTACAAATGCTAGCTAGCTGGCTAACGTTTAGGGTTAAGGTTACGTTTAGGAGTTAGGTTAAGCCTGACATGTACGAACACACGCGTGTGATCATTCTACAGTGGTCACTCCAACCGGTGTGATTAAAACACTTATTTAGAACGTCCAGTTAAGATTTGACGCAACGGTCAGCGTTTGAGGTGGCCACACTGTTTTTCTTCAGAAACATTTGGCACAAACAGTCTTTACAACATTATGTCTTCAATGTGAGCAGTTCATTTTTGGATGCAATACTCAGATATTCACAGAAATAGCGACAGCATATCACAAATCTCAATCAACCCAGAAAATGTAAGTTACATTAGTCGTAGCGCTAACTGAGGAAAGAGTGACCTAACACAAGCGGTCATATTTAGCTAACTCTCAGCTGACAGAAACCATAATCTGAATTAGCTAATAGCAATTACTATTTACAATTCATCACATCACGGGTGAGCTCACCAGTGAATTAAATAATTGAGTAAAACACTTTCTAAGAACCTAAAGTAATCCGACGATGGGTAGTTTATGGTGCTGCCATAAATTTTTTTGTACTTCTATGTGAATGAATGAGGATGTGGAGCACACCTCAATTCAAACTGTTAGAAAATCATTTGAAATGGATAATTTGAAACACAGCCTATAGGTAATTTGCAGACAGCGTGCTTTGGTTTGAGGGCAGCATGGGTTAACTGTCCTGTTGTGTAACAATCACATAGAACAGTGAGTATATTCTGACATCACACGCATAAAAAAAAAAAAAAAAACTCACGCTGGGGCAACCGTTAGAGATATGTGGAATTCACGCGTGAAAAGGGTTAAGGTTAGGGTTAGTGGAAGGGTTAAGGTTAGGGATAGTTAACATGCTAAGTAGTTGCAAGCTGCTAATTAGCTAAAATGCTAAAGTTGTCCGTTATTTAATTCAAACTCGAAACCTTTGGGTTGCTAGACGTTCGCGTTATATGCCATCCATCCACCAACCACCCTACTTTCGTTTTTGCATTAAGTAACTATCTGTCTTATTTAACCATACCAAATGTAACTTACCATACCAATTTGGATGTCCTGGACTTACATTTACTATGTTACGTCTAGTCTATCAGACCAGGCTGGTATGCTTTGCCCTCTCTCCTATTGTAGTGCAGTAGACCCAGTCAATGAGCCTTACCAGTGTTCTACTTATATAATTACTAGAACTGATTCTCATAATTCTATGATTCCAGTAGTCTCACCCCATTGTCATCCAGCAGTGTGGAGTTACGCTGTTTTTTGTTGCTCAGCTTCTTCACGTACAGCAGCTCACAGGACGCCTGGTCCTCATTCAGCATGCTCTTCCCAGCATTGATGGTCCTGAGGGGAATGTGGGTAGAGAAGGTATGGGGAGATTATACATCTATAAGAAAATATATATGCATCCCCCTGATTCAGGTGATGGACAGAAAAAAACACCCAACCAAGGTGTCTCAGATAAATCAGTGTTCAGAGCATATCAGAGTGGCAGACATTGTTTAATTTTATCATTGGGAGATAGTAATGTTACGATTTATGTACAAATCAAAGTTTATTTGTCACGTGCGCCGAATACAACAGGCGTACACCTTACAGTGAAATGCTTACTTATAGGCTCTAACCAACAGTGCAAAAAAGGTAAAGTGAGGGGAAAAAAGTATTTGATCCCCTGCTGATTTTGTACGTTTGCCCACTGACAAAGAAATGATCAGTCTATAATTTTAATGGTAGGTTTATTTGAACAGTGAGAGACAGAATAACAAAAAAATCCAGAAAAACGCATGTGAAAAATGTTATAAATTGATTTGCATTTTAATGAGGGAAATAAGTATTTGACCCCTCTGCAAAACCCTTGTTGGCAATCAGAGGTCAGACGTTTCTTTTAGTTGGCCACCAGGTTTGCACACATCTCAGGAGGGATTTTGTCCCACTTCTCTTTGCAGATCTTCTCCAAGTCATTAAGGTTGAGGCTGACGTTTGGCAACTCAAACCTTCAGCTCCCTCCACAGATTTTCTATGGGATTAAGGTCTGGAGACTGGCTAGGCCACTCCAGGACCTTATTGTGCTTCTTCTTGAGCCACTCCTTTGTTGCCTTGGCTGTGTGTTTTGGGTCATTGTCATGCTGGAATACCCATCCATGACCCATTTTCAATGCCCTGGCTGAGGGAAGGAGGTTCTCACCCAAGATTTGACGGTACATGGCCACGTCCATCGTCCCTTTCATGCAGTGAAGTTGTCCTGTCCACTTAGCAGAAAAACACCCCCAAAGCATAATGTTTCCACCTCCATGTTTGACGGTGGGGATGGTGTTCTTGGGGTCATAGGCAGCGTTCCTCCTCCTCCAAACACGGCGAGTTGAGTTGATGCCAAAGAGCTCCATTTTGGTCTCATCTGACCACAACACTTTCACCCAGATTGCCAATGAACATATGAATGATTCAATGGACAACTTCAGACGGGCATGTATATGTGCTTTCTTGAGCAGGGGGACCTTGCGGGCGCTGCAGGATTTCAGTCCTTCACGGCGTAGTGTGTTACCAATAGTTTTCTTGGTGACTATGGTCCCAGCTGCCTTGAGATCATTGACAAGATCCCCCCGTGTAGTTCTGGGCTGATTCCTTACCGTTCTCATGATCATTGCAACTCCACGAGGTGAGATATTGCATGGAGCCCCAGGCCGAGGGAGATTGACAGCTCTTTTGTGTTTCTTCCATTTGCGAATAATCGCAACAACTGTTGTCACCTTCTCACCAAGCTGCTTGGCGATGGTCTTGTAGCCCATTCCAGCCTTGTGTAGGTCTACAATCTTGTCCCTGACATCCTTAGAGAGCTCTTTGGTCTTGGCCATGGTGGAGAGTTTGGAATCTGATTGATTGATTGCTTCTGTGGACAGTTGTCTTTTATACAGGTAACAAACTGAGATTAGGAGCACTCCCTTTAAGAGTGTACTCCTAATCTCAGCTCGTTACCTGTATAAAAGACACCTGGGAGCCAGAAATCTTTCTGATTGAGAGGGGGTCAAATTCTTATTTCCCTCATTAAAATGCAAATCAATTTATAAAATTTTTCACATGAATTATCTGGATTATTTTGTTGTTATTCTGTCTTTCACTGTTCAAATAAACCTACCATTAAAATTATAGACTGATAATTTCTTTGTCAGTGGGAAAACGTACAAAATCAGCAGGGGATCAAATACTTTTTTCCCCTCACTGTATTATGTGAACAATAGGTAAGTAAAGAAATAAAAACAACAGTAAAAAGACAGTGAAAAATAAAAGTAGCGAGGTTACATACAGGTGTGTGGTGGGTGGCGGGACACAATGCAGAAAGCCCGGTTAGCCAATGTGCGGGGGCACTGGTTGGTCGGGCCAATTGAGGTAGTATGTACATGAATGTATAGTTAAAGTGACTATGCATATATGATAAACAGAGAGTAGCAGCAGCTTAAAAGAGGGGTTGGGGGGGGGGGCACACAATGCAAATAGTCCGGGCAGCCATTTGATTACCTGTTCAGGAGTCTTATGGCTTGGGGGTAAAAACATACAAAACATAAGAACGAATCACATACCCACTGGGCAAAAACTGGTTGAATCAATGTTGTTTCCACGTCATTTCAACAAAAACATTTAATGTGATGACATTGATTCAATGTGGAAAATGGATTGGATTTGAAAAAAGTTGGGAATTTCATTTTTTTCACAAAAAACTTTTAACCTAAAATCCAACGACATGGTGAAATGTTTTGTTGATTTCACGTTGAATTCACATTAGTTGACAACTCAACCAAATGTAAATCAAAACTAGATGTTGAACTGACGCCTGTGCCCAGTGGGTAGTGCTTAGGGAAGCTGCAGGACTGAGACTGGAATGAAGTGTTTCCCTAACGTTAATGGCATGACTTCATATTCTGACCATCTCAGTGGACCAGTGGTTGTGCCTGTACATAATGTGGGAGAAGACACTGCAGTAGTCTGAGGAGTGGTGGAAGAGGTGCTTTTTGCTCATACTTGTGTAATATTACGTTAGCTAATATTATACCATCCATTAACATGTATTAGATATAGATCCTATAAAGGGCACAAGAACCAACCTCTCTCGTTGAAAACAGCCTGTGGCATCGATACGAGTTAGAAACATTTATCCCAGAGTCAAAATTGACAAAAAAGTCTAAGTAGAATAATTTGGGTCATAAAGGTAGTATATTCCTAAACATAGTTTTGTGAGATTTGTGTAACTGAGTTCGTCACGACTTACATGGGGTTGGATTTTTATTTTGATTATGCCCACTACCACGGGATTGTAATGCCTAGGGATATTTGTCATGCACGGACAAACACTGATTGTACGGCAGGACACACAGTGAGACGGACCTGCCCACATTACGCAGCGCCTTGGACTTGTTTACATAACGCGTCGCCAATGTTATGTTGAAAGAACACTTAGCCCCTGAACCCTTTATGGGGTGGCCACTTGTTGATGTGTAGTGATCACTCGAGTCGGACCAGTGCTTGACTTTGACTGAAACAGGTGCCGGTAGCCTACTCATTTTGGGTCCTGGTACTGTTTATATTTAGATGCAGGAACTCCATAATACTTTTTAGCTAATATTCTATAAGAGATGCAAGAACAGAGGTAGGCTAGTAGAAAATATGAGGAGCCAGTACTCAGTTCTATGACCTCCTGCCCATGTAAAGCACTGAGTCTGCCATTGTTTTGGGCAAAATGACAATTGAGACGATGCACACTTGTATCCCAACTGCCACTTGTCAATATTCCAAAATTTCAAACCCATTTGTGAGCATCCTGTTTTGTAACATGATTCGCTATGAAACACTGGCAGACATACGCACACTCTGGTAATATATAGCAGCAGACTCGAGTCTGCAGTTCACTACTAGTTTTCATACACATTTTAGAAATTTAGAAATACTGCACCAAACACCTTGCATGCTGACCAGACTGCTCGCGCGCGTGTCTGCAAGTTGATTTTAGTCTACCCACACCAGACGCGATCAGGACAGGCAGGTTGAAATATCAAAACAAACTGAACCAAACTACATTAATTTGGGGACAGGTCGAAAAGCATGAAACATTTATGGCAATTTAGCTAGCTAGCTTACGGTTGCTTGCTAATTTGTCCTGGGATATAAACATTGGGTTATTATTTTACCTGAAATGCACAAGGTCCTCTACTCCGACAACTAATCCACAGTTAAAAGGATAAACTGAGTTTGTTTCGAGTAATCTCTCCTCCTTCAGGCTTCTTCTTTTTTGGACTTTATATGCAGTTGGCAACCAACTTTAAGGTGCATTACCACTACCGACTGGAGTGTGGACCGCAGTTCATCTTTCAATCACCCACCTGGGTATATGCTCCTAAAAACCAATGAGGAGATGGCACGTGGGTATATGCTCCTAAAAACCACAAATAGAACAAAGTTCTATTTTAGCGCCTGGCTACACAGATGCGTGTGGGTGCAATGATTGAATAACGTATGTGTACATTTATTTTGCAATGGCGAGCGGTGTGCATGCTGGCCAGACCGCTCGGGCACGTGCATCCGCCATTGCGCACGTGTTGATTTTGTACACCCACACGTGATCAGGAACCGCAGGTTGAAATATCAAACAAACTCTGAACCATCTATATAATTTGGGGACAGGTCGAAAAGCATTAAACATTTATGCCATTTTAGCTAGCTAGCGTGCTGGCTCTCCGCAGTCTATGTGAGTAAGACCTTTAAAACAGGGCCAGACGGATTACCAGGATGTGTACTCCGAGCATGCACTGACCAACTGGCAAGTGTCTTCACTTACATTTTCAAACTCTCCCTGTCTGAGTCTGTAATACCAACATGTCTCAAGCAGACCACCAAGAACACTAAGGTAACCTGCCTAAATGACTACCGACCCGTAGCACTCACATCTGTAGCCATGAAGTGCTTTGAAAGGCTGGTCATGGCTCACATCAACACCATTATCCCAGAAAACCTAGACCCACTCCAATTTGCATACCGCCCCAACAGATCCACAGATGATGCAATCTCGATTGCACTCCACACTGCCCTTTCACACCTGGACAAAAGGAACACCTATGTGAGAATGCTATTCATTGACTACAGCTCAGCGTTCAACACCATAGTGCCCTCAAAGCTCATCAATAAGCTAAGGACCCTGGGACTAAACACCTCCCTCTGAAACTGGATCCTGGAGTTCCTGACGGGCCGTCCCCAGGTGGTAAGAGTAGGTAACAACACAGCCGCCACTCTGATCCTCAACACGGGGGGCCCTCAGGGGTGCGTGCTCAGACCCCTCCTGTACTCCCTGTTCACTCATGAGTGCATGGCCAGGCACGACTCCAAGACCATCATTAAGTTTGCTGACGACACATCAGTGGTAGGCCTGATCACCAACAACGACGAGACCGCATATAGGGAGGTCGTCAAAGACCTGGCTGTGTGGTGCCAGGACAACAACCTCTCCCTCAACGTGATCAAGACTAAGGAGATGATTATAGACTACAGGAAAAGGAGGACCAAGCATGCCCCCATTCTCATCGACGGGCTGTAGTGGAGCAGGTTGAGAGCTTCAAGTTCCTTGGTGTCCACATCACCAACAAACTAACATGGTCCAAGCACACCAAGACAGTCAAGAAGAGGGCACGACAAAACATATTCCCCATCAGGAGACTGAAAAGATTTGGCATGGGTCCTCAGATTCTACAGCTGCACCATCGAGAGCATCCTGACTGGTTGCATCACTGCCTGGTATGTCAACTGCTCGGCCTCTGACCCCAAGGCACTGCAGAGGGTAGTGCATACTAGGGCTGGGCAGTATACCATATTTTACTATATACCGGTATTTATGCACGGATCGGTTTGGGTTTTTACTTTACCTTCTATAACGGTATTTTAATGTTTGGTTTGTTAAATGTGATATGCCGTGTGTAACGTCAATTTTTTTTGTTTACTTCGCTACTTGAGTCATCCCTCTCCGCTCTCTCCATGTCGCTTTCCACACAGACCTCGCTCAGCCCTAGTGCGTACGTACGGCCCAATACATCAATGGGGCCAAGCTTCCTGCAATCCAGGACCTCTATACCAGGTGGTATAGAGACTCCAGCCACCCTAGTCATAGTCTGTTCTCTATGCTACCGCATGGCAAGCGGTACGCCAAGTCTAGGTCCAAGAGGCTTCTAAACAGCTTTTACCCCCAAGCCATAAGACTACTGAACATCTAATCAAGTGGCTACCCAGACTATTTGCATTGCCCCCCCCCC
>QNTS01000790.1:921890-941914 GCA_003317085.1 Hucho hucho | reverse complement strand
GGGGTCAAATACTTATTTCCCTCATTAAAATGCAAATCAATTTATAACATTTTTCACGTGTTTTTCTGGATTTTTTTGTTGTTATTCTGTCTCTCACTGTTCAAATAAACCTACCATTAAAATTATAGACTGATCATTTCTTTGTCAGTGGGCAAACGTACAAAATCAGCAGGGGATCAAATACTTTTTTCCCTCACTGTATATGCTATGCATTTTGCCAGGATTTTTGCATCACACAATTGAAGTGTTAGAGGCCTCCAGTTTTTAAATAGACTGGATCTTTATACTTACCACCTGGGTCCTGTTTTAGTAGTAATGAAATCAGACCTTCCTGTTGAGTACCTGAAAGTCTACCATTTCTATAAGAGTAATTAAAACATGCTAATAATGGATCTTTGAGTACATCAAAAAAGGTCTGATATATCTCTACTGGTATACCTTCAAGCCGTGGTGTTTTTCCAGACTGAAAAGATTTTATTGCCTCAAAAAGTTCCTCTTCTGTAAGTTGGCCTTCACACCAGTCTTTCTGTAAATGTGTTAATTTTACATTATTATTATTAGGATAGAAATCCTTACAGTTAACATCATTCAGTGGAAATGGAGGAGACTGAAAAGAAAACATATGCTTAAAATATTTGTCATCCAATAGGCTTTGATTAAATTTCCAATAGCCCCGTCCACGTGGAAATTCTGTAAGAGTTATATGGAGGCCAATTAGATGGTGGTCCGATCGCATTCAGTCTCCTATTAATAATTTTTAACTTTTTATGCCAGCAAGAATGAGACTAGGAAGTAATCAAGACGGCTAGCTTGATTAAGCCTCCTCCATGTACTGTATATCTCTGTCACGTCCTGGCCATAGATAGCCCTTTTTGGCTGCTTTTTGGTGGTTTTGGTCAGGACGTGATCAGGGGTTTGTTCTATGTTGTATATTTCTTTGTTGGTTTCGTTGATGGTTCCCAATTAGAGGCAACTGAGTTTCGTTACCTCTAATTGGGGACCATATTTAAGTTTGTAGATTTCCCCACTGAGTTCGTGGGTCATTAATTATATTTGTATGTTGTATTTGTGTGTGCCTGTGTTGAGCCACACCTGAGTTACGATCTTTATTTGTTTATTGTTTTGCCAGTTGCAATACGTAAATAAAAGTATGTATACTGGAACCCTCGCTGCATCTTGGTCCGCTCCATTTAAAGATCGTGACAATCTCACTAGGTCAGGGTTTTTCAACCTCCATATATTCACTAGTTCTAATGTATCCATGATCCTTGTGATCTCCTTAAGTGTTTGAGGGTGATAGTTTGTAGAATGATTTCCTTTACGATCCATTGAGGTACTCAAAACCGTATTATAATCTCTCACCATAATAATAGATTATTTTGTTGCTTGTGAGCTCAATAGATTATTATATATATATTCTCAAAAAAGTGTGGGTCATCATTATTTGGCCCATATAGATTAATTAGCCCGATCTGTTTTTGGTCCAATAGCATATTTAAAATATTCCATCTTCCTTGCGGATCTGTTTGCACAGATTGCACAATCGGATCAAAATTTGTATTAATTAGTATAATCACCCCTTTTGAGTTTCTTTGACCATGACAAAAATATATTTCTCCCTCCCAGTTCTTTTTCCACCCAAACTCATCTATATTTGTAGATTGAGTTTCCTGTAAACAATATATATATTATATTCTTTCTCTTTAGCCATGTAAAATGTATCTTCTTTTTTGATGATCTGCTAAGCCATTACAATTATAACTTGCTATACTCATTTCCTCACTTACCATAATGATACCCAAGTTTCAATTATACTTACCACAACCAATGTTTGTAAACTTACCATTAAAAAGCACCATGATGATTAAGTGTCCATATAGCTGTACCATAATATTTGCACTGTTAAGCATACTGTAGCTGCAACTGTGTAAACCTCCAATTGTCTTAATATTCCACCCACTAAAACCTCCCCCCATATCTAGGTCTGTTGTCACTAAGACCATCAGACCATCTCCCTGACTCATGACGCATCTTTGTGTCCTAAGGCAAACCCTTGGCCGCCAATTGGCGTTGGCCAGAGGGAAATATGGGCAGTCCCATGATAACATAAGTATCTATGAGGATGCCCAAGAGAACTAAACAAATAACATGGAAAACAGTCAGAAAAAATATAAACGGTAACAATAATAGATAAAATTAATATAAATAATCACAGCAAATCTTATGCATGCATGCTCATATTTGAAAATCCTAGCAAGGCTATAAGCATGTCAGCCCAGCCTGCTCAGTTCATTGGATTCAATTGTTTGTAAAACAAATATATATATATATGAAAAATAGAAAACCTAAGTATATCGCAAGATCAGTCCCTTTTTTATGTCCATTACATGCAAGACATATTTCATGTAGTCCTCATTATATCCTGTTGTACTCCGACAAAAAAATTAAGAAGGAGTCTAATGGCCGCTAATGACTGCAAGTAAAAATTAGTCTTAGTCATCACATTATATCCTGTTGTATCATGACAGTCATCTTTGCAGGACGGCCACTCCTAGGGAGAGTAGCAACAGTACGGAACTTTCTTCATTTATAGACAAATGGTCTTACCGTGAACTGATGAACATCAAGGCTTCTAGAGATACTTTTGTAAGTCTTTCCAGCTTTATGCAAGTCAACAATTCTTAAACTTAGGTCTTCTGAGATCCCATTTGTTCGAGGCATGGCTCACATCAGGCAATGCTTCTTGTGAATAGCAAACTCAAATTTTGTGAGTGTTTTTTATAGGGCCAGGCAGCTCTAACCATCATCTCTAATCTCGTCTCATTGATTGGACTCCAGGTTAGCTGATTTCTGACTCCAGTTAGCTTTTGGAGAAGTCATTAGCCTAGTGGTTTACATACTTTTTCCAACCTACACTGTGAATGTTTAAATTATGTATTAAATATAGACAAGAAAAATAAAATTATTATTAATTTAAGCACACTATGTTTGTCAATTGCTGTGAAGATCAAATCAAATTTGATGACCAATTTATGCAGAAATCCATGTAATTCCAAAGGGTTCACATACTTTTTCTTCCCACTGTAAGTATTCAGACCCTTTACTCAGTACTTTGTTGAACCACCTTTGGCAGAGATTACAGCATCAAGTCTTCTTGGGTATGACGCTACAAGCTTGGCACACCTGTATTTGGGGAGTTTCTCCCATTGTTCTCTGCAGATCCTCTCAAGCTCTGTCAGGTTGGATGGGGAGTGTCGCTGCACAGCTATTTTCACGTCTTTCCAGAGGTGTTCGATCGGTTTCTTGTCTGGGCTCTGGCTGGGCCACTCAAGGACATTCAGAGACTCAAGGAAATTCAATCCCCAAGCCACTCTTGCGTTGATTTGGCAGGGTCATTGTCCTGTTGGAAGGTGAACCTTCGCCCCCTTGTCTGAGGTTCTGAGGGCTCAGGAGCAGGTTTTGTCAAGGATCTCTGTACTTTGCTCTGTTCATCTTTCCCTTGGCCCTGACTAGTCTCCCAGTCCCTGCCACTGAAAAACATCTGCACAGCATGATGCTGCCACCATCATGCTCCACCGTAGGGATGGTGCCAGGTTTCCTCCAGACGTGAAGCTTTGCATTCAGGCCAAAGAGTTCAATATTGGTTTCATCAGACCAGAGAATCTTGTTTTCATGGTCTGAGAGGGGCTGTCATGTGCCTTTAATTGAGGAGTGGCTTCCGTCTGGCCACTCTACCATAAAGGCCTGCTTGATGGAGTGCTGTAAAGATGGTTGTCTTTCTGGAAGGTTCCCCCATCGCCACAGAGGAGCTCTGGAGCTCTGTTAGAGTGACCATTGGGTTTTTGGTCACCTCCTTGACCCAGGCCTTTCTCCCCCAATTGCTCAGTTTGGCCAGCTCTAGGGAGAGTCTTGGTGAATCCAAACTTCTTGATGGAGGCCACTGTGTTCTTGGGGACCTTCAATGGCTTGACACAGGTGTGTGCCTTTCCAAATCTTGTCAAATCAATTGACTCCAATACATTTTTAGAAACATCTCAAGGTTGATAAATGGAAACAGGATGCACCTGAGCTCAATTTCGAGTCTTATAGCAATGTGAGCCTTGATGAAAACCTGCTCCAGAGTGCTCAGGACCTCAGACTGGGGTGAAGCTTCACCTTCCAACATGACAACGACCCTAAGCACACTGCCAAGACATGCAGGAGTGGCTTTGGGACAAGTCTCTGAATGTCCTTGAGTTGCCCATCCAGAGCTTGGACTTGAACCTAATCGAACATCTCTGGAGAGAACTGAAAATAGCTGTGTGGCGATGCTCCCCATCCAACCTGACAGAGCTTGAGAGGATCTGCAGAGAAGAATGGGAGAAACTCCCCAAAAACAGGCATGCCAATCTTGTAGTGTCATACCCAAGAAGACTCAAGGCTGTAATTGCTGCCAAAGGTGCTTCAACAAAGTTCTGTCACCATACAGAGATACACACAGATGAGGTGGGATGCTTGAGGCCGGGGCCGTTGTCACAGCATCCTGGAGCAGAGCATCACCGCAGTTATGTCAACCCAGTTTACCCTCCGAGCCCTGGGAGCCCAAAGTACTGAATACTTATGTAAATGTCATATTATAATTTTTTTTGCAAAAATAAATAAAAAACAGTGTTTGCTTTGTCATTATGGGGTATTGTGTATAGATTGATGAGGGGGGGGGGGGACAATTTAATCCATTTTAAAAATAAGGCTGTAATGTGAAAACAGTCAAGGGGTCTGAAAACTTTCCCAATGCACTGTATACCTACAGGGGTCCTAAAATTCCAAATCAAATAGTTAAATGATCCATGGTATGACCGTCTTAAAACAATTCCACATGTTCGCTTAGTAGAACCCCCCCCAAAGGCTTAGACTTTTAGATTAAGGGCATTTTTACCTACAAGAATTTATGAGAATTCTGTAACATATGTGATGCGGATTAGAACTCCATATATGTCAGACAGTCATCTTCAAACTTTTATGCCAACTTCAAACTGACATCTCAAAGTGTTTGCCAAACTCTGCACCCGGAGGAGTCTATTCATTCGTGTCTGTGTCTTAACAGTCACATCACCAGACAATGAGCTGATTGGTTGATTAGGTAATTGTGTCCCAGCAGGGGATGGAGGCATGTTGGGTAAATCACCATGATGACATCTCTGACAAGAGCGTGGAAAAGAAAGTGACAGTTCTAACACATGTGTGTGTGTGTGTGTGTGTGTGTGTGTGTGTGTGTGTGTGTGTGTGTGTGTGTGTGTGTGTGTGTGTGTGTGTGTGTGTGTGTGTGGCAGGACAGTGACAGCTCTATGCTCTGATCACTCTGAGAGTGGCTAATTCAATACCCCATGCATCATCCCCCACTGTTGCAATATGCACATTTACTGACGAGGAAACAGGAGGTAGCTCTGTCCTCCCCTGTCATCCCCTTACTCTCTTTCCTCTCCACCATCTTCCACTTCTCCTCCCTCTACTTCTCGCCTCTTTTTCCTCCCTCCCACAGTTCTATTGGTCTCTTCTTTCCTCTACCTCCACACCATTCCCCCCTCATACTCATATTCTTCCTTCCTCTCTCCTCTCTCTCTCCCCTCTGGCTCTTATCAATAACAATATAAATGGATTGCATTTCTTCCCACTTTTCACTGCGTCTCAAAACTCTTCACACTCGTCTCCCCTTCTTTCCCCTTGTTCTCGTCCTTCTCTTTCCCTCTATGTCTTCCCTCTCCTCTTTGCTAGATCAAACAATGTGTCAGACTGATATGAGATAGTGGGAAAGGAAGCTGATGGGAGAATAATGGGGCCTTTACTGGCACTTTCAACAACAAGTTCTAGTTAATTCACTTTACCACTCCACTGTATCTCTGCCTCAGTCTTCAGATAGATTACACACACACACACAACCATAAGTGCAAACATGCACACACACACGCACATGTGCACACGCACACACACAAAATAAATCTTACCCCATGTGATGGGTATGTTAGCCAGCCCCAGTCTCCTGATATCGAGGAGGTGTCTAGTAGATTCACTGCGAAACAGAAAGAACATCTGTGAGGATAAACGTAAATGAAATGTGTGCAGTACTCACAGTCACACACACTATAATGAACAGAGTGCATGGACAGCAGCAAAATATTACCAGAACATTGGCAACAGTCTGTGTGTCTGTGCTAGCATTTGTGTGGCTGCTGGGTCTGACTCTATTAGGCTTGCTAATCGCCTTAGTGCTGAGGTTTCTCACTGGGTGATCAATAAAGTTGATTAGCACACAAACACTCTCATCCAAAACTCACACTTCTCCATTCCAATCCCAGCCTCAGCCCTCCATCCAACATGAAGACACATGCGGGCCCAGACAGGCAGCCATCCCCTGGGCTCTACCCACGTTTATCTAAGGGTTGTTAAAGCAGGCTCCAAGGTGACCCTGAGAAATGTGGTGGTGTAGGTGAGTTTGTTTCAGAAGGTTTTATATCTCTGTGTCACACTGCTTCATGTTGCACAGCTCACACTGTACTGGGCTGTGACACCAAATCAAATCAAATGTTATTTGTCGCATGCGCCGAATACAACAGGTGTAGACTTTACTACGAAATGCTTACTTACGAGCCTTTCCTAAAAAATAAGAAAAAATTGTAAAAAGGTCAAATGTTTATTTGTCCTGTTTGCATTTGCATTTTAGTTTCACACGTACAAATTGTGTCACCTGTGTTGTGAAATGAAAATGTGAACTAGAACCTTTCCGTTACTGGCCCAACGCTCTAATTGCTCTAACACAAGAGGAGTAAAGTACACAATAATGAAGCTATATACAGGGAGTACCAATACCTGTACTGTATCACTGTGCAGGGGTGCAAGGTATTTGAGGTAGATACAGTATGTAAAGGCTGGCTAAAGTGCCTAGGCATCAGGATAGATAATAATACGAGTAAAATAAATAACAGAGTAGCAGTAAATGATGACAGTGAAAGTGTGTGTGTGTATGTGTGTGTGTGAGAGAGTCAGTGTAGTGTGTGTGAGTGAGTGTATATATAGTCTTGTGAGTGTGCATAGAGTCAGTGCAAGATAGAGTCAATTCAGAAGAGACAGGGTAACCACTTGATTAAATATTTAGTAGTCTTATGGCTTCAGGCCTTCCTCTGACACCGTCTGATATAGAGGTCCAAGTGGCAGGGAGCTAGGCCCCAGAAGAGGAAGAGGTGCTGACATGTCCTCTTCACGACTGTGCAGGTGTGTGTGGACCATGTTAAGTTCTCAGTGATGTGGACGCCAAGGAACAAAGCTCTGGACCCGCTCCACTACAGCCGTGTTGATGTGGATGGAGACGTGCTCTCCGCCCTGTTTCCTGTAGTCCACGATCAGGTCCTTGGACTTACTGACATTGAGGGAAAGGCTGTCACCATACGGAGATACACACAGATGAGGTGGGATGCTTGAGGCCGGGGCCGTTGTCACAGCATCCTGGAGCAGAGCATCACCGCAGTTATGTCAACCCAGTTTACCCTCCGAGCCCTGGGAGCCCAAACCTCCACCTCATACTCAGGGAGGTCTGCATAGCTACACCACTCTATACCCCCCTCTATCTCTCTCTCTCTCCCTCTCTCTCTCTATCTCTCTTGCTTTCTCTCCATCTCTCTCTCTCTCGCACATTCTCTCCATTTCTCTCTCTCTCCTTCTCTCTCTCTTTCTTTCTGTGTGTGTGTGTTTGTTTGTTTACCAGCTTCCCTCACTTCTCACACACTTATCAAGAGGAATTGATGTCTGCCCCAGGGTTCACAGTCACACCAGCTGATGTTCCACACATTAAAATTACCTTTTCAGGACTGTTCACACCTCTCTCTCTCTCTCTCTCTCTTGCTCTCGCTCCCGCTCTCTCTCGTATTGTAAATAGTTGGCATGGCGGTGGTCCTAATTTGGGTGTGCTGGTGCTGAGGAGGGCAGTGGGTCAGAACACTGAAACAGATGGCACTGCCACCCCTCCCCCTCATCTCCCTCTCCCTCCCTCTGTCATCTTTATCCCCCTCTCCCTCCCTCAGGGTGCCTCTCTCCCACCGTTTTGCGCTGATGATGCGTTCAGCCCCTCTCTCAATCCAAGGTCACAAATTGATGTCACTATTACGCACCTTTAAGTGTTAGCTCAAGTGACATAATGAAAATATCAGCCCAATGTGACTGGATGTAGTCATTCTGCCAGGCACAGGGGGAATACCACTATGCCGTTGTTGATAAAGGACCAAAAACAAGGCAAGTTTCTCTGGCAGACTTTGATACATCATATCATGCCAAAGCCTTTGAAGACATAAGAGGTGTCCCAGCGGTATTCATTTAATTTCCTCTCAAATTAAAAATACCCCTGTTTTTGAGGATGGTACAAGTAATTTATTTAATTTGCTCTGCCTTTCTGGAATAGGACTTATACACAACCATCAGCGCTGTAGATGTCTCTTTATTGTGACATACTGTAGATAGTGTGGAAGGAGTGGGCTGTGAGACAGTAATTAGCATGTTGTTGTTCACATCTGCTTCTCTGATATATGAAAGAAAGAGATGGGGGAGAGAGAACGAGAGACAGAGAGAAAGAGAGAGGTATTCACAGAGTGATTAGATAGAGACCAGATAGAATTATGAATTAGCCAGGTCTGCAGACTGTTTACCTATCACTACCCTGGAGAGAGTAAATAAGAGTGGATTGCACTAATTGTGACAGTAGCAGTTGTGGTGCAGTTTCAATATGGTTATAGTACAGGGGGCTACAGGAGCATAGTCCTCAGTCAACTATCACCCCTGTCCAACCAAGTGGCCCCAGCATCCACCTCAGTGGATCTGAGCTCCAGAATGTCGACCACTTCACATGTCTGGGTAGCACCATCTCCAAGGACAGCTCACTCGACCAGTAGATAATAAGCAGAATCCAGAAAGCAAGCCAGTCGTTAGGAAGGTCTCAGCCTCAGAACAAGATTCTCAACTATTACTCTTTGAAAATCTATAATCACAACCCAGCCAACTCACAGACATCACTTCCTTCTGATCCACCTGGCACTCCAAACCCCTCACAGCAGTAGACAACTTTGAGCAGGACAGAAACAACTAACTTCAGTCAGAGCAATGCGTCATTCCTGCACAATCAGATCAGCAACACCAGCAGAAGCACGTGTCCTTAATTTCTCAAAGTATGAGCTTCAAAACTCCTGAGCCATTCAAGAACCCACAATAAACCTAAATGACTGCACAAAGTCGTCATAGTTGAAACTGACAGACTGGCAGAGAAAGATAGTAGTAGTTTAACAGTATATAATGATATTGCTGTTTTCCAAGTACACCCCTCCAGTAGTGCCAGCAATGAGAGAGTTAAATATTTTGCTTGAGGGGCCAGAGTGCTTCTCCTAAAGGGCTCTCAGCTTGAAATGTTGTTTGTTTATCTTTCACTGCTCTCTGTTCATAACAGAAACCCACAAAAAGAAACCCTCATCTCTCTCTCTCTCTCTCTCTCTCTCTCTCTCTCTCTCTCTCTCTCTCTCTCTCTCTCTCTCTCTCTCTCTCTCTCTCTCTCTTTCTTTTACTCTCTCTCTGTAAGTCTTATATTTAAGTGCTTGAATGAAGCAAGTGCTTGAAGCTGTCTATGAAGCTTTTGAAGTTGTTTTGGCTTGTTAGGTACATGAAACATATTTCCCAGGGCAGTGGTCAAAAAAAAAAGTGCCATTACTTTCCCTCACCCCAACACACAATGAATGTGTGTGTGTGTGTGTGCACGTGTGTGTGTGGTCCTCAGGCTACACGCTGCAGGAAAGGAGCATGTATCAAATCAGCAGGCGATTGCCGACCAGTCACTGCCTGAAACAGCCCCGGTCACAGAACTATGGCACACGTCTGTCTCTTTAATTTCTCTCTCTCTCTCTCTCTCTCTCTCTCTCTCTCTCTCTCTCTCTCTCTCTCTCTCTCTCTCTCGTTCTCTCTCTCTTGTTCTCTCTCCCTCTCTAACAGCGCTGGTCACGGCAGGCCGAGCCGAGGCGTGCGTCTCAGGAAAAACAGGTGAATTATGGGCTGGGCAGAAGGAGAGGAAGTTAGGTTTAATGCCTGCAACGCAGTCTCCAGCATAACAGCACGTTTAAAATCAAACAGGGAAAATAAACATGAAGAAAAATAACTTGAGAGAGCGAGTGTTCAAAATCTAATTTCCCTCACAGGGTCAGGTTTTTTACTTTTGAACTTTACTTTTGAAAGTCAACTTTTCCTCTCAGAAATACACAATTTCTCAACCGTCACCTTATGGGCTATTTTATTGTTTATATAATTTAAACCAGATGTTAACCACAAATCAACAGTGTCATTCGTGAATTGTGCTGGTAAATGCTTTCCCTTTACTTTGGCACCATAGTAAATGTTCTGTTATATTTGTTATTTAATAAGAAAATATATGTAAGTCCTTTATACTGTAAAACATACATTTGTATGCATTGTAGAAACTACTGGGGCTGGTAAATTGGCATGTCCCACAGGTCATGTGTTGAGGTGTAGTGACATGTTTTGGGGATTTGAGATATCTATCTATTATTTTGAATGCTAGACAGTGAGCAGAAATGTTTAATATATTGTATAGATCAATAAAAACAAAGAAGGCTATTCAAATCCCATTTTTTACTAGTATAATGTTTGTCCCTTAGATTTATGTCATTGGTGTTGCCGCCTTAAAAATCACTGATTACAAAGATATACACTCACAGTCCAGTTTATTAGGTACACCCATATAGTACTGGGTTGGACCCCCCTTTGTCTCCAGAACAGCCTGAATTCTTCAGGGGCATGGATTCTCGGGGCATGAAGTCGGAAACATTCCACGCTGGCATCACGTAGTTGCTGCAGATTGAACGGTGGTACATCACCACCACCAGCGTGAAACGTTGACACCAGGCAGGATGGGTCCATGGACTCAGGTTGCTTAAGCCAAATCCTGACTCTGCCATCAGCATGACGCAACAGGAACCGGGATTTGTCGGACCAGGCAATGTTTTTCCACTCCTCAATTGTCCATTGTTGGTGATCGTGTGCCCACTGAAGCCGCTTCTTCTTGTTTTTAGCTGATAGGAGTGAAACCCGGTGTGGTCGTATGCTGCTATAGCCCATCTGTAACAAGGATCGCTGAACAGTTTGTTCCAAGATGCCTTCCTACACACCACTGTTGTGCTGCGCTGTTATTTGTCTGTTTGTGGCCCGTCTGTCACGACTTCCACCGAAGTCGGTCCCTCTCCTTGCTCGGGAGGCATTCGGTGGTTGACGTCACTGATTTTCTAGCCATTGCCGATCCACTTTTTATTTTTCCATTTTTTTTGTCTTGTTTTACACACCTGGTTTCAATCCCACAATTACTTGTTCATTATTTAACACTCTGTTCCCCCATGTTTGTTTGTGAGTGATTGTTTGTTTGTTTGGTAACACGGTCCGTTATTGTGGGCTCTGAATTATTGAGTTGTAATTGTTATATTGTTGAGTAAATACGTTGATTATTCATATCTGCTGTCCTGCGCCTGACTCCGCTACACCAGCTACACACAGGATCCTTTACACCGCCTCTTAGCTCGCACGATTCTTGTCATTCTCCTTCGATCTGTCTCATCAACAAGCTTTTTTCACCCACAGGACTGCCACTGACTGGATGTTTTTTGTTTGTAGCACCATTCTAGGGAAACCTAAAAACTGTTGTGTGTGAAATGCCCAGGAGGGATGACGATTCTGAGATTCTGGATCTGGCGTGCCTGGCACCAACGATCATACCACGCTCAAAGTTAGGTCACTTGTTTTGCCCATTCAAACATTTAATCGAACAGTAACTGAATGCCTGTTTGCCTGTCTGCCTGCTTTATATAGCAAATCATGACCCATTTTTGTGAACTGGGTGGTGTACAGTACAGTACAGGACCTTGATCATTCTCTCCAGTGGCAAACTGTTATCGGGGGAGGGGTCTATATTAAAGAAAATTATTAGCTAATCACAACCTTTTAGTATGTCATATATTTAAGGCAGTGGTCACCAACCTTTTCTGCGTCAAGATCACTTTCTGAGTCAAAATGTAGGCTGAGATCTACTGCTCAGATTTTTTTTAAACCGGACTTAAAAAAACATGAGCCTATGCAACATTAATCAATTAAAAACAGTTTTGTAGCAATAGGGTTTGTGCAGTAGGCTATAGGCGCAATATATTATCACTGCATATTGGCTGTACTTGAATTGTTGTTCTTTTTTTTTATTCTTTTTTTATGTTTGCAAATGTATTGAAAATTAAATACGGAAATATCTCATTTACATAAGTATTCACAACCTGAGTCAAAACTTTGTAGAAGTACCTTTGGCAGCGATTACAGCTGTGACTCTTTCTGGATTTTGCAACATTTGCCCATTATTCTTTTCAAAATTCTTCAAGCTCTTTCAAATTGTTTCTTTTTTTTACATCAAGTTTTTATTATTTAATTTCATAGGATTAATAGAATACATTTATAAATATATTTTTGAAGGTCCCCACCGCCCCCAATCTGATATCATGTAAAGTAAATCATGAAATAGAAACAAATACATTTATTTACATAGTAAATCTGCTGAACAATACATCATATAGCCTCAGAAATAGTGACAAATTATTGATACACATTAATGGATGTAAAGGCCCGTTGGTTAAAGAGTTCAGAAATGTCTGCTGCTGCTTTTTCCATGTGTCCAGAGTAGATACCTTGGCCCTGTGGATCTTGGCCGTGGAAAGCTCCATTGTTGTGAGCAGCCATTGTTGTAATGGTAACTGATGATTCAGAATCCACCTTCGTACAATAATTTTCTTAGCAGCTGTGGTTCCTGCCAACCACACTCTCCGTTGGCGTTCTGACAAGTGCAAATCAGAGTCATCACAATGCAACATCACTATTGGATCTAATGGCAGTATTCTATATATAGGTTCAGAGATGACATTGTTGACTTTCCCCCAGAATTCAACCACCCCGGGCATTTCCACAGCACATGCTGAAAACTACCAAGGTCCCCTGTGGTGCAGAACTCACATAATGGGGATACTGTCTCCCAATGTATTTGTCTGTCAGCAAGTGTAATACATTTTTTACCATACAGGGGATGTTTTTTGTGCTGCTAGAATGAATTGACTATAGATATCAGAAACAACTCATTTTGAGGGGTGTCTGTCTGTTAGAAGTTTGACCAATGGGTGAACTGCTAGTTCTGCTCCCCAAGGGACCCCATAGGCTCGCATGGATAGGTGGAGTTGAAGGTAAAGACCAAATGATGAATTAAAACACTGGCGGATTTCCTAGAAACTGAGGAGTCCATTCACATTGAGTATGTCTTAGACCAAGAATCTGATATAAATGGTTTCTTACACACTAAGAATTCTTTATTACGCCATATTGGAGAGTATGAATGCCATTTAAGATTAGATCTCATGTGCTTCTCTGCAGATTTCCACACTGTGTATGCTATAATGGGTCCAAACAATAATGCACATTTTTTAAGAGTCAATCCAGAAAATAATACATATTGTAATCTAATTGGTGAAACTATTGACTCTTCTATAGCACACCAAGGAACAGAAGCCTCTGGGTTTAACCAGGTCTTCAGGAAATTCATTTGGAATGATAGGTGATACAATTTTAGATTTGGAACTGCAAGTCCACCTGATGCTTTTGCCCTCTGTAGGGGTGCATATTTAATCTGTGGTCTCTTTTTCCCCCAAATGAACTTCTTTATGAGAGTCAAGTTTAGACCAATAGGCGGAGGCAGAGGTAACATGGAACTCATAAAATTGATACCAGGGAGGACATTCATTTTAATAATTGAGATTCTAGCATGCAAAGAAGTGGCCATAGCGTACCATATTTCTATGTATTTTTTTAAATCTTTTTAAAGGTTTCTAAGTAGTCTTCCTGCAAGTAGTGTATGGTATATGATAATGCCTAAGTAGGTGATTTGCTTCTTCACTGGGATCATGGGTGGTAGTTGCACGCTTCCCTTAGTTGAGTTAAAAGGTAGTAGAGCTGATTTAGACCAGTTGATCTTGTAACCAGACCATGAGCTGAATGCTGTGAAAATAGACATTATTGTCTTGAGGGATTTTTCTGAGCATTTGCGACGTAGAGCAGTATGTCATCAGCATACATAGAAATTGCTTGTTCAGTTTGTATGCAGACACAGGAGGCAGATGGTTCAGCTCTGGTATTTATTATAACACAAGGGGTAGGCAAAAGGCAGGTTGGGTACAGGCGAGAGTTCATAAACCAGGTCAGAGTCCAAACAGTACAGGGCGTTAGACAGTCTCAAGGTCAGGACAGGCAGGGGTTCAGTAACCAGGTCCGAGTCCAAACAGTACAAGGCATTAGGCAGGCTTGAGGTCAGGGCAGGAAGAATGGTCAGGCAGGCGGGTTCGGTGTCAGGACAGGCAAAGGTCAAAACCAGGAGGACTGGGAAAAAGAGAGACTGGGGAAAATAGGAGCTAGGTTGACATAGCAAACAAGACGAGCTGGCACAGAGAGACAGAAAACACAGGGATAAATACACTGCGGATGATGAGCGACACCTGGAGGGGGTGGAGACAGGCACAAAGACAGGTGAAACAGATCAGGGCGTGACAGTTTGTTTTGAAATTGATATGTGAGGAAGCTGAATATTGACGTATGCTTTGTGCCAACGGTTCAAGAGAGAGCGCAAATAGCATAGGGGAGGCGGGACAAGATGGTGCCGATAGAGATGGTCGCCTCACTTCGAGTCCTTAGGAAACTATGCAGTATTTTGTTTTTTTCCGGAGTAGTTACAGCCACCGGGTTTCTTCATGCGTCGCTCCGACAGAAATAAACTTCTCTCTGGGAAGAAGGGCTGGGGTGTATGCTTCATGATTAATGACTCATGGTGTAATCATAACAACATACAGGAACAAGTCCTTCTGTTCACCTGACCTGGAATTCCTTACAATCAAATGCCGACCATATTATCTCCCAGGAGAATTCTCGTCGGTTATTGTCACAGCTGTGTATATCCCCCTCAAGCAGATACCACGACGGCCTTCAAGGAAGTTCACTGGACTCTATGTAAACTGGAAACCACATATCCTGAGGCTGCATTTTTTGTAGCTGGGAATTTTAACTAAGGAAATTTGAGAACAAGGCTACCTAAATTCTATCAGCATCTTGATTTCAGGACTTGCGTGAGCAATACACTGGTCCAATGCTACTCTAACTTCCGTGATGCGTACAAGGCCATCCCCCGCCCTCACATTGGCAAATACAACCACCGCTAGCGCCCCACTGCTCCCTAAGTAGTTAAACGTGTTAACCCTCGCAAGGCTGCTGGCCCAGACTGCATTCCTAGCCGTGTCCTCAGAGCATGCGCAGACCAGCTGGCTGGTGTGTTTACGGACATATTCAATCGCTCCCTATCCCAGTCTGCTGTCCCCACATGCTTCAAGATGGGCACCATTATTCCTGTACCCAGAAGGCAAAGATAACTGAACTAAATGACTATCGCCCATAGCACTCACTTCTGTCATCATAAAGTGCTTTGAGAGACTAGTCAAGGATCATATCACCTCCACCTTACCTGCCACCCTTTCAGTTTGCATACCGACCCAACAGGTCCACAGATGATGCAATCGCCATCACACTGCACACTGCCCTATCCCATCTGGACAAAAGGAATACCTATGTAAGAATGCTGTTCCTTGACTACAGCTCAGCATTCAACATCATAGTACCCTCCAAACTCATCATTAAGCTCGAGGCCCTGGGTCTCAACCCTGCCCTGTGCAACTGGGTCCTGGACTTTCTGTCGGGCCGACCCCCAGGTGGTGAAGGTTGGAAACAACATCTCCACTTTGCTGACCCTCAACACTGGGGCCCCACAAGGGTGCATGCTCAGCCCCTCCTATAGTCCCTGTTCACCCATAACTGCGTGGCCATGCACGCCTCCAACTCAATCATCAAGTTTGCAGACGACACAACAGTAGTGGGCTTGATTAACAACAACGATGAGACAGCCTACAGGGAGGAGGTGAGGGCACTCGGAGTGTGGTGTCAGGAAAACAACCTCTCACTCAACGTCAGCAAACAAAGGAATGATCGTGGACTTCAGGAAACAGCAGAGGGAGCACCCCCCTATCCACATCGACGGGACAGTAGTGGAGAAGGTGGAAAGTGTTAAGTTCCTGGGCGTACACATCACAGACAAACTGAAATGGTCCACCCACAAAGACAGTGTGGTGAAGGCACAACAGCTCCTCTTCAACTTCAGGAGAAGAAATTTGGCTTCTCACCTAAAACCCTGACAAACTTTTACAGATGCACAATTGAGAGCAACCTGTCGGGCTGTATAACCGCCTGGTACGGCAACTGCACCGCCCTCAACCGCAAGGCTCTCCAGAGGGTGGTGCGGTCTGCACAATGCTTTACCGGGGGGAAACTACCTGCCTTCCAGGACACCTACAGTACCCAATGTCACAGGAAGGCCAAAAAGATCATCAAGGACAACAACCACCCGAGTCACTGCCTGTTCACCCCGCTACCATCCAGAAGGCGAGGTCAGGACAGGTGCATCAAAGCTGGGACCAAGAGACTGAAAAACAGCTTCTATCTCAAGGCCATCAGACTGTTAAACAGCCATCCCTAACACAGAGAGACTACTGCCTACATACAGACTCAAATCATTGGCCACTTTAATAAATGGATCACTAGTCACTTTAACTACTTAGGGAGCAGTGGACGCTGTATTTTATGAACATAACGCGCCAACCAAACTGAGATTTATGGATATAATAAATGACTTTTTCTAACAAAAGAACCATTGGATGTCTTTGTTGGACACTTGGGAAGCCCTCAGCAGAAGTTCTTCGAAAGTTAAGGGATTTTATATTAGCGATTTTATGCGTTTTATGAGACCCGCTTTGGTTATGGATTTATGCTAATGCATAAAATATGAGAGGGGCTATCCTCAGTACATGTGTTGTGCTTTCGCCGTAAAGCCTTTTTGAAATCTGACAACGCTGTGATATTGCCAAGAATCAGAGCTTTTGATGACTATGCAACACTTGTATATTGATGAATGTTTAATAATTCAACTTTTGAATTTTGAATTTGGCGCCTTACATTTTACAGTGAAAACAAATCCCTTACCTTTTGAAGAACTTCTGCTGAGGGCTTCCCAAGTGTCCAACGAAGACAATCCATGGTTCTTTTGTTAGAAAAAGTCATTTATTATATCCATAAATCTCCGTTTGGTTGGTGCATTATGTTCAGAAAATCCAACGTCGATTCGCCAATTCAAACGTGAAGAGAACGCATTCAAATATACCTATAAACTTTTCATAAACAAATCAAATACCAGTTAAAATGCATCCTTAGATATCCTTTTATGAATATGAGCGATAATATTTCACTCGGATGGTCATCTAAACATTATATAACTAAAATAAAGTGGGGTGCGCAGCCAGCCTTGCGCACGAGAAAACTTGTTGACATCTGAGCTACCTTGGCCATATCCTTTCCCTATTCTTCCTGCTTCCTCCAATCTCTCTGAGGCTTTATATATAGACTGTTGACATCTAGTGGAAGCCATAGGTACTGAAATCTCGGAGCTGCTTGCCATAGAACTCAATAGAGAGACTGTCAACCGGAGCCAATGTGACAAAAAACAGTAATTCCGGATAGATTTTTCTCGGGTTTTCGCCTGCTATTTCTGTTCTTTTACACTCACAGACATAATGTTAACACTTTTAGAAACTTCAGAGTGTTTCCTATCCAATAGTACTAATTATGTGCATATCCTATTTTCTGGGAGACATTTTACTTTGGGCACGCCAGACTCTCCAAAACCGTCACCTCGGGAACCGCTCCCTAAGAAGTTAATAATGTTTACATATCTTACATTACTCATCTCAGCTTCCCAAGTGTCTAACGAAGACATCCAATGGTTCTTTTGTTAGAAAAAGTCATTTATTATATCCATAAATCTCTGTTTGGTTGGCGCGTTATGTTCAGAAAATCCAACGTCGAATCGCCCATTGAAACGTGAAGAGAGCGCGTTCAAATATACCTATAAACCTTTCCTAAACAAATCAAAGACCAGTTATAATGCATCCTTAGCTATCCTTTTATGAATATTAGCGATAATATTTCACTCGGATGGTCACCTAATAAGTAAAATAAAGTGGGGCGCGCACCCAGTCTCGCGCCCGAGAAATCTTGTTGACATCTGAGCTCCCTTGACCATTTCCTCTTCCTATCCGTTCTGCTCACTGCTACCGCTTCCAGGCTCTGTATAAAGATTGTTGACATCTAGTGGAAGCCATAGGTACTGCAATCTTGGAGCTGGATTGCATTGAAGTCAATGGGGAGAGTCTCAAACAGAGCAAAGGTCACAAAAAACTGCAATTCCGGATGGATTTTCCTCGGGTTTTCGCCTGCTATATCAGTTCTGTTTTACTCACATACATTATGTTAACACTTTTAGAAACTTCAGAGTGTTTCCTATCCAATGGTACTAATTATGTGCATATCCTGTTTTCTGGGCCTGAGTGACAGGCATTTTACTTTGGGCACGCCAGACTCTCCAAACAGTCACCTCTGCTGCCGCTCCCTAAGACGTTAACACTTTTAGAAACTTCAGAGTGTTTCCTATCCTATTGTCTGGGCCTGAGTGGGAGACATTTTACTTTGGGCACGCCAGACTCTCCAAAACCGTCACCTCGGGAACCGCTCCCTAAGAAGTTAAGCTGCAGCGCCAGTAAGTTGCTAGGCCTACTCCCTTGAAAATAGTATTTTTGTCACCCCCTTTGCATAATGAATTCTGCTCTACTTTGCAACAGGTCATTAAGTTCCAGGTCATTATGTTCTAATTGTTTTTCGTTCAATTTCTTTCTCTGTTGAATAAATGTTTTTAAATGGAGTCTTACAGAATTTTACAATGATTTTCCATTTCACTGATCTTCTGAAGTCTTCATTTCTGTAAATTAGAGAAAAAATGTGTAGTGTTTCCTTGTCTGAAACCTTTTACAGCTAACCATATCATAGTCGAGTCCTCCACTGAGTGATAATTTATATCTAAAAATTAACTAAACTGAAAGATGAAGTCAGAGTTGTGTAGTAAAGTATTATTAATCCTCTCAGTGCACGCTTTTTCATTGGGAAGATTTTAAATTTACAAAGAATGGGATTATGATCAGATAGAATGGCTATTTTTATAAATTCCAAGTTACCTGTAATATCAGTAGATGGTAAAACGTAGTAAATTCTCTAGCAAGTTTCAATCTAGCAGAAAAGAATGTATAGTCCTTTGTTGTGGGGTTATAACTTCTCCAACAGTCATTAAGATGAAGATCTTTAAGAAATTGTTAAAGTGCAATGGAAGCATTCACTTGTGATGAGCTATGAGAAGGTCCACATCCACCTAGCTTAGAATAAATAATGGCATTCATGTCAGTTCCAATAATAAGTGTATAATCCGATAAATTGAGCAGGCTTCTGGTTACAGTAGGGAGAAAATCTTTGTCATATGAGTTAGGAGCCTAAATAGATACAAATGCCATTTTCCTTCCATACAGAGTGGAACATATGTAAGTAAATCTGCCCTCTTTATCATTTCCACTTTTTTCAATTGTAAGGGGGTAGATTGCATTTATGTTAATTAAGCACCCCTTTAGATTTAGATATGAATCACATGACCCTCCTCCCAATGTTGTTCTTCTCAGACCCTTTTTTAAATTATATTTCAACATTGTAGATATATGATCACACTGGTAATAGATCATTTGCACAGATGAGTGAGTGTATATACAGTGGGGCAAAAAAGTATTTAGTCAGCCACCAATTGTGCAAGTTCTCTCACTTAAAAAGATGAGAGAGGCCTGTAATTTTCATCATAGGTACACTTCAACTATGACAGACAAAATGAGGAAAGAAAATCCAGAAAATCACATTGTAGGATTTTTAATGAATTTATTTGCAAATTATGGTGGAAAATAAGTATTTGGTCA
>QNTS01000790.1:844719-921285 GCA_003317085.1 Hucho hucho | reverse complement strand
TGACCAAATACTTATTTTCCACCATAATTTGCAAATAAATAAATTAAAAATCCTACAATGTGATTTTCTGGATTTCTTTTTCTCATTTCGTCTGTCATAGTTGAAGTGTACCTATGATGAAAATTACAGGCCTCTCTCATCTTTTTAAGTTGGAGAACTTGCACAATTGGTGGCTGACTAAATACTTTTTTGCCCCACTGTATATATTTTTTACTGGACTGATGGCCTGCATCTCATGGTCAGTCTGAGGGGATGGAGGGGGTAGCAGTAAGGTCACCCTCCCTCCTCTCTCCCTAAAATCCACTGGGAAAACCAGTGCCCCCACACACCGGTGCCCCCACACATTGACTCTGTAACGGTACCCACTGTATACAGCCCCTCTTTTGTTATTTACTGCTGCTCTTTATTTGTTATTCTGAACTCTTTTTTTTTGCTATTTTCTTAAAACTGCATTGTTGTTTAGGGGCTTGTAAGTAAGCATTTCACTGCAAGGTCTACACCTGTTGTATTCGGCGCATGTGACAAATATACATTTATTTGATTTGATTTGAGAAGGGGACACAGTCTTCCAGCTGATGGCGAAACTCAAGTTGCACTGCATTATTTCTACCTCATGCATAAATTGATGTTGTTAATCCTATGACCAGAGAAAGTGAAATATTCCTCGATATAAAAAAAGAAACAAGCCGCTAATAATAACAAAGCAAGCTTATTGAAACATGTTGCTATACTCATTCATTGCAGCTGCAATGGTTGTAGCATAAGTGGAATTAGGGAGAACACGCATTTTATGGCTTATAAAGTGTTGAACAAGGTGTTGACAGTGCTGAATAACAACTTAAATATGAACTTACTCTTACAAACAGCAGCTCTTTGCTGTATTCGTTGAGTCCCTCTGCAATCACGGTTTTAAAAGTTTTGAAATCTTACATAATCAACTTTGTTGTGCGTTCAAGGCTTCTTTTTACAGTCTATGGCGTGAGGAAACTGTGCAGACATGGTGATCTGAGCTATCTGATTGGCCAGCGGTAGCCCTATAGGTGGACTTGAATTGCTCTCTCTGAGTTCTACATTCAGACACATGAAATGGTTCAAAATGGAAACACTTTGCCTTCCCAGCGCTAGGGCTGCTGAATCAAGTGCACCTACCGCCAAAAGAGCAAAACAATAAAAAGAAATAAAAAACGCAAGGCTTTATCATTGTTTTGTTTTTCAGAAATGTTTGGTGAATGACTAGGAATGCCTTGGAGATTGCCTTGATGACAGCTTTGCACACAAACTTTTGACTGGTACTGTAAATGTTGTTAACATCTTTGGCGTTACTACTCCTACTGGTGGCACAATGTTATCATAATGGTAAAACTTTTTTTTTTTAAGTTGAATTCACTTTTTTTGCAAAGGCCAGGCAGAAGAGATTGGCAAAATACATGTTGTTCACAAGATACAAATGTTGACAAAGGAAAGAGGGTAACTTCTCAATGCATTTACTTCCTTTTTTGGATACACAAGTTATTCTGGATGATTAATCACGCTGCTCTGCTAGCTAAGTAGCTAGCTAGCTAATGTTTGCTAGGACCTCTGTCTGACCTAGCTAGAAAGCGTTAGCTAGCTAGCTAGAATATTGGTAGAGCTATGTGGAATAATCTGACATGTCTATACTCTTCAAGAGGTGATGATATTAAAACCAAAGAGTTTATTTAACAATCTTTTGAAAACGTCACTTAGTTGTCAATGGTTTTAGCAGAGCTGGGGGTCTCCTTGCCCCCCAGCAGCCAAATCAAATGCTCTGTACCTCATTGTGACGTTTTATTGATAATGACCTATTAGCCACAATTATGACAAGGCTAGCCATTAACCTAAATTAAATAAATCATGATAATGATGATAGTAGCTAGGATAATGTAGCTAGTGTGTATGCTACATTGCCATCAATTACTCTTCTGTTCTCAGACTCCAGGATGTTAAAATGCTTAACATGAAGAAACAGATGAAGACACAGAAGGGGAACATGAGACCCTATGCTGTATTCTAAATAGTTAAAGGTCCCAAACAGTCATTCTGATTTCCATGTAAAATAGTATTTTGAGTAACTAAACTATGACCCATAATATTCTTGGGACAGAAATGCAAAATTTTGGGGGGAAATAACTTTTTCTCTCATGGCTAAGTACCAGGAAGTTTGAAAAGACAGGCTGAGTGGTTGGGGGGCTTATATTCATGAGCTCGCCTTGACTGACAGCTCTTTGAAACACCTATGTCAAGAAACTTGGATGCAGTGTTGGAGTAAAATCATCTTAATAAATGCAACTCAAACAACACTGAAATTGCATCAATGATTTCAATTTTCTTTATACATCTCGCGTTTGGCATGTCTCTTGTGATACGGTCACAGCAGCACTGACGGATGTGTTGACATGACAACTGCGCCAAGGTTTTGAACGACCCTTCCCCCTCTTTTGTTCCATGCTGTCTGAAGACCTAGCTACCCAGTAACTACCTAACACCAGACACAGATGAAAGGGAAACATATAAGTATCTTTGCCATAGATTAATAGTGTAAACTTTTAATTATATTTATTGACAGCATACAGTCACATTTTGGAAGCAGTAGAGTAGCTATCTACCTATATAAACCCTGTCCCTCTGCAAACACGCCTTCTCTGATGTTGGTTACAAGGCGGTACTTATTTAATTTACGTAAGAGAATGTCATGTTACCATGTATAAAAATCAGAGTTAGAGTGATGTCACCTTATTCCCTTAATAATTACATCTCCTGAATCCAAGTGTTTGACATGGGGGAGGGGACCAGTAACTTTATGATAAACCTTTATCAATGTAGAAGCAACAGTCATTTTTCATACTTTGATCATTGTACTTTGATCTGGTTTCATCCAAATATCATCCAATTTCACTAAAAACATGATTTTGACTGTTCATGACATTTAATATGTTATCAATTTCTATTTTGACTATCAAAAAGAGGATAAAAAGACAACCCATGTTAATCTGATACAGCTAGGCTACTAGCAATGATAGGCTACAGATTTGAGTCAGTGATATAGATTTTTTTCTCCCAATGTATCCTTTTATTAAATTAAATGTTGGTCTTACTATGTATTGCATGTTTATGAGGAGATGATATGCTGTTATACATTTTGTACCTCATTAATAAATGGACAGTAGGTTTCCACTATCTTTTCAGAATTTATACATGCTGGTTACTCATCAATAAACGATCAGTAGGTTTCTACTTCATTTAAAGGGATTTTTCAGCAGTTATAAATGCAGGTAGCTCATCTGTTCATAGTCAGTGGATTCCCACTTGAAATTAAGATATCATTTTAGTAGTTATACACTTTGATAACTCAGTTATAAAATAAGGTATACCTTTAACAGTTATAAATGTTGGCAAATCATTTACAGATGATTTGAGAGTTCACTCAGAGCTTAGACATACATATAGGCAGTAGTTTGATACTCATCACTGCATACATGAGAGAAGACTCAACACTTCTGTTAAACATGTTCAGTCAATGTTCAGTCAACTCCTCCACTGTTTCACCAACCAAATGTATTATAGTTACCATTTCACACCAGAGCGTTCACCATACATGGATTATCACAGAGAAGTGGTAAATGTGTTGATATTCTGGTAAGGGGTAGTAATATGTTAGGAAGGATATGATTGAATAATGTCCAGGATGTAAGTTTGGCCAGGGTTTCAAATGTGGGTCAAGATCATAAAAAACAACCTGTTCTGTTTCTGGGACAGAGCACCAATGCTTCACACCCAAAAGTGAGACAATAACTATTGTTCAACTGTGCACCCATTGCAAATAAGGTTTATTGATGATACATAAGGGTTAATCTTATAAGCCCTTGTAAGTGCATTTATAAATGGTTAATAACTGGAGGTAAATATTGGCTCACTATTTAGCAAGCATTGACCATTTATTGCACTATTTTGACCAATGCAATATAACCTTTTTTTCATGGTTTATAATGCATTCACACATTTTTTAATAACCATTAATACCGTAATTATAACCCTTTTATAAACACTTTACAAATGGAAACTTATTGTAAAGCGTAACCAACATCTCCGTAATGACTTCATCAACACCCCCCACCTATCTAACAAGTTTCTCTCTCCACTTATCATCAGCAGAGCTCCTACCAGATAGGAGGATAAAAGCTTCCTCACAACATGAGAGACAGGAATCCTGCCATCCACTTCAAACACAGAGCTACGGTTAGCAATGTGAACTGTTTTTTCTCCTCTTGTTCTGTAAAGTGTACTGTAGTCAAAATCGAATTCCCCACTCTCCAATTATGAGAACTCCACATCACACCACTGCCTTTCAGGTGACTCTTACTCTACTTCACCACACCATCTCCACAATGTTTCCATCTACCCCACCTCTCACTCCTCTACCTGTCCCTCCCCCATCATCTCCTCTACTTTTCCCTCCCCCATTATCTCTCACTCCTCGCCCAATCTCTCCATTTCCGTATCTCGTCATCCCCCAACATTTCCTCCTCTTCTGCCTCTACACCCTCCGCCTCTCTTTTAGTGTAAATGTTTTGTCCTTGGAGAATTGTCTCCTCAGGATTAAGAACACTATTTTAGAACAGCCGCAGAAACAGAGGGAGAGTCTGTGGGGAGACTTTTTACCCCTCTGATTTAGACATCCCCCAAACTGTCGTTTTCATCCCTGACATTTAATCTCCTCCTCCTCTCTGCCATGAGTGAGAGAACGGTTCCCTGGAGGCGTGAAGCTGTAAACAGAATGAACAACCCCAGCCCTAAAGCCTACCTCACAGCCCTACATTAAAAAATGCGCTAAAATCCGTGAATTCTAACAGATCCCGGAAGCTGTGTAAACTGTGAATATCATTCTGCATGTTATTATATTTTGTAGAATCGCACCAAACTAGTCTTTGGGCTTCTTGTAATATTTCACCTGCTATTGACCTGACTGCTGCATCAAGGATGCTGATAACAGGCACCTGGATACCAGAACCACACATTTTTTTTACCTCTCACTGTGAGTAAGCAAACAAACACTCCAATATTATCTCAGATGCAACTCTATATGGCCCTTCTATCTGCTACTGTTTTAGCAGTGGTAAGCATCTTTTATAGCAGATAAAGACTGAGCTTCTGTTCTGGGTGTTTCTTCCTTTCCCTGGCTGCATGGCATTAGCTTTGCTGCAGGATGGAGGACGGGGATGCTACAGGAGAACCAGGCCCCCTCTGTCCCCAGAGAGCAGCGTGTAGTTGGGCATACTGCCATTGAGGCCTGGGCCCTTAGGGAACACCTCCAGAGGTGTGGAGGAGAGGATGAGAGGTATGCAACACTATTTATAGACCAGGTAGTGATTGAGAAAGAGGAAATGAGAGAGGAAAGGAGAAAATGGGGAAGAAGGAGAAAGACAAGTTAGAGAGAGAGAGAGAGAGAGACGGTAGAAGAGAGGAGGGGGAGTAAACCGCACCAAATAGACACAGCACATATTGTAGACATAATACAGGTTGACATGACATAAGTTCACATAATACAGGTATGTACAGACATTAGGAGGCTGCTGGTTGGTAAAAGTGAAAGTTTTAGAAGTGTTTTGCAGGAGTGTAGCTAGCTACAGAAGCTAACCAAGTACAGACAATTGTATTAATTTAAGATATGGGAGTTATGGCATTTGAAAACTTCGATGGAAAGCTACTGAGGATGGTAGCCGACTCTATAGCCGCTCCTATCTGTCATATCTTTCATCTGAGCCTAGAGGAAAGTTTTTGTTCTAAGGCCTGGAGGGAAGCCAAAGTCCTTCCGCTACCCAAGAACGGCAAAGAGGCCTTTACTGATTCTAGCAGCCGACCTAACAGCTTGTTGCCAGCTCTTAGCAAGCTGTTTGTTTGACCAAATACAATGCTATTTTTATCTGTAAACAAATTAACAACAGACATTATACAGAAGTCACTCAACATGTACTGCACTGACACAAATGACTGGTGATTGGTTGAAAGAAATTAGCAAGAAGAAGATTGTGAGAGCTGTACTGTTAGATTTCAGCGTCGCCTTTGATTTTATTGACCATAACCTGTTAATGAAAAAATGTACAGTGCCTTCAGAAAGTATTCAAACCAGTAAACCTATTCCACATTTTGTTGTGTTACAGCCTGATTCCAAAATGGATATGGATAATATGGATAAATGGATAAATATCTAATTTCCATTAGTATTCACACCCCTGAGTCATCCTGGGTAAGTCTGTAAGAGCTTTACACACCTAGATTGTACAATATTTGCACATTATTATTTTAGAAATTCTTCAAGTTCTGTCAAGTTGGTTGTTGATCATTGCTAGACAATCATTTTCAAGTCTTGCCATAGATTTTCAAGCCAATTTAAGTCAAAACTGTAACTAAGTCACTCAGGAACATTCAATTGCGTCTTGGTAAGCAACTCCAGTGCGTCAATAGACTCTAGGGGGTTAGCCTGAAATCGAATTAGCATAATGAATCCCATAAACATCTGTCAGGTAGATACACTGTATATATATTTTTGCATTGGATGCGTCTCAATCCACCGCATCTGCCTATGTCGCACTTGCGTATCTGCGGTAAAAGGTGACAGAGACAGAGAGTGTTTGTCAGACCATGAGACATCCCGAAGATGATCTGTAGCATCCGAACGGTTTGGCCTACAAACTATTACAAAGATGAGACTCTCACGAACACGACGTCTTCCCCCGTTTTTATGTGTTTTCCGTTTTGCTCTACGACCCCCACAAGCGTCTTGGGACTCGTTTGAAGTCGGTACAGCCGATCTGCCAACTTCTGTCTGCAGCTTATGAAAAGTTTGGACTACACACTAATATAATGGTGAGACTCTCACGAACACATACAGTACCAGTCCAAAGTTTGGACACACCTACTCATTCAAGGGTTTTTCTTTATTTTTTACCATTTTCTACATTGTAGAATCATAGCGAAGACATCAAATCTATGAAATAACACATATGGAATCCTGCAGTAAACAAAAAAAGTGTTAAACAAATCAAAATATATTTGAGATTTTAGATACTTCAAAGTAGCCATCCTTTGCCTTGATGACAGCTTTGCACACTCTTGGCATTCTCTCAACCAGCTTCATGAGGTAGTCACCTGGAATGCATTTCAATTAACAGATATGCCTTCTTAAAAGTCAATAAGAGAAATGACAGTCTATCATTACTTTAAGACATGAAGGTCAGTCAATCCGGAACATTTCAAGCACTTTGAAAGTTTCTTCAAGTGCAGTCGCAAAAACCATCAAGTGCTATAATGAAACTGCCTCTCATGAGCACCGCCAAAGGAAAGGAAGACCTAGAGTTCCATCTGCTGCAGAGGATAAGTTCATTAGAGTTACCAGCCTCAGACATTTTTGCCCAAATAAATGCTTCACAGAGTTCAAGTAACAGACACATCTCAATATCAACTGATCATAGGAGACTGTGTGAATCAGGTCTCCATGGTCGAATTGCTGCAAGGAAACAACTACTAAAAGACACCAATAATAAGAATAGACTTACTTGGGCCAAGAAACACGAGCAATGGACATTAGACAGGTGGAAATCTGTTGTTTGGTCTGATGAGTCCACATTAGTGATTTTTGGTTCCAACTGCCGTGTCTTTGTGAGATGATCTTTGCATGTGTAGTTCCCACCGTGAAGCATGGAGGAGGAGGTGTGATGGTGTGGGCGTGCTTTGCTGGTGACACTCAGTGATTTATTTAGAATTCAAGACACACTTAATCAGCATAGCTACCACAGCATTCTGCAGTGATACTGCATCCCATCTGGATTGCGCTTGGTGGGACTATCATTTGTTTTTCAACAGGATAATGACTCAACACACCTCCAGGCTGTAAAAGGGCTATTTGACAAAGATGGAGAGTGATGGAGTGCTGTTTCAGGTGACCTGGCCTCCACAATCACCCGGGCCTCAACCCAATTGATATGGTTTGGGATGAGTTGGACCGTGGAGTGAAGGAAAAGCAGCCAACAAGTGCTCAGCATACGTGGGAACTCCTTCAAGACTGTTGGAAATCATTCCAAGTGAATCTGGTTGAGAGAATGCCAAGAGTGTGCAAAGTTGGGGTTGCTTAGACTCTTACGGGTTTAACGTCAACTGTCTAAAAACGTGTAAATACAGATTCTTTCAATATTTGCATATGTTGTAGCTTCCTATTTTACATGATCTGATGTTGTTGTGTTGTGCCCGCCATTGGTTGAGATACAAGATGCTCTTGAATACAGGGTGGTTGTCATGTTTTGGTTGTTAATTGTACTAAAATGGGAATACAATTGAAATGTATACTTTCAAATTACACCCACCCTGTATTCAAGAGCTTGTTGTGTCTCAACAAATGTTGAGTTTACTCGTTTTTAGATAATTGAGGTTCACTGTAAAAAATAAAAAGTATGCTTTTAAATTATATCAAACTCAATCGTTTATATTTTCCAGTTATGAAGACATGGATATCTCACAATATGGTGGGGTATGCAAAATGTGTCAACTTTGAGCACCTTTATCTCCTGAATGTTTTGGCATTCAGGTACAAAAAGTCACTTTCTGACCACTTCTGACCGCAAACATGTTTTTGCATAAATCAAAAGGCATGCTGTCAAAAAAGTGATTGAATTTACCCAGGTACAGTGGGGAAAAAAAGTATTTAGTCAGCCACCAATTGTGCAAGTAAACTTTTGTTATTGACCAAATACTTATTTTCCACCATAATTTGCAAATAAATTCATTAAAAATCCTACAATGTGATTTTCTGGATTTTTTTTCCTCATTTTGTCTGTCATAGTTGAAGTGTACCTATGATGAAAATTACAGGCCTCTCTCATCTTTTTAAGTGAGAGAACTTGCACAATTGGTGGCTGACTAAATACTTTTTTTCCCCACTGTATCTTTCATCAATACAACCCTGACTCCCCTCCAAACTTTGTGCTGTATCTCAGCTCCTCTCCACAGTCTACTCTCCTCATCAATAAGTAAACTAAATATCTCTTATTTATTTTCTCTATCTCTTTCATTTTCAGCCTGTGGCTCTGCTGTCAGGTTAGTTCATACTTGGGAAGGTCTACTCTAATGTCTCTATTTCACATAGAAACCTTTCATCAGTTCAACTAATCAAATTTCAAACAAAGACCTTTAATCGTGTCGACCTGCCCAGAGATATTATTTAACACACTCTGCTCCTGTCTACTGATGAGCCTTAATAATTGCTTTCAGCCTGTGTCTATAGTGCCATGCATTATAGGCCTATTCCTGTTCCCCTTAAATACCTGCATCATTGTGTGTGTGTGTGTGTGTGCAAGTGTGTGTGTGTGTATGTGTGTGTGTGCATCCGTGCAGTACTAAGTCCTGCTATAGCATGCCTGACTGAGCCCATGCATATGACACACCGCCACCAGCTGTCCGTGTGCTGACACCATGACACACAGAGATACAATCCATTATTAGGAGGACTGATATAAAAATCGTAGGAATAAACAACGCGTGGCGGTGTATCCGAGGATGAAGTCTTATCCTGTCTGTTTTGACATGATGTCAGATTAATGCATTTGTTTTTCGTCAGACAAAAGAGTTTCGAACTTAAAGTTGAATTCAGAATTAATTTCTCTGTTTTGTTGTCATACAGTGCTGGTCAATTAATATGATCTGTCCAAGCATGCAGAGCTATTGTGCTGTTTGGTTATTAAGAGGAGGAGATGTAAACAGTGTAAAACGTTTGACCAATATTGCGTCAAGAATAAGTACTGTGTTGAATGCTAAAAAAGGAAAGCTTTGAGCTGTTTTCTATTTGATCTGATGAAGGGTTTGTTTTGTGCATTTTCTATGCTTATATAAAGTACATTCGGAAAGTGTTCAGACCCCTTGACTTTTTCCATATTTTGTTAAGTTACAGCCTTATTCTAAAATTTTATTAAATATATTTTTTTCATCAATCTACACACACTTTTTTAGAATTTTTTGCAAATTTGATATACCTTTGGCAGCGATTACAGACTCAAGTCTTCTTGGTTATGACGCTACACGCTTGACACTGTATTTGGGGAGTTTCTCCCATTCTTCTCTGCAGATCCTCTCAAGCTCTGTCAGGTCGCTGCACAGCTATTTTCTGGTCTCTCCAGAGATGTTTGATCCGGTTCAAGTCCGGGCTCTGGCTGAGCCACTCAAGGACATTCAGAGACTTGTCCCGAAGCCACTCCTGCGTTGTCTTGGCTGTGTGCTTAGGATCATTGTCCTGTTGGAAGGTAAACTTTCGATCCAGTCTGAGGTCCTGAGCGCTTTCATCACGGATCTCTCTGTAATTTGCTCCTTTCATTTTCCCTTGATCCTGACCATTCCCTCTTGCTGAAAAACATCCCGACAGCATGATGCTGCCCCCACCATGCTTAACCATAGGGATGGTATTAGCCAGGTGATGAGCGGTGCCTGGTTTCCTCCAGACGTGACGCTTGGCATTCAGGCCAAGAGAATCTTGTCTCTCATGGTCTGAGAGTCCTTTAGATGCCTTTTGGCAAACTCCAAGCCAGCTGTCATGTGCCTTTTACTGAGGAGTGGCTTGCGTCTGGCCATTCTACCATAAAGTGCTGCAGAGATGGTTGTCCTTCTGGAAGGTTCTCCCATCTCCACAGAGGAACTCTGGCACTCTGTCAGAGTGATCATCGGGTTCATGGTCACCTCCCTGACTAAGGCCCTTCTCCCAGATTGCTCAGTTTGGCAGGGCGGACAGCTCTAGGAAGAGACTTTGTGGTTCCAAACTTCTTCCATTTAAGAATAATGGAGGCCACTGTGTTCTTGGGGACCTTCAATGCTGCAGAAATGTTTTGGTACCCTTCCCCAGATCTGTGCAACGACAAAATCATTTCTCAGAGCTCTACGAACAATTTCTTCGACGTCATGGCTTGGTTTTTGCTCTGACATGCACTTTCAACTGTGGGACCTTATATAGACAGGTGTGTGCCTTTCCAAATCAAGTCCAATCAATTGAATTTACCACAAGTGGACTCCAATCAAGTTGTAGAAACATGTCAAGGATGATCAACGGAAACAGGATGTACCTGAGCTCAATTTCAAGTTTCATAGCAAAAGGTCTGAATGCTTATGTGAATAAGGTATTTCTGTGTTTTATTTTTAATACATTTGCAAAATGTCTAAAAAACAGTTTTTGCTATGTCATTATGGGGTATTGTGTTTAGATTGATGAGCAAATTTGTTTAATTTAATAAAATTTCAAATAAGGCTGTAACGTAACAAAATGTGGAAAAGGTTAACGGTTCTGAATACTTTCCGAATGTACTGTATTCTGTGTAAAAGATACAAACTGAATTATAATAATATAATAAAAGAAAGTAAGGTATTAAAAAAATTTTTTTAGAGGTGCTGGTTCTCCATACTGATCAGCATCGCACCACTTCACTTAAACCACTAGTAAAGAAAGTACGAGGGGTAAGGGAGTGTAATGTCTCTGCTGAGTTTCTCTTTGAGTTTCTCAGTCTCAGAGAGTTAATTGGAGAGTGCCGTTTATAGGCTTGTGTAGTTCGGTTCATTCCGCTTTCAGACAGATCTTAGATCTTCTCCTCCTCTAATAGATGAGTGGAGCGAGGGAGCGTCCTCTCTTGTAACAAATGACTGGAGCGTCAGTAAGTATTTCCGCTGGGGTTCCGGGCCACTAGGTAACGTAGGGGCCGAGCTCTGATGCAAGAGTGTGAAATAGACTTTATAGTGTGAAATTGAACCCTTTTCCCCGAAATCCCTCCATTTCATTTATTCATCTCTCTCTCTCTCTCTCTCTCTCTCTCTCTCTCTCTCTCTCTCTCTCTCTCTTTCCCTCCCTACCTCTTTCCCTCATCCCGTTCTCTACCCTCCCTCCCTCTGTGTGGGTGTATAGGTTATGCATTATAAATGCTTTGGGTGCATTAAGAGTAATGGTTGTGTGTGCCAGGCATTAATATCACTGTGCAGAGATAGTATTGTGTTTGTTAGAGGAGAGGTGTGTGCTCCTCTCCCCTCCCTCTATCTGTGTCTTAATTATGTTGGCCTGGTGATTTATGGACAGATTACTGGCATAAAATGCATTACTTCCTCATGGAAACAGTCCCAGTGAGGAATCTATCACACTGGATCACACTGGGTTTGTGGATCAGTACATCACATCTGAGTAGTAAGCTTATGAGCCAGAGAGAGAGAGAGCATCTCTAAACCTATTCAATACACATGGTTCGACTTTACATGTTGCTTGTTGCAACAAGTACACATATTGCTTGTTGGAATATTCAAGCACTTAATAAGTGGACAGCTCTCAACAAACAGAAAGTTTGAGATGGGTTACGGCTGTCCTGTTTGACCTTATTACTGTCATACGTCTCTGTCATCGCAGCAATTGGAGAAGGTAGCCAGGTTTGCAGATATTTATCAGAGGGTATTAGACCTCCGCCAGGCTTCTATTAAACTTAATGAACATTTAAATCCCGTAATAGATTGGGCTGAATTGAGGGTGTCAAGACTTATCAGGCAAACGTTGCCGTGCGCTGTTGATAAAGACACTGACAGAATGGAGCTTGTGTGTCTCTCTCTCACTCCTCCATCCACTCTCTTCACCTCTCTCTCCCTGTCTCTCATTTAAACTCTCACCCTTTCAAATCAAATCAAATCAAATTGTAGAGGGTACCATGCACATGTTAAGCAGATGTTATTGCTGGTGTAGCAAAATTCTTGTGTTTCTAGCTCCAACAGTACAGTAATATCTAACAAGTAAAAACTAACAATTTCACAACAATACACACAATACACATAAATCTAAGTAAAGGAATGGAATTAAGAATTTATAAATATATGGACGACCAGTGTCAGAAGCGGCATAGACTAAGATACAGTAGAATAGAATACTGTATATACATATGCGATGAGTAATGCAAAATATTGTGGCAGGGAGAGGTGAGGGGAGTGGTGATTGAGGGGAGATATCTGGCAGTCCGTTGGCTCCACCCCATGGCCTTATAAGGACTTCCTGCCCCAACGAGGCAAGACTGTAACTCGTTAAGCTAGGGAGGATTTGGGGATGAAAGGGGGAAGCAGCCTGCACTACAGGGCAGAGTAGGAGAGAATCAAGTGTGATATGAAGAGTGGGAAAAGAGAGCATACTATCTGTGAGGTTACATGTTGGGACCTGGACTGCCAGACTAACCACCTTGTGTACCAGATTGGCTGAGAACCCAAGTGTGAGGATTACCCCTGGGAAAAGAAACGGACAAAGAGAACTGCTTGTGGACTGTGTGGTGATTGGTGAATTCCCCCTTCTTTCCCGGTGTTCAAAAATCCCTAATAAACTCCCCCTTAGCATACTATTTGTGCTAATAGTGCCTGTTTTGTTATTGAACTTGGTGACGTGGAAGCCCCACACACTTGATCCTGCTACAATATGTAAACTTTATTAAAATGACTAGTGTTCCATTATTAAAGAGGCCAGTGATTTCAAGTCTGTCTATAGGCAACAGCCTCTAATGTGCTAGTGATGGCTGTTTAACAGTCAGATGGCCTTGAGATAGAAGCTGTTTTTCAGTCTCTCGGTCCCAGCTTTGATGCACCTGTACTGACCTCGCCTTCTGGATGATAGCGGGGTGAACAGGCAGTGGCTCAGGTGGTTGTTGTCCTTGATGATCTTTTTGGCCTTCCTGTGACATCGTCTGCTGTAGGTGTCCTGGAGGGCAGGAAGTTTTCCCCCGGTGATGCGTTGGGCAGACCGTACCACCCTCTGGAGAGCCCTGCGGTTGAGGGTGGTGCAGTTGCCGTACCAGGCAGTGATACAGCCCAACAGGATAATCTCAATTGTGCATCTGTAGAAGTTTGTCAGGGTTTTAGGTGCTAAGCCAAATTTCTTCAGCCTCCTGAGTTTGAAGAGGAGCTGTTGTGCCTTCACCACACTGTCTGTGTGGGTGGACCATTTCAGTTTGTCTGTGATGTGTACGCCAAGGAACTTGAAGCTTTCCACCTTCTCCACTGCTGTCCCGTCGATGTGGGTAGGGGGGTGCTCCCTCTGCTGTTTCCTGAAGTCCACGATCAGCTCCTTTGTGTTGTTGACATTAATTGAGGTTATTTTCCTGGCACCACACTCCCAGAGCCCTCACTTCCTCTCTGTAGGCTGTCTCGTCGTTGTTGTTAATCAAGCCTACTACTGTTTTGTGTCGTCTGCAAACTTGATGATTGAGTTGGAGGCATGCTTGGCCATGCAGTCATGGGTGAACAGGGAGTACAGGAGGGGCTGAGCACACACCATTGTGGTGCCCCAATGTTGAGAATCAGCGAAGTGGAGGGGTTGTTTCCTACCTTCACCACCTGGGGGTGGCCCGACAGGAAGTCCAGGGCCCAGTTGCACATGGCGGGGTTGAGACCCAGGGCCTCAAGCTTAATGATGAACTTGGAGGGAACTATCGTGTTGAATGCTGAGCTGTAGTAAATTAACAGCCTTCTTACATAGTTATTCCTCTTGTCCAGATGGGATAGGGCAGTGTGCATTGCGATGGCGATTGCATCATCTGTGGATCTATTGGGGCGGTAAGCAAATTGAAATGGGTCTGGGGTGGCAGGTAAGGTGGAGGTGATATGATCCTTGACTAGTCTCTCAAAGCACTTCATGATGACAGAAGTGAGTGCTACGGGGTGATAGTCATTTAGTTCAGTTATCTTTGCCTTCTGGGTACAGGAATAATGGTGCCCATCTTGAAGCATGTGGGGACAGCAGACTGGGATAGGGAGCGATTGAATATGTCCGTAAACACACCAGCCAGCTGGTCTGCGCATGCTCTGAGGACGCGGCTAGGAATGCAGTCTGGGCCAGCAGCCTTGCGAGGGTTAACACGCTTAAATGTCTTACTCACGTCAGCCACGGAGAAGGAGAGCCCACAGTCCTTGGTAGCGGGCCGTGTTGGTGGCTCTGTGTTATCCTCAAAGCGGGCAAAGAAGGTGTTTAGTTTGTCTGAAAGCAAGACGTCGGTGTCCGCAACGTGGCTGGTTTTCCTTTTGTATTCTGTGATTGTCTGTATACCCCGCCACATATCTCTCGTGTCTGAGTCGTTGAATTGCGACTCCACTTTGTCTCTATACTGATGTTTTGCCTGTTTGATTGCCTTACAGAGGGAATAACTACACAATTTTTATTCCCAGTCACCTTGCCGTGGTTAAATGCGATGGTTCGCGCTTTCAGTTTGTGCGAATGCTGCCATCTATCCACGGTTTCTGGTTAGGGTAGGTTTTAGTAATCACAGTGTGTACAACATCTCCTATACACTTCCTGATAAACGCAGTCACCGTATCAGTGTATTCGTTGATGTTATTATCGGAGGCTACCCGGAACTACCCGGAACGTATCCCAGTCCGCGTGAACAAAACAATCTTGAAGCGTGGATTCGGATTTCAGACCAGCGTTGAATAGTCCTTAGCACAGGTACTTCCTGTTTGAGTTTCTGCCTATAGGAAGGGAGGAGCAAAATGGATTTGTGGTCAGATTTGCCGAAGGGAGGGTGGGGGAGGGCCTTGTAGGCATCCCGGAAGTTGGAGTAACAGTGGTTGAGTGTTTTAGCAACGCGAGTACTACAGTCAGTGTGTTTATAGAACTTCGGTAGCATTTTCCTAAAATTTGCTATGTTAAAATCCCCAGGTACAATAAATACCGCCTCAGGATATATGGTTTCCAGTTTGCATAAAGTCCAGTGAAGTTCTTTGAGGGACGTCGTGGTATCGGCTTGAGGGGGAATATACATGACTGTGATTATAACCAAAGAGAACTTGATTGTGAGGTATTCTAGGTCGGGTAAACAAAATGACTTGAGTTCCTGTATGTTATCACAATCACACCATGAGTAGTTAATCATGAAAAAAACACCCTTGCCCTTATTCCCGGAGAGATATTTATTCCTGTCTGCGCGATGAACTGAGAATCCAACTGGCTGTATGGACTCAATATATCCCGAGAGAGTCATGTTTCTGTGAAACAGAGTATGTTACAATCCCTGATGTCTCTCTGCAAGGAATGTTTTGTTTATTTTTTATTTCGCCTTTATTTAAACAGGTAGACAAGTTGAGAACAAGTTCTCATTTACAACTGCGACCTGGCCAAGATAAAGCAAAGCAGTTCGACACATACAACAACACAGAGGTACACATGGAGTAAACAAACATACAGTCAATAATACAATAGAAAAACAAATATATATACAATGTGTGTAAATGAGGTAAGATAAGGAAGGTAAGGCAATAAATAGGCCATGGTGGCGAAGTAATTACAATATAGCAATTAAACACTAGATGTGCAGTAGATGAATGTGCAAAGTAGAAATACTTAGGTGCAAAGGAGCAAGATAAATAAATAAAAACGGTAGTGGATGAGGTAGATGGTTGGGCTATTTACAGATGCGCTATGTACAGGTGCAGTGATCTGTGAGCTGCTCTGACAGTTGGTGCTTAAAGCTAGTGAGGGAGATGAGTGTCTCCAGTTTCAGTGATTTTTGTAGTTCGTTCCAGTCATTGGCAGCAGAGAACTGGAAGGAAAGGTGGCCAAAGGGGGAATTGGCTTTGGGGGTGACCGGTGAGATATACCTGCTGGAGCGCGTGCTACGGGTGGGTGCTGCTATGGTGACCAGCGAGCTGAGATAAGGCAGGGCTTTACCTAGCAGGGACTTGTAGATGAACTGGAGCCAGTGGGTTTGGCGACAAGTATGAAGCGAGGACCAGTCAACGAGAGCGTACAGGTCGCAGTGGTGGGTAGTATATGGGGCTTTGGAGACAAAATGGATGGCATTGTGATAGACTGCATCTAATTTGTTGAGTAGAGTATTGGAGGCTATTTTGTAATTGACATCGCCGAAGTCGAGGATCGGCAGGATGGTCAGTTTAATGAGGGTATGTTTGGCAGCATGAGTGAAGGATGCTTTGTTGCGAAATAGGAAGCCAATTCTAGATTAAATGTTGGATTGGAGATGTTTCTGGAAGGAGTCTGGATGTAAGTCTGGAAGGAGAGTTTACAGTCTAACCAGACACCTAGGTATTTGTAGTTGTCCACATAATCTAAGTCAGAACCGTCCAGAGTAGTGATGCTGGACAGGCGGGCAGGTGCGGGCAGCGGTCGGTTGAAGAGCATGCATTTGGTTTTACTTGCATTTAAGAGCAGTTGGAGGCCATGGAAGGAGAGTTGTATGGCATTGAAGCTCGTCTGCAGGGTAGTTAACACAGTGTCCAAAGAAGGGCCAGAAGTATACAGAATGGTGTCGTCTGCGTAGAGGTGGATCAGAGAATCACCAGCAGCAAGAGCGACATCATTGATGTATACAGAGAAGAGAGTCGGCCCAAGAATTGAACCCTGTGGCACCCCCATAGAGACTGCCAAAGGCCTGGACAACAGGCCCTTCGACTTGACACACTGAACTCTATCGGAGAAGTAGTTGATGAACCAGGCGAGGCAATCATTTGAGGAACCAAGACTGTTGAGTCTGCCGATAAGGATGTGGTGATTGACAGTCGAAAGCCTTGGCCAGGTCAATGAATACGGCTGCACAGTAATATCTCTTATCGATGGCGGTTATGATATCGTTTAGGACCTTGAGCGTGGCTGAGGTGCACCCATGACCAGCTCTGAAACCAGATTGCATAGCGGAGAAGGTACGGTGGGATTCGAAATGGTTGGTAATCTATTTGTTAACCATTAGCATAAATTCATAAACCATCGCGGTTCACACAAAACACATTTCACAGCGAAAACAAATCCCTTACCTTTTGAGGAACTTCTGCTGAGGGCTTCCCAAGTGTCCAACGAAGACATCCAATGGTTCTTTTGTTAGAAAAAGTCATTTATTATATCCATAAATCTCTGTTTGTTTGGCGCATTATGTTCATAAAATACAGTGTCCACTCACCCATTGAACCGTGAAGAGAACGCGTTCAACCTATACCTATACACTTGTCCAAGAACAATCAAACATCATTGATAATGTATCCTTAGGAACACTTTTATGTATATTTACTATAATATTTCAACCGGATTATAAACTGGACGATAGGAAAGGAAAAAACCACAGCGCGCGCGAGCCCGTGAACGCACTTCCTCTTCTGTTTACATCCGAAATTCTTCTTCTATTACCATCCAGAGCAACTAAACATCATCAAACACTGTCTAGAGACTGTTGACATCCAGTGGAAGCAATAGGTACTGCAATCTTACTCCCATATATGTCTGTTTTCAATAGGGAGGGGTTCAAAATGAGGCAATGTGTCAAAAACACTTTTTCCAGGACAGAAATTCCTCAGGTTTTCGCCTGTTATATCCGTTCTGTTATACTCACAGACAATATTTTAACACTCTTAGAAACTTCAGAGTGTTTCCTATCCAATAGTACTAATTACGTGCATATCCTATTTTCTGGGCCTGAGTGGGAGGCATTTTACTTTGGGCACGCCAGACTCTCCAAAACTGTCACCTCGGGAGCCGCTCCCTAAGAAGATAAGATATATTGAGCAGGGCTAGAGGCTCTACAGTGAAATAAGACAATAAACACTAACTAGAACAGCAATGGACAAGGCATATTAACATTGAGGAGAGGCATGCTTAGCCGAGTGATCATAAGGGTCCAGTCAGTAGTGAGGCTGGTTGGGGACACGGCGATTCAGACAGCGAGCCGGGGGTAGCAAGCTAGCAGAAGACGGAGGAAGTCTGTTTATAGCCTCCTCGTGCGTTTCCGTCGGTAGACCAGTCGTGATGGATTAGTGGGGTTCCGTGTGGTAAAGGGGACCAGTCCAATTGGCAAAATCAGTATAGTGGCCCAAGAAATTGTCCGATGGACCTATTTAGCTAGCAGCCGATATGCTCTAGACAGCTAACGTTAGCGGGCCGCAGTTAGCAGATGGGTGTTCAGGTGACGTCGCGACGGAGGGCCGGTTGAATAACCCCCTCGGGCAGATAACGTCGGTAGTCCAGTCGTGAAGGCCCGGTGGGGCTCCGCACCGGCAGTAAAAACAGTTCCGGAAAGGTGTTGGTGAAGATCCAGGTGAAAATGTCCAGAGCTTGCGGTAGGAATCCGGGGATATGGAGAGAAAATAGGTCCTTATGCTCTGGTTTGAGTCACGTTGTACGAACTGGCAAGAGCTTTCCGAGCTAAAGGTTAGCTGATGTCCGCTAGCAGTGTTAAGCTAAATACTAATGTTAGCTAGTAGCTAGTGAGCTGGCTAGCTTCTGGCTAGCTTCTGTTGGGGGATTCCGGATTCGAGGTGGATTATACTTGTAAAAAAACAGATCTGCACCACATTGGGTGAGGCGGGTTGCAGGAGAGTGTTTTGAAGTTAAGTTTTAGAAAAAAAAAGATAAAAAGATATGCGAAGAAAATATATAAAAAGATATATACCCGGGACACGACAAGACGAGGACAAAAGATGTCTGACTGCTTCACCATCTTGGATCAACGAAATCCTCGCCCTCAGCTCGTCAACTTTATTATCCAGAGACTGAACATTAGCGAGTAATATACTCGGAAGCGGTGGGTGGTGTGGACGTCTCCTGGGTCAGACTAGAAGTCAACTCCAAGTACCTCTTCTCTGCGGGCAATGTTTTGGATCAGCCTCTGGAATCAGTTCAATTGCCTTGAGGGGTACGAACAAAGGATCTGATTCGGATCGTATTCCTGGTCGTAATGCTGGTGAGTTACCGCCGCTCTGATATCCAAAAGTTATTTCCGGCTGTATATAGTAACACACAAAAAAATCGGGCCTAATAATGTTAGAAATAACACATAAAAAAAACTAAATACTGCAAAGTTTCCTAGGGGCTAGAAGCACAGCTGCCCTTTCTATCGGTGCCATTTTCTATCCATTTCTCTATACATGTCATTTTCTCCTATTCTTATTCTTACTTTCTTTCACCATCTTCGTTTATAACACTCTCTCTCTTTCTTTCTCTTTCTTTCTCTGGCTATTTTCCACTTATTCTTATTGTGGTGCTATGAGACAGAGAGATGCTCTCACTCCACAGCCCATCTCAGTCATCCATCAGTCCCCATAAAGAATCCTCCAGCCTTGACGTGTCAGAATCAGGCTGAGGCCATGGCTCTGGGGGACTGGGAGGGCTGTATCGATCAGTTGGCTCATATACTCCAGCTGACATGCTGCTAACAAGGCTGATCTCTTAATAAGGGAACCGGGAGACAGGCGACCTGCATTAAAAAACAACATAGATAATACTGTTGGAGGGAGAAGTTCATGCCCTCTCTATGTCAATATATATTTTGTGCTTTATGTGCCGTGTTTGTGAAAAGGCAGTAATGATTTAATCAGTTTAAATAAACTGCACACAAATCTGTTGCATGCAATGCAAACGGTCCAGCACAGCTAAAAAGCGTAATTTTCCAGTAAACAAAAAAAGAGAAGATATTTCCACACTATGAGGTTGAAATAACACTCTGAAATTGTGAATATTATGATGATGCTCTTTTTGTGTAAGAACTGTTTGAAAAATAATAATAGGATTCCCAGCCTGTTCAGGTGGGATGGAGTTTTTGGCTCGCCCCATAACATCTCAAGGCAATCTGATTATAAAAGACCAATGAACGTTCATCGTTTATTTGCATATATCCTCCTCGTTCTGGTGCTGGTGCCCCAAAAGCATGATAGATTGTGCAGTATGGCTGTCTTTGCACTCTCTTTCATCCAAACAATCACTTAATCTAAATGTGGCTTTGATTTAATTTTCATAATGAAGTGTCAGGGAAGTTCAGTCCGAACCTCCAGAGAAGATCAGTCCGAACCTCTGCATTTGCACAGCACACTTCGCATAGGACTGCATTGCAAATCAGGCTAGGTGCACAAGTGGATTTCTCAGCAGCTCCATCAAGGTTATGCCGTATGGATCTTGAAAGTGACAGCAGCAGGAACCATTCATTAAATAAATGTCAACAGGAAATAAATGTATTTCTATTGTAAGTAAAGGACATGCTATTCATGGTTTTCATGCTTCGTCACAATATTGTTTTGAAAGTTTTCTTGAGGACTGATGCCTGAATGAACATTCTACTACTCAAAGCATTCTCTGAGCAATGTGCTGATGAAGATTTAGTCTAAAGTGCATTATAGTGACTAAAGTGCAAGTGCAAAACAATGACATTTCCTAACGAGGCAAATCATTAGTAGGAAAACCTTTTGTCATCATTGTGATGTCGCCAGATTGACTTTAGATGGAGTATAACTGTAAGGACCGATGCTGGGAGACGAGAAGCAAGTACAGGGAGTGAACATTTAATGGATAACATACAAGAAACAAACAAGGACAGCGTCTGGACAGGGGAAAACATAACGACATCAATGCTGACACAGAGAACAAACTCAAGAGCAGACAGATATAGAGGGGCAATCAACAAAGTAATGTAGTCCAGATGATTCTAATATTGCGCAGATGCGCTTAATGATCGTGACAGGTGTGCGTAATGATGGGCCACCTGGCGCCCTCGAGTGACTGAGAGGGGGAGCAGGAGCAGGAGTGGCAATAACTTTAGCTAGCTGGCTAAAATTGAGTGACAGGACTGGATTTTAGCTAGCTAGCGAACATAAACATTGCTAGCTATTTTTTTTACAAACTTTTCTAGCTATTGCAATTGCCATCTCTCTAAAGTAAATTTGAAGACATAATAATGATGGCAAAGTTGTTACCTACTAATTACTTGCTTAGTTTAGCCATGGCATCATATTTCCAGCCCACTATAGTGTCTCCTCAGATAATGTTAGCTAGATTGCTAGCTACCAAAGTATGTGAGCTAACTAATGGTAGCTAGCTAACTAGCCTGTTGACTTTTGTTCAAGCTGCGACCAAGGTAGCCTACTTGATTTTGCTTGTGTCCTGTCTTTTTGATGCTGTTCTATTTATGACTGTACATAATAAAATGCTTAAATGTATAATTTGAAGTGTGATTGTCATTAGGTATTAGAACTAAAATGAACTGGCTTGTGATTGGATTAGTGGCTACTAGCATGCCAGTGAGAAGAAAGAGAGGGTATATTATTATTATTAGCTAGCTATATATCTCCTTAGGCTTATGATTATCTGTGATATGATTCCTAGAAAATAGTAAGCCTTCTAGCTGTTGAATGAAAGAATGAATGTATAACCCTTGTGATTTTTTATTTTATTTAACCTTTATTTTGACAGCCAGATAATTCTGAGACCAAGGTCTCTTTTCTAGATGAGCCCTGTTTAGCACAACAATACACATCGAAATACAATATACACATTAAAGTACACATCCAAATACACGTTATTATACAAAACGACACATGAAAAGCAAAACACAATCATAAAAAACGGACACATTCTTCAGTTAAAAAGGTCCCCTAACAATCGTTTGAAATGCCCTCGAGTCACCAATTCCTCCAATTTGAAAGTGCATTGGAGATCATGCCACACATAAGGTGCAAAAAATCTGAAAGCAGATCTCCCCAACTCAGTGGAGATTCATGGGATCTCCAGAGTTAGCCATCCCTGACACCGGGTCTGGTATCTCGTGCGTCTATATGGTAACAATGAAGTAACGTACAGCGGAAATTTATGAAGGAGGGCTTTATAAACACAAAGAGCGCAAGGCATCGATCTACGAGACTTCAAAGATTACTTGTGAAAGCTCAGGCTAGAGGTCTAGTTGGTTTGACTTTGCTACAAGCATACACATGATCATTTTATTAGATATGGACAATCAGATATGAAATTATGTTACATGTTTCCTCAAATGTTAGAGTGAAAACCTTAGGATTATAAAATGTAACTTTGCCACCTTGCGAACAGGTTGACAATTTGTAGCTACACAATTCCCTTCCATTTATGATCGGGTCATCGCTGAGGAAGGCCTGCAGGATGAGGAGGACCATGAGGTCATGGGCTTCTTGGAGGAAGATGATTTTGATGAGGAGCTACCTGGTGAAGATGAGGACGAAGAGTATGAGTCACACACACAGGACAGACAGGTGAACATTGACTGACAGAGAAGCAGCTGAACTGGTTCGCCCCTAACCCTCCTAGGTTAATGCTGGTAGAGGTGGCTGCTTTACAAGCTGGTGGTGCAGGTTGTATAAATGCTCTGGCTTGGTCCCAGATCTGTTTATTCTGTCACCCTAAATCCGAATATGATAATTGTCATGCCATGTTACCATAGCAGTTGGCTATACATAGGAGTTAACCATAGAGCACAAACAGATCGAATACCAAGCTAACAATTGGCTGATTGTCAGAACAGAAAGAGTGAAACGTCAATGTACTTGAAGACTACTCTAGAAATTGTTGGCTTTGTTAGAGGAAAGACAGAAAGGAGAATATGACGTGGTTTGCTTGTGTGGCACCTGAATTGGAGGGCAAGCGGTTGTGTATGATTTTATGATTATGATAGGTGATGTAACTTGGACTTTGTTTTCAGGTTTGAATGAAACAGTGTATTCCCCTGACCTTATTCTTTCAATAAAGTCATTGTTTTATTCATATTCAATTACTTGTGTATATATTTCCTTTTCATATGTAAGACTCAATGTTTTCTGTAATTTTCTTTGGTGCAGATAATTTTATGGGTTTAATTTACTCTCCAGATAAGAAAGTGTCTAAAAATTCTAAATAATTGTTATTTACTCTCCAGATAAGAAAGTGTCTGATAATTCCAAATAAAACATTTTAAGTACCATCAGTCACTTAAACAGGTGTCCCATATTTTGTAAGCATCAGAATATAAATACTATTTACTGTGAGTTATACCTTCCAGAACTTAAGTTGTAAAACAACAACTTGAAAAGATTCTTACATGCCTTTATTTGGACTTTCATTATAACCTTGTTTACGATAAGTTTATTATGTTATGTAAAAGAACTGACAAGAGACAGGGTATAAGCCAGGATGGTCCTCCATGCAAACAGAATGTTTGGGTCCTGCATCTTCTGCATCTTCTGCTGACCTATTGAAAACAGTACAACAATGATATAGCAAAATAAGATGTGTGATGTATGCCTTTTGTTTTGATAACAAAACAAAGTAGCCTACACACCTGTGGAAGTTTGTTACTTTCAGAGTCCAGCTCCAACTGACAGGTTGAAAATGTGCCTTTTTTTTTTTTTTTTTTAAGGGGTAAAGGGGTGGACTCTAGACGATTCTATCAGCCAATCAGGGCTGTATGTAAATATATTCCAAATTGCTTCCCCACTCCCACACAGTCGGACTGAGCATTTCAGTGGCCCAAGGAGGCTAAGGGAAATAAGTTATTAACAATATATTCTGGAGTTACATTTAAAAAAAATAATACACACAGGGATTTAAAAGACATAAAGTGATGATTTAAAAAATTACATTAAAAAGACTGCAATCGAGGTTTAAGGTTATTTAGGCAAGGTCTGAGTACTGCTTGTTTTCAAACCAAATGTCACCCACTCACTTTGGAGTAGGGGGGGGGGGTTCATAATAATATTCAAGGTCACTTGTGAAGACCAATGCATTTTTTTGTCCATATTCCGCTTTACGGTGCATTTGGAAACTATTCAGAACCCTTCCCTTTTTCCACATTTTGTTACGTTACAACCTTATTCTAAAATGTATTAAATAAAAAAAATCCTCATCAATCTACACATAATGACAAAGTGAAAACAGATTTGTTTTACATTTATGCAAATGTATTAAAACTAAATCACAAATACCTTATTTACATAGGTGTACAGACCCTTTGCTATGAGACTCCTTTGCTATGAGATGTTTCTACAACTTGTTTGGAGTCCACCTATGGTAAATTCAAATGATTGGACATGATTTGGAAAAGCACACACCTTTCTATATAAGGTCCCACAGTTGACAGTACATGTCAGAGCAAAAACCAAGCCATGACGTCGAAGGAATTGTCTGTAGAGCTCCGAGACAGGATTATGTCGAGGCACAGATCTGGGGAAGGGTACCAAAACATTTCTGCAGAATTTAAGGTCCCCAAAAATACAGTGGCCTCCATAAGTTTTAAATGTAAGAAGTTTGGAACCACCAAGACTCTTCAAAGAGCTGGCCGCCCAGCCAAACTGAGCAATTGGGGGAGAAGGGCCTTGATCAGGGAGGTGATCAAGAACACAATGGTCACTCTGACAGAGCTCCAGAGTTCCTCTGTGGAGATGGGAGTACCTTTCAAATGGACAACCATCTCTGCAGCACTCCACCAATCAGGCATTTATGGTAGAGTGGCCAGACGGAAGCAACTTCTCAGTAAAATGTTGACACATTCGTTTGTGTTGAATTAGCACCATGCTCTGAATTGTGTTTTCCCGAACCTTGCCTTGAATCTCTGGCATTTCAAATTGTCAGTATTCAGTTGACGCCATCCCTGTTCCAAGCGCACAGCCCGAAGTGCTTCATCATTAACGAGTGGCATGATAACATCTGCAAGAGGTCCTTCCCCACCATCTACCCAGCCACAGGAGAGGTCATCTGTCAGGTGGCTGAGGCAGACAAGGCAGATGTGGACAAGGCTCTGAAGGCTGCCTGGGAGGCCTTGAGGTTTGGGTCACCATGGTGACGCATGGACGCGTAGGACCGCGGGCTGCTCCTGAGCCGGCTGCTCCTGAGCCGGCTGGCAGACGCAATCGAGAGGGACACAGCCTACCTAGCGGAACTGGAGACCCTGGACAATGGGAAGCTCTATGTCGTGTCCTACAGCGTGGGCATGCACATGGTGGTCAAGTGCCTCAGGCTTTCAGCTCGACTGCCTCCAGCCTCTGGAATGCCCTCCCGGACCACCTGAAGGCACCACAGACTCTGGGCTCTTTTAAAACGGGCATAAAAACCTTTCTCTTTAGGAAGGCTTTCTGTTGATAGCTGTGCTCCTTGGTGACCTAGTCCCTTGTAGTGTCAGCTGTGTTCTTTGCGTCAGTTGCCTTCTAAAGTTCTATTTTGTTTTTATTTTATGCACATTGAGATTATTGTGTATAATGAAAAGCGCTTTACAAATGTAAGACATTATAAAAGGCACATGACAGCCCGCTTGGAGTTTGCCAAAAGGCACCTAAAGGACTCTCAGACTATGAGAAACAAGATTCTGCACTCCAATGAAACCAAGATTGAACTCTTTGGCCTGAATGCCAAGCATCACCTGTGGGGAAGTTTTTCAGCGGCAGGGGCTGGGAGACTAGTCAGGATCGATGGAAAGATGAATGGAGCAAAGTACACAAAGTACATCCTTAATGAAAACCTGGTTCACCTTCCAACAGGACAACAACCCTAAGCACACAGCCAAGACAACACAGAAGTGGCTTCGGGACAAGTCTGTGAATGTCATTGAGTGGCCCAGCCAGAGCCCGGACTTGAACCTGATTGGACATCTATGGAGAGACCTGAAAATAGCTGTGCAGCGACACTGCCCATCCAACCTGACAGAGCTTGAGAGGATCTGCAGAGAAGAATGGGAGAAGCTCCCCAAGTACTGGTGTGCCAAGCTTGTAGTGTCACATCAAAGAAGACTCTCGAGGCTGTAATCGCTGCCAAAGGAGCTTCAACAAAGTACAGAGTAAAGGGTCTCAATACTTCAAAGTCAGTGATTCTAAATAGAGAAGAAAAAAACTATACATTAATTCAGAGCTATTGCGTATAGTTTTGTTTTGTTACCATCACTCCCTATGGAACCAAACTCTTTATAGACTCATCCTTTATAGACTGTGTTAGCCAATATAGTCTCCTGATCATTGTGGTTCTGTTTCAATTATATATATTATTCAATAGTGTCTCATATTGACTCTGCTAGTTTGCCAAGAGAGAGACTTTATTGACAAACTGATGGATTATGAATGACATCTGAAAGGTGGGATTTCAGTAATATACTACCTGCCTCGTCACCGGAACAACATAATGAATAAAGAAAGAGACCCAGCATAGTGTATGATGCCCTCACATGCTACAACCAGTATTAGAATATGCATGTCTGTCTTTACTTACAGTACTGATATTTGTTATTGGCCTAGCAGCGGTGTGGAAATTGTCACTCGTTTCAGGAAACTAGGCGTGTCGCACGTCACTACTTCACAGGAGAGCCATTTGAATGTAAACTTTTTTTTAAATCAAAATGCGTTTTTTGGCAGAAATGCCTTCTGGAACATGTGAACTTTCATGTGCCTTAATCACAAACTTGTATGCCATCTGTAAATACAAATAATATTATTAAATTATGAGCCTAGTTGGTTTAGCCACGGAAAGTCAGAAACCTTCCAGCTAGCCATGATTGGCTGAGATAATGATGGGCTGGACATGCCGAGAGATGAGTTCGGATTGGTCTGCCATGAAGCAGTCAGTATGTGTAGGTAATCCTTTCTAACACTGCTTTTTTGAAAGATATCACGTAGTAGAACTGCATAAGTGTTGCTCTCCACTTTTTGGAGGACCGAGGTTTGAAATCAGTGGAATTAGAGTATGATAGCTAAGGAGATGGATAAAATTCTGGCGTTTGATTGCAAATATCTAGACGGAGTGGAAAAGAGAACACACAGAAGGCTGTTGTATAAAACACCTGTCTCCAGATTACATCTTCAAACTAAGGGCAAACATGGCATCTGTGACAGAGGGGGAGAAGTGTCCATCCATGTATACGGGAAGATAGTCTAGCTAGCTATATTTTCAGATATTACACGTTTCTAATTTAGTCAGAAAGTCATTTCCATTTCAAGTTAAAGTATACTGTTAGCTAGCTAGCTAGCTAGCTAACATTAGCTGGCTGTCTCGCTAGCTAATGTTACGTGTATGTAGTAATATTATTCGTATCTCAGAGCAATTTGCATTGCTAGCTATAGCCTAATGTTAGCTAGATAACATTGAACCTGGTTGGTTAGCTACCTGCAGATTCATGCAGGGTAGTAACATTATGAGTTGGGATTATGGCTCATTGTTTAGCTAACTAACTACATGTCTAAACAAAAGACTCCATTATGCAAGTAACCATTTCAATAGAATGTTCATGATGTCACTGCGACAACTGTCGGTAGACGTACAGTAGCTGGTAAATTCGCTCTGGCTATCTACTCCGATTTCAGAGCACTCTCATCTGAGTGTGCCAGGGATGCCAGAATAACTGACGAATTCACGACCGCTCAACACCTGTTGAATATGGCCGGTGTCAGTAAATGTTGGCAAAAAAGTGTAATTAAATCGTTGCCAGCAGCACAGTTGCAGTCACCAACACTCTGGATAACATGAAAAAAGCCTAACCAGCTCTGCTAGGGCAAGTAAAATGGTCAGAGTGAGCTGTTCTCTCATTTGTGTCTGGAGGTTGCTAGCAAGCTAGCCAACGTTAGCCAGTTAGCTTGGGTGCTTGACTGCTGTTGTTAGGTCAGAACGCTCATATCAACCCTACTCCTCGGCCAGAGCGTCCAGTGTGCGCTCTGAATGCTCCGAGAGCGAAACGCTCTGAATTTACCAACGGACAATCTGACAACACTCTGAGTTTACGAATTCCCAGAGCGCATTCTGAGCACACTCTGGCAGTCCAGATTAAATTTACGAGCACACCCGTAGTATAAACCAGCATTTAGTCTTGAAATGTTTGGTTGTTTAGTACATGGCCTCACATGTGAATCCTTAAAGAGATGGGTGGGGCTAAGGCTCAACAGGGTGTGAATGACGCTGAATGGGTGTAGACAAAGAGCTCTCCAGTGGGGGGGTCAATGTATAGCCATTTGAGAAATTGTCCTGCAGTCTTATGGCTTGGGGGTAGAAGCTGTTAAGGAGCCCTTTGGACCTAGACTTGGTGCTCCGGTACGCTTGCCGTGCGATAGCAGAGAGAACAGTCTATGACAATTTTTGGGGCCTTCCTCTGACAGGTCCTGGATGACAGGAAGCTTGGCCCCAGCGATGTGTTGGGCCATACGCACTACCCTCTGTAGTGCCTTTTGGTCGGATGCCGAGCAGTTTCCATACCAGGCGGTGATGGACGTAGTCAATATAACTATTTGTTCAGCACTTTTGAAATGTATAGCGACAGAATTTAGAACATGGAATTTAGAACATGGACTGTTCTTACGGTATTCTCCCTGTACACCAAGTCAGAACCGTAGAATAATGGGGGGCATATAAGCAGACAACTAAACCTCTTACAATATTCCATTTGTCTAAATCAGGCTATAGGCTACATGTGCACCTGTCACGCCTGCTCCCGTTCTTCCCCCCTGGCGCTCGAGGACGCCGGGCTCCCCAACATTACGCACTCCTGCCACCATCATTATTTCTTTCCCTATATCTGTCTGTCCCCCAGCTCTGTTCCCCACTTCCGGCATTAACGTCCGTATGTCGTTTTGTTACCCACGTGCTGACGCTGTCCCTGTCTTGTTCCTTCTCTGTTCCTCATTAAATGTTTGACTCCCTGTACCTACTTCTCAACTTCAGCGTCGGTCCTTACAGCACCACCAAGTCAGAAGTTATGTTACATAAATTACCAAATTTATGCAGCAGCATAAAATAAATGTTTGGACTCACCTTGTTATGCTGTGCTAACTTGAAAAGGAAGGTGGCGCTTTCAAGACAACAGGGAACTTAAAAAAAAAACTAGTTTGTATCGTGACATCAGTGATCTTCAGGTCAGAGCTCTAGAAAGAAGCCAGAGTTCCAACTTGGAATGCCAAGTTGGATGACCGTTCAAAACGTATTTTCCCAGTCAGAGTACGAGTTTCCCAGTTCCGAGTTTCCAGTTGTTTTGAATGCGGCAGAAGTCATGCTGGATTGACAGCATGGCCAATGTATTCAACCTTTTCTGGCCCATGGTGTTGCATGTGAATGTTAATCCTTTTAAGCTTGGAAAAGAGACCCTTAAACCCAGACTTGGACCACACACTCTCCACCAAATAGCAGGCTAGTTATTGCTTTACAGTGCTTGAGGTTAGCCACTGATTCCTTCCAAACTACTCATTGTTGAATTTGCGATTTCTAACTTGTTGTGTAATGTTCATGTCCAAAGGCCGATGAGCACCGATACGGTTTATCTATAATTTCTCTTCATATGACAAGGATTGAAAAGGATTTGCCAGTAGATTGTCGACTTGATTCATGATGACGACTGCTTGTCTAGCTAAGATTTTGAAAGTATGATGTTGACATGATCAGTACAATTTTTTTTTACCTTTATTTAACTAGGCAAGTCAGTTAAGAACAAATTCTTATTTACAATGACAGCCTAGGAACAGTGGTTTAACTGCCTTGTTCAGGGGCAGAACAACAGATTTTTACCTTAGCTCAGGGATTCAATCTTGCAACCTTTCGGTTACTAGTCCAACGCTCTAACCACTAGGCTACCTGCCGCCCAATCAAAGCTACAGAATCAAAGCTGCAGAAGATTTAACGTGATTTGACGTCATATTATCTGTGGTACAATGACCTTCAGCCATCTTGGATGGGCACTTCTAATGTAAATCTATGGCAGCACCCAAAGGGCTTGAACTTTCTAGCTCTCCCTGTAGATTTTGTGGTAACGTAGTGTCCCCAGGAGTGACAGAACACTGAGACAATCACGAGCAACTAGAGAACATTACCAACCCCTATGCTCTGTATTTTCCGCTGGCTGCCCCACCACCACAGAAAGCAAGCACTGAGCTAGAATGAAACACCTGCATTTTGGAGCTGCCTTAGTCAATAAAGCGAAAAAGAGACCATGTTTGCCCCATCTGCCCTGAATGACGGGTCGCAACTGTGGACATCGGTATCTCTCACACAAGTCTGAAGTTCATTACACATTTAGTGTGCATCCCTCAGAAAACAACTTTCCCAGACTATCCACTGGTTAACTTCCTTGTAAGGCTTTCAACAATATAATCTGAGTCCACAGCCACATAGCCGTGATAGTCCGACAGCTGATTATTACATTTATTAATCTAGTTTCATTGGCTGTTTGAGTCGTGGTATGTCACAATAGACCTTTCGGCACTCAATTTCGTGGCTCTGAACTCTGTAGAACGCTGAAACCATAACTTTGCCAGATATCCATCACATTATACATTGCATCTCTATCTCGTTTAAATAATGTATCTCTCGTTAGCTCTTCCCTGCAGTAGAGGAGTGTACTGTAATAATCCTACTCAGTGCCTTATTCGGCGTACGGCCCATTCTCTATGTGGGGCTTTTCATATCCTGCAGTTTACCAGGCTGGAGGGAAAGCTATTAGTGTGCTTCAAATAGGGACCAGAGATTGAGTGAGAGAGAAAGAGAGACTAGGGACACCAGTTCACGTTTTGGTTTATTGTCAGAGACAAGGGAAGAAATTCAATCAAAGTTAATTTTTCATTGCAGCAATGTGTTTTCTTTTTTCTCATGTTGGATCAACCTTGTCAAGGCAGGCACACCTCAAAGACTGACATGACAGACATTTTCATCTGATGTCGATGCAAAGTTTCACATGTCCCATTATATCCCATCCCGTCCTGTCCGGACCACATTTAAATTCGAACCGTACTACACCTAGACATTAGTAAATCATGAAATTATGTCGATGGGAGATTTGCAAGAAAATTGGGATCTCAAGTTAGGAATTGGCCAGAGACGGATATCAAAGGAAGAGAGAGATGCAGAGATGCAGAAGAGATAGATGCATGGAGAATCTACACTCATGTAGTGGTGGAATCCATCTTCCATTTATTCTCTCCTCTCTCCTCCCCTCCAAAAACCTTCACTTGTCCTATGTCATCCTTTTTCTGTCTATCTCTCAATTTTTCTCTCATTCCTCTGTCTCTCGCTAACGCAAAAATATGGAGGGATATTCTACAATCCTATAGAGGTGTTACTACTGTTTTTTCTCTCAGGGCAAAGGAGGGGTTTGATTCAGGATTTCACTCTGTGCCTGCTTTAACAGAAACACACAAGTTGTAATGTCCAGGCCTGGTTTAGCAGGCTGGTGTTTAGTTTTGAGTTTTGGTTAGAAGGGTTTTGTGTTCTAGGTGTTATATTTCTATGTTGGTTTGATGGTTCCCAATTAGAGGCAGCTGATTGTCGTTACCTATAATTGGGAACCATATATATGTTTGTTCTTTTCGTTACTGGGGTTGTGGGTCATTGTTTAATTTAACATTGGATTTTCATGTTATATTGTGTGTGTGCTTTAGTTGAGCCACGCCAGAGTTACGATCTTTGTATTGTTTATTGTTTTGCCAGTTACGTTAATAAAAGCATGTACACTGGAAACCTCGCTGCATCTTGGTCTGTCCCGCTAGAAGATCGTGACAGAATGACCCACCATAAAAGGACCAAGCAGTGAGATAATCGGGGTCGGCAGGAGAACTGGAGATGGGAAGAAATCCTGGATGGAAAGGGACCCTGGAACCAGCCTGGGGAGTATTGCCGTTCCAGGGAGGAGTTGGAAGCAGCGAAGGCTGAGCGGCGATATTATGAAGAAAAATATGGAGCATGGAAACCCGAGCGGCAGAAGTACGTGGGAACACGGCTGGCGAGGAAGCCTGAGAGGCAGCCCCAATATTTTTTTTGGGGGGGGCACACGTGGAGGTTGTGTGGAGGTTGTCTCTTTTCTATATATATATCAATGATGTCGCTCTTGCTGCTGGTGATTCTCTGATCCGCCTCTATGCAGACGACAACATTCTGTATTCTTCTGGCCCTTCTTTGGACAGTGTTAACAAACTTACAGACGAGCTCCAATGCCATACAACACTCCTTCCGTGGCCTCCAACTGCTCTTAAATGCTAGTAAAACTAAATGCATGCTTTTCAACCGATCACTGCCCGCAGCCGACCGTCCGACTAGCATCACTACTCTGGACGGTTCTGACATAGAATATGTGGGCAAACACAAATACGTAGGTGTCTGGTTAGACTGTAAACTCTCCTTCCAGACTCACATTAACTACTTAGGGAGTGGTGGGGCGCTAGCTCCCGACACTACCCGGTGAAATGAAAGGCGCCAAATTCAAAATCCAAAAGTTGAATTACTAAACATTCATCAATATACAAGTGTTGCATAGTTATCAAAAGCTCTGCTTCTTGGCAGTATCACAGCATTGTCAGATTTCAAAAAGGCTTTACGGCGAAAGCACAACATTTGATTGTTTGAGGGTAGCACCTCCAATATTTTTTCCATTAGCATAAATTCATAAACCATCGCGGTTCACACAAAACACATTTCACAGCGAAAACAAATCCCTTACCTTTTGAAGAACTTCTGCTGAGGGCTTCCCAAGTGTCCAACGAAGACATCCAATGGTTCTTTTGTTAGAAAAAGTCATTTATTATATCCATAAATCTCCATTTGGTTGGCGCATTATGTTCATAAAATACAGCGTCCACTCACCCATTGAACCGTGAAGAGAACGCGTTCAACCTATACCTATACACTTGTCCAAGAACAATCAAACATCATTGACAATGTATCCTTAGGAACACTTTTATGTATATTTACTATAATATTTTAATCGGATTATAAACTGGACGATAGGAAAGGAAAAAACCACAGTGCGCGAGCCCGTGAACGCGCTTCCTCTTCTGTTTACATCCGATGACCAGTTCGAAATTCTTCTTCTGTTACCATCCAGAGCAACTAAACATCATCAAACACTGTCTAGAGACTGTTGACATCCAGTGGAAGCAATAGGTACTGCAATCTTACTCCCATATATGTCTGTTTTCAATAGGGAGGGGTTCAAAATGAGGCAATGTGTCAAAAACACTTTTTCCAGGACAGAAATTCCTCGGGTTTTCGCCTGTTATATCAGTTCTGTTACACTCAGAGACAATATTTTAACACTCTTAGAAACTTCAGCGTGTTCCCTATCCAATAGTACTAATTACGTGCATATCCTATTTTCTGGGCCTGAGTGGGAGGCATTTTACTTTGGGCACGCCAGACTCTCCAAAACTGTCACCTCGGGAGCTCCCTAAGAAGTTAAGAATCTCCAATCCAAAATTAATTATAGAATCGGCTTCCTATTTCGCAACAAAGCCTCCTTCACCCAGGCTGCTAAACATACCCTCGTAAAACTGACTATCCTACCGATCCTTGACTTCGGCGATGTCATTTACAAAATAGCCTCCAACACTCTACTCAGCAAATGAGATGTAGTCTATCACAGTGCCATCCGTTTTGTCACCAAAGCCCCATATACTACCCACCACTGCGACCTGTATGCCCTCGTTGGCTGGCCCTCGCTTCATATTCATCGCCAAACCCACTGGCTCCAGGTCATCTATAAGTCTTTGCTAGGTAAAGCCCCGCCTTATCTCTGCTCACTGGTCACCATAGCAACACCCACCCGTAGCACGCGCTCCAGCAGGTATATTTCACTGGTCATCCCCAAAGTCAAGTTCTCCTTTGGCCGCCTTTCCTTCCAGTTCTCTGCTGCCAATGACTGGAACGAATTGCAAAATCACCGAGGCTGGAGACATATCTCCCTCACTAACTTTAAGCATCAGCTGTCAGAGCAGCTTACCAATCACTGCACCTGTACACAGCCCATCTGTAAATAGCCCACCCAACTACCTCATCCCCCAAATTGTTATTTATTTTTGCACCCCAGTATCTCTACTTGCACATCATCATCTGCACATCTATCACTCTAGTGTTAATGCTACATTTTAATTATTTCGCCACTATGGCCTATTTATTGCCTTACCTACATAATGTTACTACATTTGCACACACCGTATATAGATTTTTCTATTGTGTTTTTTTTCTATTGTGTTATTGACTGTACGTTTGTTTATCCCATGTGGAACTCTGTGTTGTTGTTTGTGTCGCACTGCTTTGCTTTATCTTGGCCAGGTCGCAGATGTAAATGAGAACTCGTTCTCAACTGGCATACCTGGTTAAATAAAGGTGAAATAAAAAAATATATATATAAATTTAAAAAAAAACATGGGACCAATCTAATCGAAAATGGGTACAATACAGCCAAGTCTCGGCCTGGGATCATGGACATTTCTGACTTTGGATACCAAATTTACAAAAAATGCTGTGTGAATAAGTTGTTCTGTATGTTCTGCGAATTCATTGCCATCTATCACTTTGTGTATGTGTGTGTGTGTGTGTGTGCGTGTGAGACTCAATGGATATTCACTCAGTTTTCTTCAGATAACAGTGTCCTTGGGAGTCTGAGTGTTTGTGTCTGTTAGTGTGTGTGGGTTTGGGATTAGTGTGTGTGTGGTGCTCCTCATCAGAAAAAGGTATACGCTTGACTGAGTGTTAACCGCCTTCACTGAGAGCTTTAAAATACATTTTATTCGTCTTACTTTCATTTATAAGATTATCTGCTTTCCCGTGTACTTGTAATATTTGTAATTGCCCTTCAGCTAAACCCCAGCAAGAAGTGAAAAACATTTTTCCAAGCAATTCTCAGTTGAAACCTTCAGGACATCCAACAGAAGTGTTTAAAAAGGAAGCTGCTATCAGTGGAACACATCTTTAGTGTTACGTTCCCCAGTTTCTTTGTTGTCGGTTTGAATGTATGTATATGTGTTTCAGGAAATGGCTTCCTGGATTCCCCTAAGAAGCTGATTGGTCGGCCCCATTGCTAATTGGAGCTGACCCCGCCCCCTCGTCAGGATACAGCTGTATCCCATTACAGACTCCTTCTCCAGCTATATACGCCAGTATTCTGTTGCTCAGAAGGTAGATGAGGCTGATGGCTGAGGATGAAGTGTGTCCTGAGTTGGTTGTTCTTGGAGGAAGCTGATGGTTATGTCCTGTATTTTAGTTAGTGTTGCTGAAAGAGAGCTGATGGTATAGAGCCCAGGTTAGATCCTGTGTTTGGTTAAACCCCAGTGTTGGTTGTTTCTGAGATAGAGCTGATAGTTGTTGCTCAGACAGTTTTTTTAAAGTATTTTGTAACCGGTCCTGCGGAGGTATGTTTATGTCCAAAGGACTGTTTTGATTATTTGAATTGTTTGTATTTGTTCCCAGGGGGGAAGGGGAAGGCACCTAGGGAGTGCTTAGGCAAGAGGCCTGCGGGCATACATAACCCGTAGTATTTACTGTCTATGCACACTAGGTAAGACCTGGACGGACCACCCCCTGTATTTTGGTTAGCGCGCCAGGTGGTGCTAAGTTAGGTAAGTTGTGGGTAGGCAGGTAAGGTTGGAGAGGGGGCTTTGACTTTTACTTTCTTTGCTTTGGTTCCGTTCAGCCCCTTTTCCCCGAAATTACTGTGTGACGGAATAAATTCCTTGTAAACGGTACCAATCTCTGCCTTTGTCATCCTTACTCGCACCTACAGTCCCATACCTCTTTCACTCCACAGGGAGTTTAGAGTAGTAGGGTGTTGCGTTCCTTCCTCCAAGAGGCATACGTAACATTTAGATTAACTGCATTATTTTATTTTTTTACTGACCCAGTTTTTGATCTTGTCTCATCGTTGCAACTCCCCAATGGGCGCGGGAGGCGAAAGTCGAGTCATGCGTCCTCCGAAACATGATCCGCCAAACTGCACTTCTTAACACCCACCCGCTTAACCCGGAAGCCAACCGCACCAATGTGTCAGAGAAAACATAGTTCAACTGAGGGCCGAAGTCAACCTGGCCTACCACAAGGAGTCGCTAGAGCAGGATGAGCAAAGTTATGCCCCCCCGGCCAAACCCTCCCCTAACCCGGATGACACTGGGCCAGTTGTGCGCCGCCCTATGGGACTCCCAATCACGGCCGGTTGTGATACAGCCCAGGATCAAACCCGGGTCTGTAGTGACACCTCTAGCACTGCGATGCAGTGCCTTAGACCGCTGTGCCACACGGGAGGCCTTAATTGCTGTTTTTAATTATCAATGTATAATCATCCAAATAAGTATTTGGTGACATTTTAAGATTTTAATCAGAAAATATTTTACGGAATGAATATTAAACAATATGAATCTGTTGGATAATTGCAAAACCATGTTTTACGGTTTTCTCTTCGTATGTACCGTATGTACGCATTAATGATTCAACATATGGTTTATGAAACAAATATATAAGTAAATCCATTGTCAACATTGTATACAAAATTAAGATTGGCATAATTATCTACATAATATTTCACACAATTACAATTGACATTATAGGGGTTTGGAGTTAAACAGAATGACAGTGAGATGCATAAAATAACAATTAAACATTATCATGACAGAATAATTATTTACATTCTATTCAGCATCTTACAATTAGTTAATACAATGTTATCAGAATTAAATGAACAAGGTATTACATAACAGGAAATATTTTTGATGAATACATTCTATATAATATATCAGAGCATTTTATCTCAAAGAACAAGTTATTTCCAATTGACAGTTGTATTTGTTTTTAAGATATTTGTTGAATTGAACAATAATTAAGAACTGTAAAGTAATTGAACACAGTTATATGACTATGAATAATAATATTAATGTAAATCGGAAACACTAATCGTGGGACTGATTCAGATCTGTACTTATTCAGAAATACTTATTTATTGGAGTTATACTTATTTATTGGAGTGTTTAAATGAAGTTAGAACAAATGCAGAACACATGAATTGAGAGTTATTTGAACGTTGATCAACAGAATAAAATATATCAAAAACAGAACATTTGACAGAAACGTTATAAAACACACATTTTTCCTGCCAATTAGGAGTTCCTTGTAGCCTGGTACAAACTACAATATTATAAGGAGGTGGCGAACAGTGCGTGCACAAGATCTCTCAGTTTGGCCAATTTGTCTACGTTTCTCCAAACGTCAAATTTCTGATGCTCCAAACTTCAAATTTTGTGGTGTTTTGGAACTACTCCTGCTGCAGCTGCACCCCAGGTTGCACCGCTGCTATTGCCGGTTAACTGGTTGAACTGGTTAAATGTAGGCATTCAATCTGAATGGTTAAGTTAAGAGTTACGGTTTGTGATAGGGTTAAAACAAAAACAACTCCATGGTTAAGTTTAGGCATTCATTCCAAATCAGTGGTGGATTCGCCATCTGGGAATTCTGGCAAATACCAAATGGGATGGACACATTTTTTGTTGGGTGTGCCCGAGAGAAAAATGTGTTCTGATCATATAACATTTCAAAATGTCCCTTTGTCCCTGCCGAAGGGAGGGCTATTGTAAGGCCTACAGCTCTCATGGTTAGTACCAACCGCAAAGTTTTTTATAACATTACATTTACATGATGGACGCACGCACGCACACACACACACAAACACACACACACACACACACACACACAGTAAATAAATAACGTTCTGAGAACATGTTTTCAATAAGACTTTTAATAGCCTTGCTAACTTAGGTTAACTGTTTTGAACTCCAAGCACATGGAAATTCAGTTGCTTTGGCATTAATCATGCAAACACACTTAATTTTTATTGTGGCATGGCATCAGTGAGATTCAAACTCATGTTCTTCTGTTTTCTATCAATGGAATTAGTCCACTGCACCACCAGGATGGAGCCAGCATGCCATGTTATTTTACTAATACAAAGTTGTTCTTTTGAGACTATTCAAACCAATCCCATTTCAAAGGAATTAAGCACTTCTACTAAGCTAACATATTTAATTGTTTTAAGATGTTCAAACCATGGATAATTTAGCTATTTGATTTTGAATTGTAGGACCACTGTAGGTATCAAAAACAATTATTTGATAAAATATTCCATTTGACTACTATAGCCCATAGAAAAGCATTGAATAACACATTCATAAATGGCAAAACAGAGAGTCGAAAAAACAATCATAAGGAGTAAGGTTTTAAAGTGTCTGTCCTATATCTAAGAGATGTAAGAAAGCTCAATATATCCAAACCCTTTTTTTAGCTGGCACAAAACGACATCCATACTTCCTTTATTCTTTTGGACCGTTACTGGGTTATCGTCAGACGAGTGACACTTGTGGGAGTTGTAGAGCGAAACAGAGAACACCATCATGATCGTGAGTCTCCTCTTTCCAGAGAGTCATTAGGGGTTAAAATCCATCCCAAAAACTTTAATATTTCCTGAGCTTCCTTATTTGTTTGTAGGCCAAACCATTCTGATGCTACAGACATTTTCGTGAGAAGACCAATTTTCTGGATGTCTCCTGCTCTGACAAACAGCGCTGTAGCTCTGCCACTTTCCACTGCAGATGCGGAAGGCCAACAGGCGGATGCGGTAGATTGAGATGCAGCCCATACAAAAAAACGTATATCTCTAGCTTAAACAGACACATTTAATTAGATAAATCGATGCTTACTAAAGCACTCTGAATTACTTTATAAGATGACTAGTCATGATTTGGGTCCGATCAAAGCCTGGTGCCACCAATAGTAAAAGTTAGTGACACCAGAGGAATATGTTAGTCTGGAGCTCTGTTATAGTAATTAACACTTAGGACTCTATTTCTGGCTGCTGTTAAGGTGGCGCTACTGTCAAGCGCACGTTAGTTTGCAATTTTGTCATGTAAAAACTAGCGCACTGGCATTTTCCAGCCCTAACGCCAGATTTGGTTATTTACCTTTCTTACATCAGCAATCTTGCGCTCAGAGGGAGGGGTTGAAATATTTGAGACGTGTGTATAAAAACATGATCCAAAGTGTTAATTTCAGGCAGCGCTGGTATGGATATTTAAGACCTACGGCATGAATTTGTTATGGCATGAATTTGGACAGTGGAAATGCAGCCTATCCAGCCGTGACGCACACTGCCCATATGCACATGGAATAAGATGTGCTTTTGGTGCCTGTATACTTCGTATTTAGAAACATGAAACAGTAATGTTTTTTCCCCATTTCGTTTTATTTGTTTAAAAACCAAGCATAGCCTCCCCCTCCTCTCAATGAAGGCTGTTTTCTTTTTGTCCTGCTCGATGTGATCAAGTTGGCTAGTCAAGATCGTTGATAAAGTGTTTGGCTCACGAGAGCACTTGGAAATAAATATTAATTACCCAAGTTTTATTAAAAGATCAAGTTTGAGAGCAGCAAAACAGTGAGCTGACGTTCCCTTTTTATCTATGTATTGTAGCCTACATTATTTCAGTCATGCTTTGGATGTGTGGAAAACCCCCTCCATGATGTAGGCTACATGTGTTCATGCCCATCATGAAACAAGAGATTTGAACCTCGGTGAATACCTGTGAACCTCATATTTAGAAGTTATTTTCTTGTATAAATTGTTTGTTTTCTGTTTCATATTTTTTAAACCCAAGCCCTCCGTAGGCTACCCTTACTTACCCTAGGCCTACTATAATGAAGGCTGCTACAACAGCAATGCGTCATATCTTTTTTTATCCTGCCGATTTTGTGATATGATTACATTTTACATGTATTTATTGTTGTTGAAACAACAAACATATTGCTTGTTTTTCATTGCATTTTATTAAAACAAAACTTATTAGAAGGATTCACTGTCCTGGTTTTGTAGTGGGCAGTAGTTTTTGATATGTGTATATTAGAAAGACATCACATGCGACTCGTGATAAGACTAAGCAATTAGACTGTTCAAATATTTATCTGACTCCATAAAGATTATTTAGCAATATGTAAGAACATCATAGTTGAGTTAAAGTAATAGTCCATTGTGTGGAGAGAGAGAGAGAGAGCAAAAGAAAAAAAGAGTATCTCATCACAGCAGTTCAGTAACAAATAAGAGAAAGAACAATGAATTGTAGACCCTTTTATAAGCAGTTGTTTGGATTCAAAACCTGAATTGTTGACCAATAGTATTACTGTAAAGTTAATCTCCAATCAGATATCAGACCTACATGATGTAACCTCTGCTTCTCAGAAGTGTGACAATGGGGGTTGGGAAGACCAACACAGAGATTGTTCTTATCTGATTCTACATCAGACAGAAGTGTTCAAAACCGGACGGCCAGCACTGTAGTCACTGTAGACAATCTTCAGACTAGCAGTTCATGGTCCTAGCAGCATCACTTCAGGTGTGTCCTTTTTGGCGCATTAGAATTGTCTTCTTCTTTAGACATGCAAATGTCCTTAGGTAACACCTTTCTGCAAGCAAGCTAGAAAGGAATGCTCAATTTTTCTTTGTAAAAGCAAAACAAACAACCTGAAGGTATATCACAGATTAATTAACCTTTCAATGAACATACAATTGTCTATTTATCTGATTGTATTGGTCAATAGCATCTTCAAATTTAGTTTTATCAAATCAGTCAAAAATACATAAAATATGATCAGACAGTATATTTGAGACAAAACTCTCAAACTCTCCTCCCTTTGAGAGAAAAAGGATAACCAGAATTTTTAAATAATCAAGAACAATTCTTGAAGTCAAATCAAAATAACTTTCAAGCATAAATCTAACACATTTTTAGGTCTATTCTGTGTGAGGATTACAATGTAAGTTCAGAATGCATTCACAAGCAATTTGTGACCGGCTCAAATCGGTCTTATATAGCAAATTTGAAATTGTGTTTTTGTACATTGGATAATAGCAGACACAGAGCTACAAAATGGTATACCATACACTGCATTTGAGGAACAATGGGGAAGTAATTCTGCTTTGAAAGTTGATAAACTTGTAACCTCACATTTGAGAGAAAGGCCTTGAATGTTTTGATACCGACTGGAGAGCTCTTTTTTGTCTGCACCCATTCAGAATTGTTCACTCCCTCTTAAGCTTTAGTTAGCTAACAGTACACTTTAACTTGAAATGAAAAGACTTTATGTCAAAATTAGAATCGTGTAATATCTGAAAATGTAGCTAGCTAGACTATCTTACCTGTGGTCTGAAGTCGGAGAAGATAGCCAGAGCGAATTTACAAGCTAGTACATCCATCAACAGTTTTTGCAGTGACATTCTCATTCTATTGAAATGGATACTTGCATAGTGGAGTCTTTTGTTAACTTCTTAGGGAGCGGCTCCCGAGGTGACGGTTTTGGAGAGTCTGGCGTGCCCAAAGTAAAATGCCTCCCACTCAGGCCCAGAAAATAGGATATGCACATAATTAGTACTATTGGATAGGAAACACTCTGAAGTTTCTAAAAGTTTTAACATAATGTCTGTGAGTGTAACAGAACAGAAATAGCAGGCGAAAACCAGAGAAAAATCTATCCGGAATTACAGTTTTTTGTCACATTGGCTCTGTGTGACAGTCTCCCTATTGAGTTCTATGGCAAGCAGCTCCGAGATTTCAGTACCTATGGCTTCCACTAGATGTCAACAGTCTATATATAAAGCCTCAGAGAGATTGGAGGAAGCAGGAAGAATAGGTACAGGAAATGGCCAAAGTAGCTCAGATGTCAACAAGTTCTCTCGTGCGCTAGTCTGGCTGCGCGCCCCACTTTATTTTACTTATATAACGTTTAGGTGACCATCTGAGTGAAATATTATCGCTCATATTCATAAAAGGATAGCTAAGGATGCATTTTAACTGGTATTTGATTTGTTTAGGAAAAGTTTATAGGTATATTTGAACGCGTTCTCTTCACGTTTAAATGGGGGATTCGACGTTGGCGCCTTGCATTTCACCAGGTAGTGTCGGCGCCCCACCACTCCCTAAGTAGTTAAGACATGTAGCTAGCTAGCTAACTAACTAAACAATAAACCATAATTCCAACTCATGACATTACTACCCTGCATGAATCTGCAGGTAGCTAACCAACTAGCTAGCTACTTAGGGAGTGGTGGGGCAATAGCCGGAGAAATGTAAGGCGCCAAATTCAAAATCCAAAAGTTGAATTATTAAACATTCATCAATATACAAGTGTTGCATAGTCATCAAAAGCTCTGCTTCTTGGAAATATCCCAGCGTTGTCAGATTTCAAAAAGGCTTCACGGCAAACGCACAACATTTGATTGTCCAATTATTTCCATTAGCATAAATTCATAAACCATTGCGGTTCACACAAAACACGTTTCACAGCGAAAACAAATCCCTTACCTTTTGAAGAACTTCTGCTGTGGGCTTCCCAAGTGTCCAACGAAGACATCCAATGGTTCTTTTGTTAGAAAAAGTCATTTATTATATCCATAAATCTCTGTTTGGTTGGCACGTTATGTTCATAAAATACAGCGTCCACTCGCCCATTGAACCATGAAGAGAATGCGTCCAACCTATACCTATACACTTGTCCAAGAACAATCAAACATCATTGACAATGTATCCTTAGGAACACTTTTATGTATATTTACTATAATATTTCAACCGGATTATAAACTGGACGATAGGAAAGGAAAAAACCACAGTGCGCGTGAGCCCGTGAACGCACTTCCTCTTCTGTTTACATCCGATGACTAGTTCGAAATTCTTCTTCTGTTACCATCCAGAGCAACTAAACATCACCAAACACTGTCTAGAGACTGTTGACATCCAGTGGAAGTAATAGGTACTGCAATCTTACTCCCAGAAATGGCTGTTTTCAATAGGGAGGGGTTCAAAATGAGGCAATGTGTCAAAAACACTTTTTCCAGGACATAAATTCCTCGGGTTTTCGCCTGCTATATCCGTTCTGTTATACTCACAGACATTATGTTAACACATAGAAACTTCAGAGTGTTTCCTATCCAATAGTACTAATTATGTGCATATCCTATTTTCTGGGCCTGAGTGGGAGGCATTTTACTTTGGGGACGCCAGACTCTCCAAAACCGTCACCTCGGGAGCCGCTCCCTAAGAAGCTAGCTAACATTAGGCTATAACTAGCCAAGCAAATGGCTCTGAGATATGAATAATAAGATCATACATGTAACGTTAGGTTAGCTAGCGAGCCAGCCAGCTAACGTTAGCTAGCTAACAGTACACTTTAACTTGAAATGAAACCACTTTCTGTCAAAATTAGAAATGTGTAATATCTGAAAATGTAGCTAGCTATACAATCTTAAACCGTATACATCATGGATGGACACGTCTCCTGTCGGATGCCATGGTTGCCCTTAGTTTGCTATCATACTCGAATTACACTGATTTCAAAACTCGGTCCTCCAGAAAGTGGAGAGCAACACTTTTACTACGCAATACTTTTTTTAAAGCCGTGTTAGACAGGGTTACCTAGACATACTGACCAGCTCAAATAGACAGAAGCGTGCTATATGTCAGACCAATCCAAACTCATCTCTCGGCATGTCCAGCTCACTCATGATCTCAGCCAATAACGGCTGGCGGGAAGGTTGCTTCTTTTTCTGTGGCTAAACCAACTAGGCTCGTAATTTAACAATTGTATTCATATTTACAGATGGCATACACGTTTGTTATTAAGGCACATGAAAGTTCACATGTTCAAGAAGCTATTTCTTCCAACAACAACAAAAAGTTTATGTTCAAACGGCTCTCCTGTGAAGTAGTGAGATATGCCTAGCTTCCTGAAACGGGTCACATTTGAACATTAAATATATTAGAATCTCAGTGTAAAGCAGCCAACATTAGCAAATCAATGTTGAAAGTTCTAAGGCCATTTTGGGACAAACAAAGCAATGCCTTTAAATAGCACACGCATATCTATACATTCAGATGGACTTAGCCATATGCACCACGCATAGGAAAGCCATTACATTTTATCTAGCACTCTGTAAACATCAAAGAAAGCACATTCACATAAGTAACCTATATAACCATCATAAATGGATGTAGAAATTATTGAGTTGCAAAGGAAGAAATGATTAATGCATAATAGTCAAATAATTATCATCCTGTTAAGAGAAAGCTCAAAATCTACCCTATGCTGCAAGTAGAATCAAGACGGTCTGTCTCTACCTAAATCTCAACATTTCTGCATCGTATGACCACTTCTGTGACGAGTTACAAAACCTAACTGAATATTTGGGTGTACTCTGTGGGCCTGCAGGCTGTCTAAAATGTGCAGGAGGATTTCTACTGCCTAGGTTCCAACAACGCCTGACCATACGCCCTTCCCTTTTACAGAAATCACAACAATGCTTTGGGATTAGCTATTTTGGTAGCAAGGCTCGCTTATATACTACAGAGCAGCATGGACTCACACACCACCCCCTTAGGTTGGACTGACTGTGTGTCCGTCCCGCTATTTGTATCCAAGACAGACAAATTACTTTTGAGCCTATTTGTGCTCTGTTCAAACAAATCTCTCTGCGCGTCATGTAGAAATCACCTAGACAAATCATGTTCTTTTTCGAATGCTTGAAGTTCTGATCGCAGCGCAAAATAGAGCAGTTGCAATGTCCACTGGGACTTCACAGTTGTATCACGCATGTTCAATGCTAGTTTGCTGTGTCGCAATTCCTTTTCCCAAATAAAAACACAACAAGCTCTAGAATTCACATCTTCTTATAGGTTTTCTTATGCATGCTAACATATTGCCAGTAATAAGAATTTCATCCCTAGACGAATCAAATGTAAGACCATTCTTGCGTTCTTTTTTATCAAATCATTAATACGAGATGTTTGCAATAACTAAAAAATATATATCGCTTGCATATTCTCTATCATGCATCTAATGGAATAAACTCCAAATGAGCTGTAGAATACACTACAGGTCAAAAAATTTTGAACACTTAGTCATTCAATGGTTTTTCATTTTTTTACTATTTTCTACATTGTAGAATAATAGTGAAGACATCATAACTATTAAATAATACATATGGAATCATGTAGTAACCAAAAAAGTGTTATATTTGAGATTCTTCAAATAGCCACCCTTTGCTTTGATGACAGCTTTGCACAATATTGGCATTCTCTCAACCAGCTTCACCTGGAATGCTTTTTCAACAGTCTTGAAGGAGTTCCCACATATGCTGAGCACTTGTTGGCTGCTTTTCCTTCACTCTGCGGTCCGAATCATCCCAAACCATCTCAATTTGATTAAGGTCAAGGTGATTGTGGAGGCCAGGTCATCTGATGGAGAACTCCATCACTCTCCTTCTTGGTAAAATATCCCTTACACAGCCTGGAGGTGTGTTGGGTCATTGCCCCTATGAAAAACAAATGATAGTCCCACTAAGCGCAAACCAGATTTGATGGCGTATCGACGCAGAATGCTGTGGTAGCCATGTTGGTTAAGTGCGCCTTGAATTCTAAATAAATCACAGACAGTCTCACTAGAAAAGCAGCCCCACACCGTAACACCTCCTCCATGCTTTACGGTGGGAAATACACATGCAGAGATCATCCGTTCACCCACACCGTGTCTCACAAAGACATGGCAGTTGGAACCAAAAATTTCGGACTCCGGACCAAAGGACAAATTTCCACCAGTCTAATGTCCATTGCTCGTGTTTCTTAGCCCAAGCATGTCTCTTCTTCTTATTGGTGTCCTTTAGTAGTGGTTTCTTTGCAGCAATTCGACCTTGAACGCCTGATTCACACAGTCTCCTCTAAACAGTTGATGTTGAGATGTGTCTGTTACTTGAACTGAGTTAAGCATTTATTTGGGCTGCAATTTCTGAGGCTTGTAACTCTAATGAACTTATCCTCTGCATCAGAGGTAACTCTGGTTCTTCCTTTCCTGTGGCGTTCTTGATGAGAGCCAGTTTCATCATAGCGCTTGATGGTTTTTGTGACTGCACTTGAAGAAACTTTCAAAGTTCTTGAAATTTTCCGCATTGACTTAATGTCTTAAAGTAATTTTGAACTGTCGATTCTCTTGGCTATCTTCTGTATACCACCCCTACCTTGTCACAACACAACTGATGGGCTCAAACGCATTAAGAAGGAAAGAAATTCCACAAATTCACTTTTAACAAGGCACACCTGTCAATTGAAATGCATTCCAGGTGACTACCTCATGAATCTGGTTGAGAGAATGCCAAGAGTGTGCAAAACAACAACAACAAAAAAAAAACAAAAAAAAAGAACAATTGAGTGTGCAAAACTCTCATCAAGGCAAAGGGTGGCTACTTGAAGAATCTCAAATGTAAAATATATTTTAATTTGTATAACACTTTTTTGGTTTGGAGTCCAAGGCAATAAATAAAAGACTGTAAATGCACAACATGAAGCAACCATATATTTAGCCATGGGGCACGTTCTGATAGGCCAGTGAGCGGCCAAGCCTCGACACACCCACAACTTGTTTATTCATCAAAACCCAACCCTTTGTGCCAAAGGCAGCAACTGTGCTGATAATTGTGACCTGTTTCAAGAAGCTAAGTGTATGTCGCACTTCACAGGAGAGGGAGTTTAATTAATGTGTACTTTTTTATCAAAATGCATTCTTGGCAGAAATGCCTCTGGAACATGTGAACTTTCATTTGCTTTAATAACAAACTTGTATGTCGTCTGTAAATATGAATACAGTTAAATTATGAGCCTAGTTGGTTTAGCCACGGAAAAATGCAGGAACCTTCCAGCTAGCCATGATTGGCTGAGATAATGAGTGGGCTGGACATGACTAGAGGTTATTTCGTATTGGTCTGCCATGTAGCATGCTTCTTTCGATAACATGAGCTGCTCAGTATGTGTGGATAATCCTTTCTATTTCAGCTTATTTTGAAATATATCATGCTGTTGCTCTCAACATTGCTGCCCTTAAGATAATAGCGTTATCGACAAAGATCCGTGGGAAAAAGTTGTGATGGACTACTCGCTGGAGGACACGGAAGAAGTAAAGTGTTGGGATTATGGTTCATTGTTTAGCTAGCTAGCTACATGTCGAAACAAAATACTCCACTATGCAAGTAACCATATCACTGTACCGTGTACACCTTCTGTATCCTATTGATGTGACAAATAAACGTTGATTTTATTTGATATAGTGTGTGTTTACCAGAGACAGTAATGTGAAGAACAACATGACCTGCACCAAAGTCAAATTAGGATATAGGCAGAGAGCGTGTTAAAGTGTATTGTTACTGCTACTTTTTGCTAATACTTTTACCATTTTTAGTCTTGAAATCTTTGGTTGTTTACAACACTGTGAATCCTGAAAGAGATGGGTGGGGCTAAGGCTTAAGAGGTTGTGAATGATCCTGAATGGGTGTAGACAAAGAAGAGCTCTCCAGTAGGTGTACCAAAACATTCACGGGCTATTTTCTCAAATATGAGGTTACAAGTTTTTCACAGTTTGCCACATAAGTGGAGCCACAATTATAGTGGTGAGTTGTATCTCCAGTGGTGTTTAAATATTGTATTTGTTTTAAACATGAGCTGGTGAAAAAAAGAGGAGGGGGACCATGTCTCGCCAATCACTGTTACAGAAATAGTTGAGGAACACTGTACTGTACTGCCTCTGTTAAGTGTCAGCACTACTGCCTGTGTATGAATAGGGTGTGTAAGGTCAGGGGGCGGCAGGTAGCCTAGTGGTTAGAGCGTTGGACTTGTAACCGGAGGGTTGCAAGTTTGAATCCCCGAGCTGACAAGGTAAAAATCTGTCGTTCTGCCCCTGAACAAGGCAGTTAACCCACTGTTCCCCGGGAGCCGAAGACGTGGATGCCAATTAAGGCAGCCCCCCGCACCTCTCTGATTCAGAGGGGCTGGGTTAAATGCGGAAGACACATTTCAGTTGAAGGCATTCGGTTGTACAACTGACTAATAATGGTGACTTTGACTGTGTAGGCTATGTGTGTGTATGGGTTGTGTATTGCTGGTGCCCACCGGCAGGGTGATGAGAGAGGGAGTTGGCGGCGCATGCAATGATGTGGGCTGGTGTGGATACAGCACCAGGGCCAAATTATTGTCCCAGCTAAGGTTTGTGATAGGGTTAAAAAATGTTAGCTCCTATCACTGGGATTGAACACTTGACCCTTGGAGTTACGCCCATCTGTCACCCCAGTCCACAACACCCTTGCAAAACCCAAGTCTACTTGATGGTAATGGGGCTCACTGTTGCCCCTAGTGGCAAGTTTTGAAGGCATCTCCCGATGTTTATTTATTTCACCTTTATTTATCCAGGTAGGCTAGTTGAGAACAAGTTCTCATTTACAACTGCGACCTGGCCAAGATAAAGCACAGCAGTTCGACACATACAACAACAAAGAGTTACACATGGAATAAACAAACATACAGTCAATAATACAGTAGAAAAATAAAAAAATGTCTATATACAGTGAGTGCAAATGAGGTAAGATGAGGGAGGTAGGGCAATAAATAGGCCATGGTGGCGAGGTAATTACAATATAGCAATTAAACACTGGAATGGTAGATGTGCAGAAGTTGAATGTGCAAGTAGAGATACTGGGGTGCAAAGGAGCAAGATAAATAAATAAATACAGTATGGGGATGAGGTAGTAGGATGGGCTGTTTACAGATGGGCTATGTGCAGGTGCAGAGATCTGTGAGCTGCACTGACAGCTGGTGCTTAAAGCTAGTGAGGGAAATATGAGTCTCCAGCTTCAGTGATTTTTGTAGTTCGTTCCAGTCATTGGCAGCAGAGAACTGGAAGGAAAGGCGGCCAAAGGAGGAATTGGCTTTGGGGGTGACCAGTGAGATATACCTGCTGGAGCGCATGCTACGGGTGGGTGTTGTTATGGTGACCAGTGAGCTGAGATAAGGCGGGGCTTTACCTAGCAAAGACTTATAGATGACCTGGAGCCAGTGGGTCTGGCAACGAGTATGAAGCGAAGGCCAGCCAACGAGAGCATACAGGTCGCAGTGGTGGGTAGTATATGGGGCTTTGGTGACAAAATGGATGGTACTGTGATAGACTGCATCCAATTTGTTGAGTAGTGTTGGAGGCTATTTTATAGATGACATCGCCGAAGTCGAGGATCGGTAGGATGGTCAGTTTTACGAGGGTATGTTTGGCAGCATGAGTGAAGGATGCTTTGTTGCGAAATAGGAAGCCGATTCTAGATTTAATTTTGGATTGGAGATGTTTGATGTGAGTCTGGAAGGAGAGTTTACAGTCTAACCAGACACCTAGGTATTTGTAGTTGTCAGAACCGTCCAGAGTAGTGATGCTGGACGGGCGGGCAGGTGCGGGCAGTGATCGGTTGAAGAGCATGCATTTGGTTTTACTTGCATTTAAGAGCAGTTGGAGGCCACGGAAGGAGAGTTGTTATGGCATTGAAGCTCGTCTGGAGGTTAGTTAACACAGTGCCCAAAGAAGGGCCAGAAGTATGCAGAATGGTGTCGTCTGCGTAGAGGTGGATCAGAGAATCACCAGCAGCAAGAGCAACATCATTGATGTATACAGAGAAGAGAGTCGGCCCGAGAATTGAACCTTGTGACACCCCCAAAGAGACTGCCAGAGGTCCGGACAACAGGCCCTCCGATTTGACACACTGAACTCTATCAGAGAAGTAGTTGGTGAACCAGGCGAGGCAATCATTTGAGAAACCAAGGCTGTTGAGTCTGCCAATAATAATGTGGTGATTGACAGAGTTGAAAGCCTTGGCCAGGTCGATGAATAAGGCTGCACAGTAATGTCTCTTATCGATGGCGGTTATGGTGTCGTTTAGGACCTTGAGCGTGGCTGAGGTGCACCCGTGACCAGCTCTGAAACCAGATTGCATAGCGGTTTGTTATCTGTTTGTTATCTTGGCTTTCGAAGACCTTAGAAAGGCAGGGTAGGATAGATACAGTTCTGTAGCAGTTTGGGTCTAGAGTGTCTCCCCCTTTGAAGAGGGGGATGACCGCGCCAGCTTTCCAATCTTTGGGAATCTCAGACGATACGAAAGAGAGGTTAAACAGGCTAGTAATAGGGGTTGCAACAATTTCGGCAGATAATTTTAGAAAAATAGGGTCCAGATTGTCTAGCCCGGCTGATTTGTATGGGTCCAGATTTTGCAGCTCTTTCAGAACATCAGCTATCTGGATTTGGGTGAAGGAGAAATGGGGGAGGCTTGGGCGAGTTGCTGTGGGGAGTGCAGGGCTGTTGACCGGCTTAGGGGTAGCCAGGTGGAAAGCAAGGCCAGCCGTAGAAAAATGCTTATTGAAGTTTTCAATTATAGTCGCTTTGTCGGTGGTGACAGTATTTCCTAGCCTCAGTGCAGTGGGCAGCTGGGAGGAGGTGCTCTTATTCTCCATGGACTTTACAATGTCCCAGAACTTTTTGAGTTTGTGCTATAGGATGCACATTTCTGCTTGAAAAAGCTAGCCTTAGCTTTCCTAACTGCCTGTGTATATTGGTTCCTAACTTCCCTGAAACGTTGCATATCGCGGGGGCTATTCGATGCTAATGCAGAACGCCACAGGATGTTTTTGTGCTGGTCAAGGGCAGTCAGGTCTGGAGAGAACCATTGGCTATATCTTTTCCTGGTTTAAAAAAAATGGAAAGGGGCATGCTTATTTAAGATGGTGAGGAAGTTACTTTTATAGAATGACCAGGCACCCTCTACTGATGGGATGAGGTCAATATCCTTCCAGGATACCCAGGCCAGGTCGATTAGAAAGGCCTGCTCGCTGAAGTGATTTAGGGAGCGTTTGACAGTGATAAGGGGTGGTCGTTTGACCGCAGACCCACTACGGATGTAGGCAATGAGGCAGTCATCACTGAGATCTTGGTTGAAGACAGCAGAGGTGTATTTGGAGGGCAAGTTGGTTAGGATGATATCTATGAGGGTGCCCGTGTTTACGGATTTGGGGTTGTACCTGGTGGGTTCATTGATAATTTGTGTGAGATTGAGGGCATCAAGTTTAGATTGTAGGACGGCTGGGGTGTTAAGAATGTCCCAGTTTAGGTCACCTAGCAGCATGAGCTCTGAGGATAGATGGGGGGCAATCAGTTCACATATGGTGTCAAGGGCACAGCTGGGGGCAGAGGGTGGTCTATAGCAAGCGGCAACGGTGAGAGACTTGTTTCTGAAAAGGTGGATTTTTAAGAGTAGAAGCTCAAATTGTTTGGGTACAGACCTGGATAGTAAGACAGAACTCTGCAGGCTATCTCTGCAGTAGATTGCAACACCGCCCCCTTTGGTAGTTCTATCTTGTCGGAAAATACTAGACCCGGCCAGGATTCCCTAAGCCAGGATTCAGACACGGCTAGGACATCCAGGTTGGCAGAATGTGCTAAAGCAGTGAATAAAACAAACTTAGGGAAGAGGCTTCTAATGTTAACATGCATGAAACCAAGGCTTTTACGGTTACAGAAGTAAAGAAAATGATAGTGCCTGGGGAATGGGAGTGGAGCTAGGCACTGCAGGGCCTGGATTAACCTCCACATCACCAGAGGAACAGAGGAGGAGGAGGATAAGGGTACGGCTAAAGGCTAAAAGGACTGGTCGTCTAGTACATTCAGAACAGAGAGTAAAAGGAGAACATTTCTGGGTACCGTAGAATAGATTCAAGGCATAATATACAGACAAAGGCATGGTAGGATGTGAATACAGTGTGGGTAAACCTTTGCATAGAGTGCTGATGAAAGAGATATTGTCTCTAGAAATATCATTTAAACCAGGTTATGTCACCGCATGTGTGGGAGGTGGAACTAAAGTGTTAACTAAGGCGTATTGAGCAGGGCTAGAGGCTCTACAGTGAAATAAGGCAATAATTACTAACCAAAATAGCAATGGACTTGGCATTTTGACGTTAGCGAGAGGCATGAGTAGCCAAGTGGTCATAGGAGTCCAGTGAGTGGCTTCAAGCAGCTAGCGGGCCGGGTCTAGTAAGCTAGCAGAAAGACCTTGGAGGGATGTCGTGACAGAAGAAAGTCTGTTGTGGCCCCCTCGTGCTGTTCCGGCATACCGGCATTCCGGTATAGTAAACCAGGCCAATTGGCAAAATAGGTATAGTGGCCAAAGAGTTTGTCCGATGGGCCTCTTAAGCTAACAGTCCGTTGTGCTCAGGACAGCTAGCGGGCCGCGGCATTTAGGTGACGTTGCGACGGCAGAGCCAGTTGAGAAATAAAACCCTCGGGCGAATCACGTCGGTGGTCCAGTTGTGATGGATCGGCGGGGGTCCAGGCCAGTTGGCAAAATAGGAATTGTAGCCCAAGGAGTGGCTGATGGACCTCTACGGCTAGCTGGGAGATGGGCTTAGCAAGGCTGGCTCCAGGCTAATTGGTTCTTGCTTCGGGACAAAGACGTTAGCCAGGAGTGGCCTCTTGGATAGCAGCTAGCTAGCTGCGATGATCCAGGTGAAAAAAGGTTCAGGGCATGCGGTAGGAATCTGGAGAAATTGAGAAAAATAAGTCAGAATTGCTCTGGTTTGAGTCGCGCTGTGCAGACTGGCTTGAGTTGTCCATGCTAGAGGTGGCTGATGACCGCTAGCAGTGGCTGGCTGACTACTAGCTAGCAGCTAGTTAGCTGGCTAGCTGCTTTTGGGGTTCCGGCTCAGAAGACGGATTAGCAGGGCTCCGTATGGTAAACCAGGCCAATTGGCAGAATAGGTATAGTGGCCAAAGAAATTGTCTGATAGGCCTCTTAGGCTAACAGTCCGATGTGCTCTAGACAGTTAGCGGGCCGTGGCTAGCTAGTAGCCAATTAGCTGGTAGCCAGTTAGCTAGCTAGCTTTAGATGGGGTTCCAGTTCTAAAGTATAAAAATAGTAGATCCGTACCACAAGGCGGGTTGCAGGAGAGTATATTCAGTCCGTAGATGGAAAGTGATAATAAAATATATACGAAAAATAAAAGAAACAGGGAAAACTATGTTTTGACGGGACAGGACGGGACAAGACAAAAACAAACATCCGACTGCTACGCCATCTTGGTTCATGTCCTGGGTACCTGGACGAATGCTGGACGATTTTGAAGTGGATCTTGAGTGACCCGCATGGTGCGTGAGCGAGCATGCCTTTGCACTGTAGCAGCCACTAGCATGAGTGGGTCAGGTGGTTGCGTGATCAGCAGTGGAGAGACTTCAGACTAGATCACACATGCTGCATCACCAACTGAAAGCAGGAACTTGAAACTAGCTGGAACGATTAGTTGTAGTAGTCTATACTGTATGGTCTCATTCTAGTGGAGGAACATAGAACTATAGATGTAGAATCTAAATTTGAGCCAGTTTGCTACCGCAGATAAATATGAATTGTTATGTGGATTAGAATTAATGGACATTTTTTATGAGGGTTGAAATATATTACGTAAGGGAAAATCAAGTCTGAAATCGAAGAAGTGTAAATTACAGCACATATATACGGTACAAGTTTAAAATTTCCTGGAAAGTTCTCCTGCAACAGAGTGATCAAATTAAGATCCTACATCTGTATACACATTTGTCTCTTGTGTTTTTGTAATCATTGCTAGCTTCTAGAGAGGGATATGAATGGAAAGAGTGAGGAGGAAAGAGACGGCCCTGAAACATTCCTCTTCATCCGTTGTCTCACCCTCCTTACAGCCTATCACTGAACTCTTCTCTCCCTCTCTCTCCTTTCTTCACTGTGCTAAACCGAGGATAAACTGCAATCCTCCCTTTCCCCCATCATCCCTCTGTCCTGTGTGCTTACTTCTCTCTTTTCTGGGATAAATAACGAGATCTCTCCCCCTCCCCTTCCTCTCTCTTTCCATCACTCTTTCGTGGGTGTGACAGTCACGCCAAGGCTGACTCTGCTCTGAGTCTCAGGACCCATGACAAGGACAGAGCCCCATCATGTCACACACACACACACACACACACACACACACACGGACAAACTTATACACACGCGCACACACACCCAGATATACACACACACTGGGTCAAACAGGCACACTCACACCCATGCACACAAACAACCCAGAGGATGAGTGACACGAGCTTAACAAGTGAAAATGGATGCTGTCATGAGATCGGAGGACGGAGGACAGGAAGAAGGACAGGAAGAAGGACATAAACAAACCCTAATATTTCTCACAGGGTTATGGATGGTATTGTTTTGCCTAGCATCTGTTGTTGTCTACGGGACCCTCAGAAACACAATGATTCATCTCTCAGTTGTATCACGAACACAAGACTCCCTGAAAAACAACAACAAGAAAGATCCCACTCACAGGATTTGACCCATCTGCATGGTCTATTCTACAGAGGACTAAGAGGGAAATACTACTGTGGATTTGAGGCATGATTATTGTCACTGCATGTTGTCCCTGAGTCATTTTGTCACTGAACACATCAACTTCTCTGTAATCTTCTAACCCTGGCCTACTGCCCAGCGCTGACTGGTTTACAGGCTTCTTCCAAGATAACACTTTGTTAAGGAAATACTGTATTTAGATGGCATGCGACAGAGACACACATATCCAATCTCTCTCATGCAGATACTCACTCATATACTAGCTCATGCATATCCAAGCAACATGCGCAATCTCAGCATGTGCGCAAACACCCACATAGGCTCAAATCAGCACACACACAGAGAGCATCCCCGTAAGGTCTTGCCTATGACTCACATCACCTTGCCAGGATAAACGTTCTAACAGATAGGAAGTTCAGATAGGGTTTTATGGCATGGGTGTGTGTTTGTATGTATGTATGTATGTATGTATGTATGTATATATATATATGTGCACCATAATTCAGCTGAGCTCCACACGTGATAAATGAATCCTGGCTGAAGGCATGAGACAAATAATTCACACTTGTCCATGCGAATATAAGTGTGAGTGCCAGTGTGTATTCCCCTGCTGTCAGTTTCATACCTTCACACACATGCATGTGCACACAGACACACACACAGACTCACACTCCTGCCTTACCTTCATTGTTGTCGTTGTTGTTGTTTCCGGCGGTGCCCAGTGTCTGTAGTGATATAGTCCATAGAAACAGTGCTATGAGCGCTGGGTCTGAAGACATGGTGCTTACACACACACACACACACACACACTACCGATCTCCCTCTCTCTTCCTCTCTCTCACTCCCTCGCTCTTACTCTCCCTCAGACTCTTGCTGCCTCTCTCTGTGTCCCAGTGTTGAAGTGGAGCCCGAGCCAGCGCTGAGAGTGCGTGTGTGTGTGAGAGTGTGTGTGTCTGAGGGGCTGAGGGCTGGGATAGAGTTAGAGACTTCCTCTGTGCCTCTCAGCCTCTCTGTCTGCTCTCACACATACATACACACTCAGGGGAGGGACCAGATTGTCACTCCAACTCTCAGGAACCAATTAGAGGGCAGGATTCTGAAGGTCCACTAACCAAATACTCTCACGATACCTCACCTTTACCTATCCTACCTTAGAGACTCTTTCTCTCAATCTCTAACATGTTCTCTCTCTCTCTCTCTGACACTCCCGCTCTATCTTTCTTTTTCTCTCACTCCTGCATGCACTTTCGACCGTCCTCTGCCTCCCTCTCGCTCTTTCACTCTACATCTCGATCTCTCCTCTTTTATTCTCCCTCCCAACTCTGTCGCCTCCCTCTCTGCCTCGCTTGCTGTTTTACTCCTCTTTCCCTCACTCACTCACTCACTCACTCTCTCAACTCCACCTCTCCCCCCCTCTTTCTTTTTTGTACTCTTCTACAAATTCTTTAAGAAACACTTGTAACTAATTATCATAATATTTTCTGTCCTTTTTAAATACAAATGTCCTAGTCTTGTGTCTGTTCTTGGATAGAAGAAGAAAACTCCACAACATAGGACATATTCCACCAGCTTTTCTTATTTTAGAAAAAGGTTCCCTATTGATATTAACGGAAATCACAATTCAATGTATTTCTTTCAACACTGTTTAGATTGAGACAGTGGAATATAGGAGACTGCTCAACTGAAGGTTATCAATAATTAGAGGTGTGTGCACCCTTGCGTGTGCGTCCATCTGTCTGTGTGTGTGTGTGTGTGTGTGTGTGTGTGTGTGTGTGTGTGTGTGTGTGTGAGCTTATTGTTGCTCCATACAGCCAAATCCTAAACGTTCCCTGTGGCGAATTTCTGATTCAGATAGTCAGACGTCCTGGTGGGAGTGTGAGTGTGTGTGTGTGTGGGAGTGTTAGATTCAAGGACAATGATCAGATATTGATCCTTCTGACAAAGGGAAACTTCACTTGGCAATGAAATTATTACTGAAGGATGTGTGTGTGCATGCGCATACGGGCCTGCATGTGAATTTAGGACAATTATCATCTATTGATCCTACTGATGCAGAGAAACTTGGCATCAAACTACATCTCGTCTGATTGCAGAATGAGTATTGTGTTTTCCCTGTAGCTAAAGGGTGACTGGATCAAGGGTTTTGGCTGTCTCCCCATCAATCACAGCACAGTTTTTTGAGGACACTGCTCTTGGTGAAAGCAATGTAGTCTCTGTGTTTGTGTGTGTGTGTGTGTGTGTGTGTGTGTGTGTGTGTGTGTGTGTGTGTGTGTGTGTGTGTGTGTGTGTGTGTGTGTGTGTGTGTGTGTGTGTGTGTGTGTGTGTGTGTGTGTGTGTGTGTGTGTGTGCATGCAGCTGGCCTTGTGAACAGGGAGACTGAGTAAAGGATGGAGGGATGGAGAGAGGGAGGGATGGAGGAGATGAGTGTCACGGCCAAATGCGGGCAGTGGTGAGCCTGCCAAACCCTTCCCCTGGCAAAGGGACACGGGGGGGGGGGGGTTACAATGGTTCCCCCTCATCATGTGTAGTGTGCCTCGTGCCTACGTGCAGCGTCTTAATACAGGAGGGGAAGACACTTACAAATATAAACACACACACACAGCAAGGGTGGCAGGTAGCCTAGCAGTTAGAGCATTGGGCCAGTACCCCAAAAGTTGCTAATTCGAATCCCTGAGATGACAAGGTGAAAAATCTGTTGATGTGCCCTTGAGCAAGGCACTTATCCTTAATTGCTCCAGGGTAACCGTTGATAATGGCAGACCCTGGCAGTGACCCGACTCTCAGGGGGAGTTGGGATATGCAGGCTACAACTCAAAGAAGACAGCTCCCCTGGAGGATGTTTGATCAAACTTATCTCAACCTCTTTTTCATCTCATCTCTACCTCTTCTTCATTTCACCTCAATTTCAGTCTCATCAAATTTAGATTTTCTAACATAATGCTTACTGTATTCACTGTATCAATATGCTTAAATCATTCCTGCTTGAAACAAGAAATGTGCCATTTTCAGACCACACAGTCAGTGTATTTTGACTGTTTCTACTTGTTTTTAGGGATGATGTGAGACGTACACAGATATTACTTAATGAAACACAAGGGCTATTCTTAGTACTCCATCCAATATAGGGCTGTTACAGTGACCATTATACCACAACGCTGGCAGTCATGAGTCATTCCACGTGACCGTTGAGTCTGGGTATTCTCCTTTTATGCATTCAGGACATGCTTTGGTAGTATCCAACTCGCTAATGGCCTGGTACTCAGGGCTCTATTGTCCTTCTAACCACTCTGACATCAAAGCAAAATCACATCAAACTTTTATTATCAAAACAGTATTGTGCTTTAAAAGCTCACCTCACTGTGATTGATCAATTTGAAGAAAGAAGTTCCACAACAGGTTGAAACTGAATGTTTCAAAGCCAAACACAATGAAATGGGCAGCGCTTTCTAAGGTAATGAGTCATTCTGAACAACCATACACATATTAAAGCTTATACATAGGTCTATATATGAGCCCAAGCCTGAAAAAAACGGATTTAAAATAATGATTGTGCCATTCCTTATACAATACATATCCTACCGCATATTACGCACTAAAGAAAAACATGTAAAAGAAACTGATTGAAGACATACCATGCCCAAAACGACATTCAAATGAGATGTTTGTGAGGTCTTTTAGAACTTTGATGGAGCTGACTTCTAGTAAAACTTATGTGAGAATTTATAAGTAATGTATCTTGGAGGACGTATAGGTTAGGCGACTCAAACGTACAACCTTTGGAATGCTAGACGGTCGCGGTATACACCAACCTTCTTACTTACTGTTAGGTAACATATCATACTAAATGGAGGTACAGTGCACAAATGCACTTTCCAAACCATAAGTCTGTTTAATGTGGTCAGGCTCTGTTAGGGAGAAGGAAAGTGGTCACATTGTGATGATTTAGTTAAATCTAGCTCACCAAGGTCACCTCCACATGCTGACCTAACCCAGAGTGATGATTCTGGAGATCTGGATAGTCCTGGCATGTGTTATAAATTATTAACTCTTTGACGCGTACAATCACATACACTACATGACCAGAATTATGTGGACACCTGCTCATTCCAAAATCATGGGCATTAATATGGAGTTGGTCCCCCCTTTGCTGCTATAACAGCCTCCACTCTTCTGGAAAGGCTTTCCACTAGATGTTGGAACATTGCTGTGGGGACTTGCTTCCATTCAGCCACAAGAGCATTAGTGAGGTTGTATGCCTGTGTGCTAGATTTTATACACCTGTCAGCAACGGGTGTGGCTGAAATAGCTAAATCCACTAATTTGAAGGGGTGTCTACATCATTTTATTTACTATACATAAAGAACTATTTCAAAACATGACCTACCACTTGCATGAATTATCAGACTGCGAAGAATTTACTTTGCGATTTCCCCCTATCGGCAAACGTAGCCAATGACATGACACCTTATTGACATCTGACTTGAACCAACCAATAGGAATACATAAACATTAAATGCACATTTCTGCAGTGGCAAGTGGAAACATAACTAACCCTGTTATATTCTTCCCTGTTGAATTCCACTTGCACACTATAAACTAAATATGAGTAATGTAATACCTTGCAATATATGTCACCAAATATATATATTCCAGTCTAAAGACTATTCTCTAAAGAGAATTAGTGAATTTAAAGACTCCATAGGCAAACATGCCTGTTACATGTTAAGTGCACTCAGTGACAATGGTTACATAATAGAAAGAAAATATTTGACTTCTGACCCATTACCCCCGTAGAGCCCTCTTGAAAGTGAGAGAGAAAAAAAAGACCTAAAGGACTAGAAATAACCTAAAGGCCAACCTGGATTCCCATCCTATACCCACACAGATACTCTAATGAACTCATTATGAAACTCCCTCTGTGTCTGCATAGTCTCTATGAGCCTCACAGGTGGTTTTCTAATTCAACCATCCCCTGACCTACCAGGCCTAACTGAGCTATCATTATAGTTATCCTGTTCATCTACGACCACCATAGGTGGTGAACTCGTACACATTGTAAATACGTAAATATAATGTAAATATAATGAACGTGGCTTGTGGTTTCATGGACTGAACGGTTGTACAGTTGTGTGGACCAGAAGTCCAAACAAACCAACTCGAGGGGTTCAGTCGTGATGATGTTCTTCAGTGGAGCTCTGGCATCTGGCTCTGGGGCCTTACTGAACACACATCCCATGCAGCACTTTACATACTCTCTCACATCAGTCTCCCGACCATGCCAGAAGAACCTCTGTCTCTTTGGATACAACGTCTGCTGTTGCCCCTAATGACCGGTGTCATCGTGGAGGTAGGCACTGCGTACTGGTATGTCTTCTTTGACAGTGAACTCTTGGTCACCCGATGTAGCACACCCCTCTACAGTGTCAGCTTCTCCCACGCCTTGAGGAGCCGCAGAGCCTCAACTGGTTCATTGCCACGTTCCCTCCTGGAAGGTCTGCGCCCCCTCTCCACATATTAGATGACTCTGGGAAGTGCATTGTCCAGGCGCTGCTTTGACATCAGCTCATCATGGGATAGCACTCCAACATCAGACATCTCTGATGGCACCAGCGACTGAGTGAGCTGAGGCAGCAGCAGCGTACAGGTCTCTAGACCGGCCTCCCCCTGTGATTTCAGGACTGCTGACACAGCTTCTTTCGACAGGGAACTAGGAGAGGGATATGAGGTGGATTGGTAGTTCATGATCACATACGAGGCATCAGCCTCAACTGGTGGTGAGCAGCTCTCAAATATCTAACAAACAGCTCCAGACCATTATTCCTCCTCCACCAAACTTTACAGTTGGCACTATGCATTCGGGCAGGTAGCGTTCTCCTGGCATCTGTCAAAACCCATATTAGTCCATCGGACTGCCAGATGTTGAAGCGTGATTCATCACTCCAGAGAACGCGTTTCCACTGCTCCAGAGTTCAATGGTGGCAAGCTTTACACCTCTCGAGCCAACGCTTGGCATTGCACATGGTGATCTTAGGCTTGTGTGCGGCTGCTCGGCCATGAAAACCCATTTCATGAAGCTCCCGACAAACAGTTCTTGGGCTGACGTTGCTTCCGGAGGCAGTTTGGAACTCAGTAGTGAGTGATGCAACTGAGGACAGACAATTTTTGTATGCTACACGCTTCAGCAATTGGCGGCTTTATTCTGTGAGCTTGTGTGGTCTACCACTTCGCTGCTGAGCCGTTGTTGCTCCTAGACATTTCCACTTCACAATAACAGCACTTACAGTTGACCGGGGAAGCTCGAGCAGTGCAGAACTTTGACAAATTGACTTGTTGGAAAGATTGCATCCTATGACAGTGCCACGTTCTACTGCCAATGTTTGTCTATGGAGATTGCAAGGCGGTGTGCCTGATTTTATAGACCTTTCAGCAACAGGTGTGGCTGAAATAGCCAAATCCACTAACTTGGAGGAGTGTCCTCATACTTTTGTATACATGGTGTATATATACACTGAACAAAAATACAAATGCAACATGTAAAGTGTTGGTCCCATGTTTCATGAGCTGAAACAAAATATTGCATACATTGTCTATATTCACAAAAAGCTTACTTCTCTCCAATTTTGTTCACAAATTTGTTTACATACCTGTTAGTGAGCATTTCTCTTTTGCCATGATAATCCATCCACGTGACAGGTGTGGCATATCAAGAAGCTGATTAAACAGCATAATCATTACACAGGTGCATCTTGTGCTGGGGACAATAAAATGCCTCTCTAAAATGTGTGGTTTTGTCACAAAGCACAATGCCACAGATGTCTCTAGTTTGAGGGAGTGTGCAATTTGAGGGAGCGTCCAAAGCCGCTTCCACTGTTGTTTTAGAGAATTTGGCTGTACGTCCAAACGAAACATAACTAACCCTGTTACGTAAAGGGGATGGGGAACACATAAGTGTGTGTGTGTGTGGGCCAGATTGTAGGGGTCAGTTTGTAGCCATTTGTCGCTGTGCTTGCTGGTGTTTGTTGGCTAAATATAACCAGTGATGGATCTGTTTAGAGCACACCAACTGAACGTATCACTATTCCTCTCTGCCTTTTTTTCAATTCAATACATTCAGTAAAATTGACATAGGGGTTAGGGTTAGCTGTTGTCCATTTGACTACTGGCACTTCCTTGACCTTTTCTGATAAATATATCATTCATAGGGCCAGGAATCGTTTTGGATATATCAAACACATTCCTTTCCGCTCCTTTCCTTCTCCCCCTACTCCGGTCCCATTGATCTCCCCATCTTCCCACCTCTCCTCCCCCCTCTCCTCCCCCCTCTCCTCTGTAATCTCAGCAGGAGTCATTCTAAACTGCTTTTTCTTATGTCCCTCTCTCCCTGCTCCTTTCTTAAATACTGGGTCAGTGACACACTTATCAGGTAGCTGCAGCTTAAACATAGAGCTGGGCCAGAGGTGTGATGTACTGCACGACAAGTGACACACTCTTAGAGACACTCACACACTGTGAGAAACACTCAGCGACAGAGACACCATGAGATTTACACTGTTAGTGACACACACTCTGTACAAGGAACGTACACAGCAAATTATTGAGTGTTAAATCAACAATGTTAAATTTAATGCTGTTCCTGTGTAAAGCCTTATTTGCAAATTTCCCAGGTTGCCTTGCCTTTTGAGTGAATTGTAGAGTTACAACACATGACTGTATTTATAAGTGACAGACACATCCCAGCAAACCAAAATTGGTTCTGTGACAGTTTGCAGAACATTTGTTAGGTTGCGGAAAATGTTATCATAACACAAAAACTGTCTAGTTGTGCTGATGATTATACAATGTTTGTATAAAACATTCACCTGATGTTGCAAGAACATTCCCAGAACGTTGCTCTCACATTTTGTTGCGGCAGAATGTTCTAAAAACATTACTGGTACATTGTGCTTTAACATTACCTGGAAACCTAATGAGAATGTTTGGGGTATGTTCTGTGGTAGTTGTTACAGATGTTTTGCAAAACATTTTAGTGAATGTTAGGAGAACATTGAAAGGACATTTCATTGACAACATTTTCTGAAGAAAAAAAATGTGTTGTCAAAAAAGTTATGTAAATGTTGTTGGGATGTTATCATGCTAATGTTAGATAAAACCTAATGGGAGTCTTAGCTAATGTTCTGTGAATAATCCTGGCTTGCTGGGATGGGTTGTTGCATTTATAAATATTCAGTCCTGTGGCCTTCACCAAGTGAGATCGTAAGTGAATATATTTTTATTAAAAGTAAAGTCTTTAAGACAATACAATACATACAGGTAATTGCCAAAATAACAACAAGTGTCTTAATAGTGTGTTGGGCCACCATGAGCAAGAAAAGATTCAATGCACCTTGGCAATAAATTCTACAAGTGTCTGGAACTCTTACGGTTGTGGGCAGAGCAGTTGCCGTACCAGGCGATGATACAGCCCGACAGGATACTCTCGATTGTGACACTGTAAATGTTTGTGAGTGATTTTGGTGACAAGCCAAATTTCTTCAGCCTCCTGAGGTTGCGCCTTCTTCACCACGCTGTCTGTGTGGGTGGACCATTTCAGTTTGTCCGTGATGTGTACGCCGAGGAACTTAAAACTTTCCACCTTCTCCACTACTGTCCCGTCAATGTGGATAGGGGGGTGCTCCCTCTGCTGTTTCCTGAAGTCCACAATCATCTCCTTTGTTTTGTTGACGTTGAGTGTGAGGTTATTTTCCAGACACCACACTCATTGGGCCCTCACCTCCTCCCTGTAGGCCGTCTCGTCGTTGTTGGTAATCAAGCCTACCACTGTAGTCGTCTGCAAACTTGATGATTGAGTTGGAGGCGTGCATGGCCACGCAGTCATGGGTGAACAGGAAGTACAGGAGAGGGCTGAGAATGCACCCTTGTGGGGCCCCAGTGTTGAGGATTAGCGGGGTGGAGATGTTGTTTCCTACCCTCACCACCTGGGGGCGGCCCGTCAGAAAGTCCAGAACCCAGTTGTACAGGGCGGGGTCGAGATCCAGGGTCTCAAGCTTAATGACGAGTTTGGAGGGTACTATGGTGTTAAATGCTGAGCTGTAATCGATGAACAGCATTCTTACATAGGTATTCCTCTTGTCCAGATGGGTTAGGGCAGTGTGCAGTGTGATTGCAATTGCGTCATCTGTGGACCTATTGGGACGGTAAGCAAATTGGAGTGGGTCTAGGGTGTCAGGTAGGGTGGAGGTGATATGATCCTTGACTAGTCTCTCCAAGCACTTCATAATGACGGAAGTGAGTGCTACGGGGCGATAGTCGTTTAGCTCAGTTACTTTAGCTTTCTTGGGAACAGGAACAATGGTGGCCCTCTTGAAGCATGTGGGAACAGCAGACTGGGATAGGGTTTGATTGAATATGTCTGTAAACACACCAGCCAGCTGGTCTGCGCATGCTCTGAGGATGCGGCTAGGGATGCCGTCTGGACCGGCAGCCTTGCGAGGGTTAACACGGTTAAATGTTTTCCTCACGTTGGCTGTGCTGAAGGAGAGCCCGCAGGTTTTGGTAACGGGACGTGTTTTTAAAAAGATTTTTACCTCAAGAACTTTGAAAGTTTCTTGAAGTGCAGTTTCAACAACCATCAAGCGCTATGGTGAAACTGGCTCTCATGAAGACCGCCACAGGAATGGAAGACCCAGAGATACCTCTGCTGCAGATGATAACACCGTACCCAAACCGGCTGCGTGCGTGCGCTATCATGCGCCATCGTGCGCAAATAAATTTTGCCCCCCCACACCAAACGCGATCACGACACGCAGGTTAAAATATCAAAACAAACTCTGAACCAATTCTATTAATTTGTGGACAGGTCGAAAAGTATTAAACATTTATGGCAATTTAGCTAGCTAGCTTGCAGTTGCTAGCTAATTTGTCAAATTTAGCTAGCTTGCTGTTGCTAGCTAATTTGTCCTGGGAAATAAACGTTGAGTTGTTATTTTACGTGAAATGCACAAGCTCCTCTACTCCGACAATTAATCCACACATAAAACGGTCAACCAAATCATTTCTAGACATCTCTACTCCTTCCAGGCTTTTTCTTCTTTGGACTATATATGGCGATTGGCATCTCATAGCTACCACGATGACCGACCAAACTCAGTTCATCTTTCAATCACCCACGTGGGTATAACCAATGAGGAGATGGCACGTGGGTATCTGCTTCTATAACCAATGAGGAGATGGGAGAGTCAGTACTTGCACCGCAATCAGCGTCACAAATAGAACTGACTTCTATTTTAGCCCTTGGCAACGCAGACGATCATTTGCGTGCGCGAGCAGTGTGGGTGCAATAATTGAATAACATGCATGTTTAAATTTATTTTGCAACGCGAGCGGTGTGTGTAATATTCATATGTGTAAACATGCTGAATTTTAATTGGATGCATTTTACCGCCATATCATACTGTGCTATGATTGGTTAAGACCACCCAGGTGGAGAGGTCATGGTCAGTTGATCATGGTATGTCAGTTGTAGCTCCCTAATAAAGAGCTACGTCAAGAGATATCCTGTCGTACTGCATTTTATTATTTTGTACAAAGCGTGCAAAACAAGACATGGTGTCAGAGTAAAAGGACTAAAAGATGGATTTTGCTGGAGTTCCTTCACCTCAAATGGACTGGGAATCTACAAACTTAGACTCAAAATGCCCCAAAACAGGTGGATATTGTGGATACAAAGTGCATGGCGAACAGAGAAATTGCCCTGCTAAAGGCAAACAGGAAATGGAATCACTTTGTAAAAGTGTGCAGAGCTTACCGTGGAAAAACAGTACATGCAGTGAGTGAAGATGAAATGTCAAATGCTGATGAACTGTTTATTGATTCATTGACACAGAAAAGTCAAATATCAGAGACAGAGCAAGCCTTTGCTGACATTGAGATAGGAACACAAGGCACAGAGCTAAAGTTCAAACTAGACACCGGTGCACAAGTAAACATTATTCCTCTGAATAAGTACAGCAGCTTGACATCTGAGTGCGAGCAACAGCCAACGACTGACTGGTTATGGTGGTGAACAGCTCCCAGTAAAAGGCACATGCACTTTCAAATGCAAATACAAGGAAATTGACATGATGTTGGACTTTTACTTTGTTGACACTCGAGCACCTGCAGTGCTAGGTCTTAAAGCATGTTTAGACATGGACCTCATCAAACTAGTTTTATCAGTGACAGCACCAGTAGAGACAGAAAATGTAACGGATGAGTTTGCTGATGTTTTTACAGGAATTGGACTATTCCCAGGAGAATGTACCATTCACCTTGACCCAGACGCAACCCCTGTGGTCTACCCACCGAGAAATATTCCCCTTGCTCTCCACGCCCGTCTGAAGAAAGAGTTAGAGAGCATGGTGCAATCTGACATAATCACCAAAGTTACAGAACCGACAGATTGGGTAAACGCGTTAGTGGTGGTGGAGAAACCATGCACAGGCAAGCTCGGAGTATGTCTCGATCCAAGAGACAAGGCTATCAAACGCCCCCATTACCCTTTACCGAAGCTAGATGGCATCACACACAAGCTAGCGGGGGCATGCTACTTCAGTGTCATGGACGCTAGATCAGGCTACTGGGCTATCAAGCTCACAGAAGAGTCATCTAAGCTCACAACGTTCAACACACCATTTGGACGCTACAGGTTCCGTCACCTGCCTTTTGGGATTATCTCAGCCCAAGACGAGTTTAAGCGAAAGATCGACGAAGTGTACGAAGGACTCAACGGAGTTGTGCCAATTGTGGATGACATCCTTGTCTATGGTCGAACCAAAGAGGAACACGACAGAAACCTCTGCGCGATGCTGCAAAGGTCCCACGAGAGAGGAGTCCGGCTCAACCCCGGGAAGAGCACAGTCGGCGCTACACAGGTCAGCTACTTCGGACATCTTCTCACAGCGAATGTATTCAAGCCAGAACCACAGAAGATCTCAGCCTTAAAAGAAATGGAGCCACCAAATAACCATGCAGAGCTGGAAACAGTGCTTGGCATGGTCAACTACTTAGCCAAGTTTTCACCCAGCCTCTCCAATGCTAATGCACCCCTGCATCAGCTGCTAAAGCAGTCCAGTGAGTTTCTCTGGGACAAGTAACCCAACATTGCTTTCCAGAGAGTGAAAGATTTGATCACGAGAGAACCAGGACCAATCCTTGCCTACTACGACCCCAACAAAGAGCTCAGACTCCAAGTGGACACGTTGAAGTATGGACTAGGTGCAGTGCTACTGCAAGAAGGACAGCTCATCGGCTACACTTCCAAATCTCTCACAGACTGAAATCAACTACGCTCAAATCGAAAAGGAACTCTACACCATTCTGTTTGGATGTAAGCGTTTCCATCAGTACGTGTATGGATGACAAGTCATTGTGGAATCCGACCACAAGCCCCTCGAGTCAATCATGAGGAAACTAGCCACTAGCCACAGCCCCGCCAAGGCTACAGAGAATGATTCCTTCAACTACAAAAATACGACTTCACAATCACTCACCGTCCAGGCAGACACACTCTCCAGGAAGTTTCTTACCTACAAGGACAGCAGCCTCAGTGAAGGCATGGACATGCAAGTGCACACTGTGCACAGCAACTTCCCAGTTAGTGACAAAACTGAAGGAGATCCGAGCAGAAACAGAAAAGGACTCACAACTCACACAGCTGAGGAAAGTCATACAGGATGGATGGCCTGAGGAGAGGAGAAAATGCCCTCAGAGCGTCTCAGAGTTCTGGAACCATCGTGATGAACTATCACAGATCAATGGAATCATTTTCAAAGGACAGAAAATCATCATTCCTACCAGTCTCAGAAAAGAGATTTTGACAAAGATTCCTGCTGGACACATGGGCATGGAAAAGTGCAAACAAATAGAGGACAATGTTGGTAAATGCGCCACCTGTCTTGAACGATGCCCCTCAAACACCAAAGAGCCAATGTTACCTCACTGTATCCCAGACCGACCCTGGCAGGTCGTGGCAACCGATCTGTTCACCTGGAACAACGAGGACTACATGGTAACAGTGGGCTACTACAGCAGATACTTCGAACTCGACAAGTCTGCAGCTGTGATACACAAGCTGAAAGCAATCTTTGGCAGGCATGGCATTGTATAGACTTTAATATCTGACAATGGCCCCTGTTACAAATCAAATGAGTTTGAATCCTTCACAAAAGCATGAGAGTTCACACGTCACCACAAGCCCACATTACCCTCAAAGTAATGGCCTTGCTGAAAAATCTGTGCAGATTGCTAAATCACTCATGGACAAAGCAAAAGCATACAAGAGAGACCCTACCTCAGACTCCTTGAATACCACAACACTCCAGTTAACAACTTCAAATCATCAGCCCAGCAGTTGATGAGCCGCAGACTAGTTTTACCCTAATACAATGGTCTGAAACTCATTGTTTTCAGGCCACATCAGAACTGAAAGTCATATTATGCTGGCTTGCAAAATGATGTATAATTCCTATTGGAATCCAGACAGAATGTGGATATTCAAAAATTGGAATTTGTATTCACCCGCAACCTGCATTCAGAATCAAATCAAATTGTATTTGTCACATACACATGGTTAGCACATGTTAATGAGAGTGTAGCGAAATGCTTGTGCTTCTAGTTCCGACCATGCAGTAGTATCTAACAAGTAATCTAACAATTTCACAACAACTACCTTATACACACAAGAGTAAAGGAATGAATACGAGTATGTACATATAAATATATGGATGAGCGATGGCTGACTGGCGTAGGCAAGATGCAGTAGATGGTATGGAGTACAGTTTATACATGTGAGATGAGTAATGTAGGGTATGTAAACATTATATGAATGGCATTGTTTAAAGTGGCTAGTGATACATTTATTTCATCCAATTATAATTATTAAAGTGGCTAGAGATTTGAATCGATGGCCGAACGGCATAGGCAAGATTCAGTAGATGGTTTAGAGTACAGTGTATACATTTGATATGAGTAATGTCGGATATGTAAACATTATATACAAAATTGTTTAAAGTGGCTAGTGATACATTTGCTACATCCAATTCCTATTATTTAAAGTGGCTAGAGATTTAAGTCAGTATGTTGGCAGCAGCCACTCAATGTTAGTGATGGCTGTTTAACAGTCTGATGGCCTTGAGATAGAAGCTGTTTTTCAGTCTCTCGGTCCCAGCTTTGATGCACCTGTACNCCTCACTACCCTCTGGAGAGCCTTACGGTTGTGGGCGGAGCAGTTGCCGTACCAGGCGGTGATACAGCCCGACAGGATGCTCTCGATTGTGCATCTGTAGAAGTTTGTGAGTGTTTTTGGTGACAAGCCGAATTTCTTCAGCCTCCTGAGGTTGAAGAGGCGCTGTTGCGCCTTCTTCACCACACTGTCTGTGTGGGTGGACCATTTCAGTTTGTCCGTGATGTGTACGCCAAGGAACTTAAAACTTTCCACCTTCTCCACTACTGTCCCGTCAATGTGGATAGGGAGGTGCTCCCTCTCCTGTTTCCTGGATGACTGCCAGGGTTGAGAAGAATAAGATATGAGACTACCTAAAGCATGTAAACTGGAACAACCATTTCAGTAACGGGTGCAATAAGTCCAAGTAACAGATTGGATTAGTTTAGACAAATGTATGTTATTTCTATTTTAGTAGCATCACATTAATTAATTGATACATGTTTATTTTTATTTGGTCTTCATTTATTTGGTTGTCATTTTCTTTATGTTTCACAAAGCTATAGCCCTACGGTGTTACAATGCTGCTATTTAGATTGCTAGCTGGAGGCAAGAATGTATTTACTTGTTCAGTAATTAAAGTGGGAAATTAAAACATTGCAGGTTGTAAAATAAATTTTCGATGCAATAGCATACTGATCAGTAACCAGTAGAATATTTTTTAATATAGTCTACCTTAGCCGTCCTCGTGCTCTCTCACATCTTGGATATAAAGATTGTGCTGCATAAAATCAGGCTATTAATGCCAAATAAAGTTATCAGTCCACCGTCAGAACAATAGCTTACTAGGGATTGTTTCATTATACAGACAATGCAGTCTGGACTACTAGCCTATCTATATTTATATTACACATTGGAACTCAGATTCCACGCTGTCGGGGCTATCCGTCTCATCACTCGTAGGCTTACCAGTGTTCACAGAAGGGGGGGTCGCTCTCAAATCAAATCAAAGTTTATTTGTCACGTGCGCCGAATACAACAGGTGTAGACCTTACAGTGAAATGCTTACTTACAGGCTCTGACCAATAGTGCAAAAAAAGGTATTAGGTGAACAATAGGTAAGTAAAGAAATAAAAACAACAGTAAAAAAAAAAGACAGGCTATACAGTGAGGGAAAAAAGTATTTGATCCCCTGCTGATTTTGTACATTTGCCCACTGACAAAGAAATGATCAGTCTATCATTTTAATGGTAGGTTTACTTGAACAGTGAGAGACAGAATAACAACAAAAAAATCCAGAAAAACGCATGTGAAAAATGTTATAAATGGAATTGCATTTTAATGAGGGAAATAAGTATTTGACCCCTCTGCAAAACATGATTTAGTACTTGGTGGCAAAACCCTTGTTGGCAATCACAGAGGTCAGACGTTTCTTGCAGTTGGCCACCAGGTTAGCACACATCTCAGGAGGGATTTTGTCCCACTCCTCTTTGCAGATCTTCTCCAATTCATTAAGGTTTTGAGGCTGACGTTTGGCAACTCGAACCTTCAGCTCCCTCCACAGATTTTCTATGGGATTAAGGTCTGGAGACTGGCTAGGCCACTCCAGGACCTTAATGTGCTTCTTCTTGAGCCACCCCTTTGTTGCCTTGGCCGTGTGTTTTGGGTCATTGTCATGCTGGAATACCCATCCACGGCCCATTTTCAATGCCCTGGCTGAGGGAAGGAGGTTCTCACCCAAGATTTGACGGTACATGGCCCCGTCCATCGTCCCTTTGATGCGGTGAAGTTGTCCTGTCCCCTTAGCAGAAAAACACCCCCAAAGCATAATGTTTCCACCTCCATGTTTGACGGTGGGCATGGTGTTCTTGGGGTCATAGGCAGCATTCCTCCTCCTCCAAACACGGCGAGTTGAGTTGATGCCAAAGAGCTCCATTTTGGTCTCATCTGACCACAACACTTTCACCCAGATGTCCTCTGAATCATTCAGATGTTCATTGGCAAACTTCAGACGGGCATGTATATGTGCTTTCTTGAGCAGGGGGACCTTGCGGGCGCTGCAGGATTTCAGTCCTTCACGGCGTAGTGTGTTACCAATTGTTTTCTTGGTGACTATGGTCCCAGCTGCCTTGAGATCATTGACAAGATCCTCCCGTGTAGTTCTGGGCTGATTCCTCACCGTTCTCATGATCATTGCAACTCCACGAGGTGAGATCTTGCATGGAGCCCCAGGCCGAGGGAGATTGACAGTTCTTTTGTGTTTCTTCCATTTGCGAATAATCGCACCAACTGTTGTCACCTTCTCACCAAGCTGCTTGGCGATGGTCTTGTAGCCCATTCCAGCCTTGTGTAGGTCTACAATCTTGTCCCTGACATCCTTGGAGAGCTCTTTGGTCTTGGCCATGGTGGAGAGTTTGGAATCTGATTGATTGNGTACAAAATCAGCAGGGGATCAAATACTTCTTTCCCTCACTGTATACAGTAGCGAGGCTATAAAAGTAGCGAGGCTACATACAGACACCGGTCAGTCAGGCTGATTGAGGTAGTATATGTACGTGTAGTTATGGTTAAAGTGACTATGCATATATGATAAACAGAGAGTAGCAGTAGCGTAAAAAAGGGGTTGGTGGGTGGTGGGTGGCGGGTGGCGGGACACAATGCAAAAAGTCAGGGTAGCCATTTGATTACCTGTTCAGGAGTCTTATGGCTTGGGGGTAAAAACTGTTGAGAAGCCTTTTTGTCCTAGACTTGGCACTCCGGTACCGCTTGCCATGCAGTAGTAGAGAGAACAGTCTATGACTGAGGTGGCTGGGGTCTTTGACAATTTTTAGGGCCTTCCTCTGATACCGCCTGGTGTAGAGGTCCTGGATGGCAGGCAGCTTAGCCCCAGTGATGTACTGGGCCGTACGCACTACCCTCTGTAGTGCCTTGCGGTCAGAGGCGGAGCAATTGCCGTACCAGGCAGTGATGCAACCAGTCAGGATGCTCACGATGTTGCAGCTGTAGAACCTTTTGAGGATCTCAGGACCCATGCCAAATATTTTTAGTTTCCTGAGGGGGAATAGGCTTTGTCGTGCCCTCTTCATGACTGTCTTGGTGTGTTTGGACCATTCTAGCTTGTTGTTGATGTGGACACCAAGGAACTTGAAGCTCTCAACCTGCTCTACTACAGCCCCGTTGATGAGAATGGGGGCGTGCTCGATCCTCCTTTTCCTGTAGTCCACAATCATCTCCTTAGTCTTGGTTACGTTGAGGGAGAGGTTGTTGTCCTGGCACCACACGGCCAGGTCTCTGACCTCCTCCCTATAGGCTGTCTCGTCGTTGTCGGTGATCAGGCCTACCACTGTTGTGTCGTCTGCAAAGTTAATTATGGTTTTGGAGTCGTGCCTTGCCATGCAGTCGTGGGTGAACAGGGAGTACAGGAGGGGACTGAGCACGCACCCCTGGGGAGCTCCAGTGTTGAGGATCAGCGTGGCAGATGTGTTGCTACCTACCCTCACCACCTGGGGGCGGCCCGTCAGGAAGTCCAGGATCCAGTTGCAGAGGGAGGTGTTTAGTCCCAGGATCCTTAGCTTAGTGATGAGCTTTGAGGGTACTATGGTGTTCAACGCTGAGCTGTAGTCAATGAATAGCATTCTCACATAAGTATTCCTTTTGTCCAGGTGGGAAAGGGCAGTGTGGAGTGCAATAGAGATTGCATCATCTGTTGATTTGTTTGGGCGGTATGCAAATTGGAGGGGGTCTAGGGTTTCTGGGATAATGTTGTTGATGTGAGCCATTAGCAACCTTTCAAAGCACTTCATGGCTACGGACGTGAGTGTTACGGGTCTGTAGTCGTTTAGGCAGGTTGCCTTTGTGTTCTTGGGCACAGGGACTATGGTGGTCTGCTTGAAGCATGTTGGTATTACAGACTCAATCAGGGACATATTGAAAATGTCAGTGAAGACACCTGCCAGTTGGCCAGCACATGCCCGGAGCACACATCCTGGTAATCCGTCTGGCCCTGCAGCCTTGTGTATGTTGACTTGTTTAAAGGTCTTACTCACGTCGGCTACGGAGAGCGTGATCACACAGTCGTCTGGAACAGCTGATGCTCTCATGCATGCCTCAGTGTTGCTTGCCTCGAAGCAAGCATAGAAGTGATTTAGCTCGTCTGGTAGGCTCGTGTCACTGGGCAGCTCTCGGCTGTGCTTCCCTTTGTAGTCTGTAATAGTTTGCAAGCCCTGCCACATAAGACGAGCATCAGAGCCGGTGTAGTATGATTCAATCTTAGCCTTGTATTGACACTTTGCCTGTTTGATGGTTCATCGCAGGGCATAGCAGGATTTCTTGTAAGCTTCCGGGTTAGAGTCCCGCACCTTGAAAGCGGCAGCTCTACCCTTTAGCTCAGTGCGAATGTTGACTGTAATCCATGGCTTCTGGTTGGGGTATGTACGTACAGTCACTGTGGGGACAACGTCCTCGATGCACTTATTGATAAAGCCAGTGACTGATGTGGTGTACTCCTCAATGCCATCGGAGGAATCCCGGAACATGTTCCAGTCTGTGCTAGAAAAACAGTCCTGTAGTTTAGCATCTGCTTCATCTGACCACTTTTTTATAGACCGAGTCACTGGTGCTTCCTGCTTTAATTTTTGCTTGTAAGCAGGAATCAGGAGGATAGAATTATGTTCGGATTTACCAAATGGAGGGCGAGGGAGAGCTTTGTACGCGTCTCTGTGTGTTGAGTACAGGTGATCTAGATGATTTTTTCCTCTGGTTACACATTTAACATGTTGATGGAGATTTGGTAGAACTGATTTAAGTTTCCCTGCATTAAAGTCTCCAGCCACTAGGAGCGCCACCTCTAGGTGAGTGATTTCCTGTTTGCTTATTTCTTTATACAGCTGAATGAGTGCGGTCTTAGTGCCAGCATCTGTCTGTGGTGGTAAATAAACAGCCACGAAAAGTATAGCTGAAAACTCTCTAGGCAAGTAGTGTGGCCTGCAATTTATCACAATATACTCTACTTCAGGCGAGCAAAATCTAGAGGCTTCCTTAGATTTCGTGCACCAGCTGTTGTTTACAAATATGCACAGACCTTCCCCCCTCGTCTTACCGGAGTGTGCTGTTCTATCTTGCCGGTGCAGCGTATATCCCGCTAGCTGAATATCCATCTCGTAATTCAGCCACAATTCTGTGAAACATAGGATGTTGCAGTTTTTTATGTCCCGTTGGTAGGATATTCGTGATCGTACCGCGTCTCATTTATTGTCCAATGGTTGCACGTTGGCGAGAAGTATTGACGGTAGCGGCAGCTTTCCCAATTGCCTTCTCCGGGTCCTGACCATGAGCACCTCTGGGTCTCTGGTAGTCATCATCTTGGTTTTCTGGGAGAGGAGGAGGAGGAGGAGGAGGAGGAGAAGGACGATCGGCACTCTCACTAGAGGAACTGCTACTATATTTGAGGGGAGGAAGAAGAGGAGGAACAAGACCACTGTCATTGTCGGGCCCATGCAGTGAGGTTTCTGCTGGTGCTAGCTGCTGCATAAGTAGGTCTACTAGCTTCCCCCTGAGATGGTGTTTCGTTTGTCGAGGACAAGGCAGTAGCTTTGCTGATGTGGTTATCTTCTGTAACTTGACACGAGCTTGATCAGATAAAGCTTTTTTGCAGTGTTTTTGTGCACCACTTGGTCTTGCCTTTTGTTTATCCATATTGAACGATTCCTCACTCTCCATACAATCCTACCTGATTCACCTAACTTTTTTCAACTTGATAGCCAATTAGGTGGTGCCGGCACCACTGCGAAATATGCCAATTAGAAGTATGACAACTATATTGTGTGTCTGACTCACTTACTACCATGTACTGTAGATTGGACAACACACACTTCACTTGCTACATGAGGAATTTAAAAAGAAGAGTTACTGTCAAAATTGTTTATTAAAAAAACGAATACAATTTAGACGTAGGTGTGAGATGATGGGCCTTTCGGGGGCTGCAGGGGCTTCTGTCTCACCAGTCCCCCGAACGCATGCATGCACACAAACAAACACATCACAACATGCTGGTTCACTCCACTCCCCCATTTACATTTTTATTGGTCAGTTATGTCCCACCTGAGCCTGGGGTTTTGACAAAACCATTCTACCAACTGACCTATGGGAAACAAGTTTATATTGTATCTACACTTCCCATGCTTCATATATGTAACTCTAAGTTCTACTCTTCAACTGTACAGGGGTCAACACCCACCCATACATGTGCACACCACCACACCGGCCGTGTCCTCAGAGCATGCGCAGACCAGCTTGCCGGTGTGTTTATGGACATATTTAATCAATCCTTATCCCAGTCTGCTGTTCCCACATGCTTCAAGAGGGCCACCGTTGTTCCTGTTCGCAAGAAAGCTAAGGTAACTGAGCTGAATGACTATCGCCCCGTATCACTCACTTCCGTCATCATGAAGTTTAAGAGACTAGTCAAAGATCATATCACCTCCATCCTATCAGACACCCTAGACCCACTCCAATTTGCTTACCTTCCCAATAGGTCCACTGACGACGCAATCGCAATCACACTGCACACTGCCCTAACCCATCTGGACAAGTGGAATACCTATGTAAGAATGCTGTTCATCGACTACAGCTCAGCATTGAACACCATAGTACCCTCCAAACTCGTCATTAAGCTCGAGACCCTGGGTCTCGACCCCACCCTGTGCAACTGGGTACTGGACTTCCTGACGGGCCGCCCCCAGGTGGTGAGGGTAGGAAACAACATCTCCACCCCGCTAATCCTCAACACTGGGGCCCCGCAAGGGTGCGTTCTCAGCCCTCTCCTGTACTCCCTGTTCACCCATGACTGCGTGGCCATGCACGTCTCCAACTCAATCATCAAGTTTGCAGACGACACTACAGTGGTAGGCTTGATTACCAAAAACGACGAGACTGCCTACAGGGAGGAGGTGAGGGCCCTCGGAGTGTGGTGTCAGGAAAATAACCTCACACTCAACGTCAACAAAACAAAGGAGATGATCGTGGACTTCAGGAAACAGCAGAGGGAACACCCCCCTATCCACATTGACGGGACAGTAGTGGAGAAGGTGGAAAGTTTTAAGTTCCTCAGCGTACACATCACGGACAAACTGAAATGGTCCACCCACACAGACAGTGTGGTGAAGAAGGCGCAACAGCGCCTCTTCAACCTCAGGAGGCTGAAGAAATTTGGCTTGTCACCAAAAACACTCAAACTTCTACAGATGCACAATCGAGAGCATCCTGTCGGGCTGTATCACCGCCTGGTACGGCAACTGCTCCGCCCACAACCGTAAGGCTCTCCAGAGGGTAGTGAGGACTGCACAACGCATCACCGGGGGTAAACTACCTGCCCTCCAGGACACCTACACCACCCGATGTCACAGGAAGGCCAAAAAGATCATCAAGGACAACAACCACCCGAGCCACTGCCTGTTCACCCCGCTATCATCCAGAAGGCGAGGTCAGTACAGGTGCATCAAAGCTGGGACCGAGAGACTGAAAAACAGCTTCTATCTCAAGGCCATCAGACTGTTAAACAGCCATCACTAACATTGAGTGGCTGCTGCCAACATACTGACT
>QNTS01000790.1:821491-842131 GCA_003317085.1 Hucho hucho | reverse complement strand
CAAACTTCTACAGATGCACAATCGAGAGCATCCTGTCGGGCTGTATCACCGCCTGGTACGGCAACTGCTCCGCCCACAACCGTAAGGCTCTCCAGAGGGTAGTGAGGACTGCACAACGCATCACCGGGGGTAAACTACCTGCCCTCCAGGACACCTACACCACCCGATGTCACAGGAAGGCCAAAAAGATAATCAAGGACAACAACCACCCGAGCCACTGCCTGTTCACCCCGCTATCATCCAGAAGGCGAGGTCAGTACAGGTGCATCAAAGCTGGGACAGAGAGACTGAAAAACAGATTCTATCTCAAGGACTGTTAAACAGCCATCACTAACATTGAGTGGCTGCTGCCAACATACTGACTTAAATCTCTAGCCACTTTAAATAATAGAAAATTTAATATAACAAATGTATCACTAGCCACTTTAAACAATGTTTTATGTAATGTTTACATATCCGACATTACTCATCTCATATGTATACACTGTACTCTAAACCATCTACTGCATCTTGCCTATGCCGTTCGGCCATCGACTCAAATCTCTAGCCACTTTAATAATTAAAAAGCGGATGTAATAAATGTATCACTAGCCACTTTAAACAATGCCATTTACATAATGTTTACATATCCTACATTACTCATCTCATATGTATATACTGTACTCCATACCATCTACTGCATCTTGCCTACGCCGGTCAGCCATCGCTCATCCATATATATATATATATGTACATACTCGTATTCATTCCTTTACACTTGTGTGTATAAGGTAGTTGTTGTGAAATTGTTAGATTACTTGTTAGATACTACTGCATGGTCGGAACTAGAAGCACAAGCATTTCGCTACACTCGCATTAACATCTGCTAACCATGTGTATGTGACAAATGAAATTTGATTTGATTTTGATTTGACACCTACTCACACACGCCAACACACCTACTCACACACACCTACTCACAAACACCTACACACACACACACACACAATCAAGGTTTCCTGCATATTTCCGTCTGTTTGGCTCCTATCAATAATGATGTCTGTACAGTATTAGTGAAATAGTGCAACCAGAGGGCTGCTAGGATCCAATTAGCAATCAACAAACCTGTCAAAATGGCTTAGCCCATCAATCCCCCAACGCACACACACACACACGTTGGTTTACTCCGCTCCCCCATTTACATTTTTATTGGCCAATTATCTCCCACTCCCTGCGTCTGCCTGCACTTGCCTTAGACTGGAGTTTCCAGTAATGGGAGAACTTCCCATTCTCTAATTGAAAGGATTTCCAAGGATTTTCGAGAGGTCAGAAATAAACTTGTTTTTGAAAAATCATAAACACAAGCTTTTCTCCTGCACTGTTGAGGAAAAATTTCCAGTAGCCATTTATCACTGCAGACTGCAAACCAGAGCAGCTTATCTGTCATTGAATTCTAAGGAAGTAGTCAAGTCTAAAGCTGTTATTACTGTCTGGGAGGGAAGGAGAGATGGAATGAGGGAGAGACGTTTAAAGGAGAGTAAAAGCGATTGCATGTGCAGAGTTGGACCTGATTTCTGCTAAATCATTAATCATTAATGAGTCGTGTTGTCGGGGTGGCATGGGGGTTATTGACTGTGAGACACGGAAACACAGACGCAGACACGCAAACACACACACATAGTCCTTTGCGTGTTATCATAGACCTTTCCTTGTTGTCTGCATGTCATTGCATAACCCATGCTGCTCAGGTGAAATAGGCTTTAGTATGTAACATGTAAGCGCAAAGGAAAGGAATGTTTGCTAAGGATGAGACAACACACTTTAAACATGCCCTATTTCACTGATTAACAAAAAGTCTGCAGGGTGGACAACTTTACTGTCTGGTTTGCACGGGTGAGTGTGTATATAATTTTGCTGACAAGTGTGCAGGGCTGTGTGTGTGTTAAGTGTATAGAACTTTGCTGCTTGTCTGGCGTGCAAGGGTCTCGTGCTGTCTGAGAGAGCGTGTGTAACCCCTGCTGAGCCCACTGTAGGGGGTTGGCTTTGTGTGGGTGTGTGTTTGTGTGTGACCGGAGAAGGGGAGGACTCGTGTGGTAACTTGCTGCAAGGTACAGTTTGTAAAGGCACCTCCTCACACATTTGTGACTCTAGACACTGCCCCATCAAGGGTGAAATCTAGATACAACCAGCAGTGATGTCATAGGAGATAAATAGAGAGAAAGAGACCTAAAGAGAGAAAGAGATTGTGTTTGTTGCACATCGCATGTCACAGACTGTGTGTGTGTGTGTGTGTGTGTGTGTGTGTGTGTGTGTGTGTGTGTGTGTGTGTGTGTGTGAGATCGTGTTATTGCTAGGGACTTTACATGAGAGGCACAATTTTGTGCATGGAAGTAGTGAGACTAAAGCTATAATGTGAAGATTGCTGTAGAATATTGATAAATGGTCATTGTTTGAGAGATTATTGGAATTTGTTTTGTATTGTTCATGTATTTTGCTACACTGAACAAAAATATAAATGCAACATGCAACCATTTCAAAGATTTTACTGAGTTACAGTTCCTATAAGGAAATCAGTCAGTTGAAATACATGAATTAGGCCCTAATCTATGGATTTCACATGACTGAGAATACAGGTATGCATCGGTTGGTCACAGATACCTTAAAAAAAAGGTAGGGGTGTGGATCAGAAAACCAGTCAGTATCTGTGTGACCCCGATTTGCCTCATGCAACGCGGCACATCTCTTTCGCATAGAGTTGATCAGGCTGTTGATTGTGGCTTGTGTAAGTTGTAAGATGGTGCCGACAGAGATGGTCGCCTCGCTTTGCGTTCTTAGGAAACTATGCAATATTTTGTTTTTTTTATGTATTATTTCTTACATTGTTACCCCAGGAAATCTTAAGTCTAATTACATACAGCCGGGAAGAACTATTGGATATAAGAGCAACGTCAACTTACCAACATTGCGATCAGGAATGCGACTTCCCGAAGCAGATCCTCTGGACAATGGATCTAATCTCTGCAGCTGACCGAAAACAACAGCGACGCAGAAGGGGCAGCGGTCTTCTGGTCAGGCTTTGAAAACGGGCACATTGCTTTCCGCTCCAGACTATACTACTCGCCAATGTCCAGTCTCTTGACAACAAGGTAGACGAAATTCGAGCAAGGGTTGCCTTCCAGAGAGACATCAGAGATTGTAACATTCTCTGTTTCATGGAAACATGGCTCTCTCGGGATATGTTGTCGGAATCGGTTCAGCCAACAGTGATAAACACCTCTCTGGGAAGAGGAAGGGCGGGGGTGTATGCTTTATGATTAACAACTCTTGGTGTAATCATAACAACATACAGGAACTCAAGTCCTTCTGCTCACCCGACCTAGAATTCCTTACAATCAAATGTCGGCCATTCTACCTACCAAGAGAATTCTCGTCAGTTATAGTCACAGCTGTGTACATCCCCCCTCAAGCAAACACCAAGACGGCCCTCAAGGAACTTCACTCGACTCTATATAAACTGGAAACTATATATCTGGAGGCTGCATTTATTGTAGCTGGGGATTTTAACAAAGCAAATTTGAGGACAATGCTACCTACATTTTATCAGCATATTTTATTAGCATATATATATATATATATATATATATATATAGAGAGGAATGCGTAATGGTAAGGCCACTGACCGGTCTAGGAAATTACTTGCAGGATCTGAGTCCACTAGGGCAGGACTCTGTGGGTGGCCAGGATAGTCTTGGAAGGTGACAGGGAGGAGGACGGGCTGGGTGGACAGAGAGGAGCAAGGCACGTCCACGCCTACTTGGGAAGGTGCAGGAGCGCTCCTCGGCCTGTCACTTCCTCGCCTGGTTCTCCTTCTGGGACAGGTGTTCCAGGGGTGGTCCGACTCCCCTCAGTAGGAGCAGAGACCCGGTTGACAGCGGCGTTGACGTTCCTCTGTGGGAAGGTGCGTCGTGCCCACCTCCATGGGCTCAGACTCACTGGAGGTTCCTGGGAAAGACCCGAACCCCCGGGATTGGCGATGACGGGCACGCAGGAGATTATCCAGGCGGATGGCCATGGCGATGAGCTGGTCCAGCGTGAGGTCCTCATCGCGACAGGCCAGCTCAGTCTGGACGTCCACCTGTAGCCCGTTGCGGTAAACCGTAAACAGGGCTGGTCGTTCCAGCCAGTGGACGCAGCCACCGTCCGGAAATCCAGAGCGTACTCAGACGCTGTCCTCGACCCCTGGTGTAGATGGAGGAGACGCTCACCTCCCTCTCGGCCCTCTGTAGGGTGGTCAAAAATGGCACGGAAGAGTTGGGTGAAGCGCTCATAGGACTGTCAGCACCGAGATCACCATGGCCACCTTGTCCCTCTCGGAGGTCGTCCGGGCATTTCAGGCAAGGTGGAGGTCACACTGCAGGAGAAACCCCCTAACAGTGAGCTGGGGTGCCGTTAAACCGCTCCGGGAGGGGCAGGTGGACGTTGCTGATCGGAACCGGGTGATGTAGATGGTGGTGGGGTGGCTGGAACGACCGCAGGCAGCTGGGAAGGTGATGGTGTAGCCTGCAGCTGGCGTACGGTCCGGAGCACCTCGTCCATGGCAGTCCCGAGGTGCTCCAGGCACGAGTCGTGGTGGAGGAGCTTCGCACCTATGGCGCAGAGGTCGGGATGTCCTGCTGCTTCCTGTTCTCTTGGGTCGGTCATTCTGTCACAAGTGTAGAGAGGAGTAGGCAGGAGGCAGTCGCAGGTTTAGAACTACTGAATTTATTAAAGCACCATATATAAAAGCGGGACGAAACCCAATGTGCAAAATAATAAAGTACTCAGGAATTAGTAGGAGATTCCTGGAGGCCTGGAGATGCTAAAACTGTTTATGTTAATCAACGGTCAATTACCGTGAGATCGGCAGTTATTTACATGACAATAACCGGCTGCCAAAATGTAATCACCGCCACAGCCCTAGTTCACATAGTATAAATATGAATGGAGAGGTCTAGTTGCTTAGACAGCAACAGTCAGTTTAATGTTCCCTAGTGTCCTTCAAGTGCTCCTCCCATGGCCCTCCTCTGACTTCTCTATCAGCCCCACTGCATCTCCTCTAGTCCATCAGCGGCTGTCTCAGCAGTGTCTGTGTCTGTGTGTCCGTGTGTCTGTGTGTGTGTGTCTGTTTGTGTGTGTGTGTGTGTGTGTATGTGTGCATGCGTGCGTGTGCATGTGTGTGTGTCTGTGTGTGTGTGTGTTGTAGTGACTGCCAGTGGAGAGGATAAGTGGTTGGAGTTTGCCGCGGCCATGAGAGCAGTGGAGAGGAGACTCTTGGGTAAAGGCATGTGCAGCACTTAAGAGACAATTACCCACCAAGTACAATCCTCCTCCCTCCCTCTACCCTCTCCTCCTCCTTTCCCTCATGGCACTTATCTTGCTTTAATGGCCCTGAGACACACACGATCACAGACACAGAGGCACGCATGCGCACTGGCAGACTTGTGTGTAAATAAACTCACGATATACTGTATGTGCACTTGAAATGTCTCTCTTTCACACACACACACACACACACACACACACACACTCACGCACACTCACGCACACACACACATCATATTTTAATGCTTCTGAAGGGGAGGCACTCAGTAGCACAGCAGGGGGCTCCCTGGCAAGTCACGGAAGCAGCGAGGACACAGGCTCGCTCACGCTAGCAATACATCACACACACATGCTAGATCTCAAAACAAGCACACCCACATACACACACTATACATACAGTATGCATTATATTCTTGCAAATACTGTCATACATAAACACAACCTATCACATCATACCCAAGCACACGGACACACACAGACACGGACACACACACACACGCACACAGAGAGACACACACACACACACACACACACTCACACTCACACACTCAGCCTTCTTGATGGTAATAGTGCTCAAGTTGCCCCTAATGGTGGGTTTTGAAGGCATCTTCCAACGTCCTCAGGACAGGGACAGACGTCCAATTTCGAAGTGAATCTTGAGCGACCTGGCTGCACACACACACTCTTCGCTGGGCATTTCCCCTATTAGATAGGATTAAATTCATAGAAATATAATTAATAGAACTGGGGTCCCCATTCAAGTCAATGATTTGTCCAATCTATTCATTCTATTTCTATACATCCAATCCTGTCCAGTAGGCAAAATCCAGATAGATAACTTGGGCCAAGTAGAGCAGAAGTAGCTTGGTGGTCCCTGTATAGTCACTCATTTCATTATCAGTGTATGTCTTGTGTGTGCCATGCGTTCTCGGTGTGTGAGCAGTGCTTTGTTCTACCAGCTCTCACTGTCTCATATCAGAATTAGTTGTTCCAAACATCACATTTTTAAGTGTTTATGGTTAAGTTTAGGCAATAATTCTGAATTTATAAGGTTAGGGTTAAGTTCAGGCATTAACTCCAAATCCTTAAGGTTATGCATTAACTTTGAATGGTTAAGGTAAGGGTTAAGGTTTGGGATAGGCTTAAAACAAAAATTCTAACTTGCAATCTTTGCAATCAGAGGCAGATGCTTACGCCCATCCACCATCCCCATCCACAACACTAGCAAAACCGAAACCTTCTTGAAGGTAACAGTGCTCACTTTTGCTCCTAGTGGCCGTTTTCCACGTCATCTCCCGATGTCCTCACACATGGATGGACGTCAAATACTGACTTGTATCACAGGTGACATGGCTGGCTTTGTTTGACAGAATAATTAAGGCCTGTGTAACAATGCAGCTGCTCAGACATACAGTACATGCACACATATGCAGTAATGTAGGCACACACACGCACAGTAACACACAAAGCCTTTGTCCAAGCAGGAATCAAGTCTTCTGATTGCAGAATGACTACAGTTTTTCCTCACTGTTAACTCTGTATTCTAATGTGCTATGTCCCTGTCCTTGAAAGGGGAGCCTCTCTACCAGCTTCAGAGCACTTGTTTTCCTTATAGATGGCTTAGTTGAACCATGCCCTAAAAGGTCAGAATTGTGACCCACTGTCTAAATGTACCCTTTTTAGACACTGGGATGTGATGTAAGACAATGTTTTTCTTTTTGTGAAAGGCCTCTTAAGTGGGCTAGAACATAATGAAAGAAGTTAGAGAACCACTGCAGTAAAGTTCCAAAACCATGGTTCTTCTGCTGCAGCAGTTTGAATATTCATCATCATCATTTTATACTATCTCTCTCCGGCCTGCTAACGAGTTCAAGCTGAGATGAACACACACACACACACACACACACACACACACGCACAGCTGTTTCCCTCTCACTGTAGATAGATAATGACGTGATACTGCAGTTCTCAAGCTTTAATTGAGGGTGAGCTATCTCCACACACACTTCCAAAGCAGACACACAAGCACACACAAACAGGCAAAGTTTTTCATCATGCGAAAGTAGTTCATTGCACCATCTCTCTGTTATACTGTGACTGACAACCTAGGTTCAATACCCAGTCAGATTGTAGTTGCATGGTAGCCTAAGCAAACAGCAACCTAGGTCCCCAAGAATTATAACCGACATAAAGTGAACTTTGAAAAAATTGATTCATGGATTTCTTTAGTTCCTAAGTGAACTTCTTGTGTGAAATAATTTCAGCTGTACTGTCTGTTGTTATGCTGTTTATGTTAGTGTTCCATGGGGACAGACTGCCTGGTAGCAGCGTTCATAATGGACTTTAGGCACAGTGAACTGGGACAATGGCTCTGCCCGCAGTGAGGACAGAGTCATGGAGAGGCTACTGGGCTGAAGTTCATTAGGACTACGTATAATCCTGTTTTTACTCTGTAAACACACAGACACGCACGCATGCACGGACGCACAGACCTCACTGACTCTTAGAGGTGACAGGGTGTCCCTATTTTTGTGTCGATGACATTGGTCACCAAATAGGAGCTACTCATAAAAACGTTCAAAATTGATTACTTTTGAAAATAGTAAATATTGTAATCATAACATGTATGAGAATCTAACAGTGCATGTGATGTACCCACTTTTCCTTAAAAAGTTTACTTTTCGGGGATATAGTAGTTTGTGGAGCGTTAACAGCTGTTTCACAAGGGATAACATAGTGCATGCTGGGATGCTTTAAAGGTCACTGGTATTCTACAGTAAATGCTGTATCCTTAGAGGATCAGCTGTACTTGACTGCCCTAAATATAATCTTGCACTAGTCTAATTACTTACTCTCAATGGCAATAAAACTTAATGGCTTAATGGCTATAAACATCTGTAAGAAATGGTTTCTTTTAAAACTTCACATTTTACAATTGGTTTTGTTAAAACATCTACTTTCATGTCACTCAACGGCTCCAGTTCATTACCTTGCCACACATCCAGGACTCCAAATAAAAATACAAATTGTTAGCACTGGTGCTCCTAACATTAAAAAGTTAGGAGCACAACATAACATTTAGAAATGACTGATTGAGATATAGCCTATAGCCTATATTGGGCCTATATAAAATTGAGGTACTTCTGAAGCACATATTGTGCCCTACAATCTAATAGGTAACCTTTTAAGTACATTTTTAAATACATTAGGACTATCTGCACTGACTATCTTGCACTGACTCTATGCACACTCACAAGACTATGTACAGTACACACTCACTCACACACACACACACACACACACACACACACACACTACACTGACATTCTCACATACACTACACACACAAATACACACGCAAAATGACACAACACTAACACACATACACACCACATGCATACACACACAAATACATCATAATTTTCTGCTGCTACTCTTTGTTTTACTCTTATTGTCATCTATCCTGATACCTAGTCACTTTACCCTGCCTTCATGTACATATCTACCTCTGCACATTGATCTGGTACTGGTACTCCCTGTATATAGCTCCATTATTGTGTATTTTATTCCTCTTGTGTTCGTATTTTTATTAACTTTGGGAAGATGGACTCGTAAAACAAGCATTTCATGGTAAAGTCTACACCCATTGTATTCGGGTGTAGACCCATGTGACAAATAAAATGTGATTTGTTTTATTATAAAAAGCAAATATTTAGATACAAATACCTGTCATTGAAATTACAAAGGAGCTGATCGTGGACTACAGGAGATGGAGGGCTGTGCACTCCCCCATTCACATTGACGGGGCTGTAGTGGAGCTGGTCGAGAGCTTCAAGTTCCTCTGTATACTGATCATTAAGGATCTTTCATGGTCCACACACACCAACACAGTCGTAAAGAGGGCACAACAATGCCTCTTCCCCCTCAAGACTGAAAAAATTTGGCATGGGCCCTCAGATCCTCAAAAAGTTATACAACTGCACCATTGAGAGCATCTTGACTGGCTGCATCACCGCTTGTAATGGCAACTGCTTGGCATCTGAGGTGCTACAGAGGGTTGTACATATGGCCCAGTATATCACTAGCGCCAAGCTCCCTACCATCCAGGACCCCTATACCAGGCGGTGTCAGAGGAAGGCCCTAAATATTGTTTTACTAATCACATACGATGCTACTACTGTTTATTATCTATCCAAGTTATATGTTAAAATCTACAGTGTCTCAACCTTGTGCTCCTGCACATCAACTCAGAACTGGTACCCCATGTATATAGCCAACTTATCTTTACTCATTGTGTATTAATTATTACGTGCTACTTACTTTTCTATTATTTCTCTATTTTATTTCTCTCTGCATTGTTTGGAAGGGCCCATAAGTAAGCATTAATTTCACTGTTAGTCTACACCTGTTGTTTACGAAGCATATGACGAATAAATTGTGATTTGAATGTATGTATGTATGTATGTATGTATGTATTGCCTAATTCCTTTTTGTTTTGTCCCAAATATTTTTCTCTCTGTAAAAGAAATTCAGGTTTCTGATTTTCTCCAGGTTTTTTCTCTCAAAATCACTGTTTATTTTATTTTTTTTAAACTACAACATTTGATGTTCTAAGTCCACAACAATGCTTAAACCAAATCAGGAGACCACTTTGAGCACATTTGTATTTTTGAGTTTAAAGTTACCCTTTAATTCAAGTACACACATCCACCTATAGCAACATACTGTTATTTAGTTAGCAGTGTTTCTGTAGACCACAGAGTTTGCAAAACAAATGCCCAGTGGATTTATGCAAATAATCACGATATCTTTCTGTCAGGTAGGCATAGGCTACTTCGTAGTCAACATTTAATTGTGAAGTTTTTTGGGGATGCCTTTCCATCTACCAGAAGGCAGTAATCATTAGCATAGCTAACGTCTACACAAAGTGGTAGACATACGCGCAAACTGCACACAGCACGTACAGACAGACAGCGGCATTGCCCTTCGTTGCATCTTCAGAAAGCTAAAGGAAATATGAATCACTGATGCATTATGTTCATGTCTTATGATATGCTTGGGCAAATTCATACATTTTTGTAACTGTTCGGGCTAGAAACAATCTGTTTTCAATGTAGCCTAGTTGTTATAGAATCCCACTGCAGAGGGGGCTGTATGAATGTTTTCCAACTTGTGTTGTTTATTTGTCCGGCCGGTGACACAGTCTAGCTTTCAACCATCCTCACCCTTTCTCCCCCTCACATGAGAGATCACAATCAGCTCGTGATGCAACCATAACACTAACGAATCTGTGCTGGCTTTTTTTTCTAAGGCACTCAGATACAAAAGGAATAGCGAAGCCTAATCACTACAATAATTATCTGCGTGATTTATTTTAAGGTGCACAGGTGCTCCCAAATTTAAATTCCAGGTCACACAACAAAATATTAAGGAGCATATGTGACCAAAATGGCCACACTTTAAAGCCCTGCAAACATCTGTTTTTTCTTATTTTTCAATTACATTTTTGGGCACAATGAGTTTGTTTTAATTTACCTTTTCATTCCTACAATCAATATTTTCATCCATATTTGATATTCTTTACCCCCTTTTTCTCCCCAATTTCGTGGTATCCAATTGGTAGTTAGTCTTGTCTCATCGCTGCAACTCCCGACTCAGGAGAGGCGAAGGTCGAGAGCCGTGCGTCCTCCGAAACACAATCCAACCAAGCTGCACTGCTTCTTGACACAATGCCCACTTAACCCGGAAGCCAGCCGCACCAATGTGTCGGAGGAAACACCGAACACGTCAGCGTGCACTGCACCCAGCCCGCCACAGGAGTTGCTAGTGCGCGATGGAACAAGGACATCCCTGCTGGCCAAACCCTCCCCTAACCCGGACGACACAGAGCCAATTGCACGCCGCCCCATGGGTCTCCGGGTCGCGGCCGGCTGCGAAAGATCCTGGACTCGAACCCAAAATCTCTAGTTGCACTGCAGTATCTTAGACCAGTGCACCCCTCGGGAGGCCCCCATATTTGATATGAACCATTAAAAGGACAGATGTACAGATGAAGCAATCATAAAGGCTTTTCTCCACACTAAAATATCTTAAGCTAGGGTTACCATTAGACCAGGGCTCGAATTAGCCAAGGAATAACTGGCCCTACCTTTCACACTACCTCCCCTTAACCCTACAACGACACATTGTTACATCCCAAATATAAGCGAAGCATTGACCCTGTTCTGGAACCCATATAGCCCTGGGCTATGTTCTGTGTTCTCCCACTTTGGAAAAGACTAGTGTGAAATGCTGCTTAGCCCTGGGTTACACTAAGAACATTGCCGGGTGGAAGGCTTATTTAAATTACAGAGACAGACATATAGTTGAAGTCAGAAGTTAAACCACTCCACAAATTTCTTGTTAACAAACTATAGTTTTGGCAAGTCAGTTAGGACATCTACTTTGTGCATGACAAGTAATTTTTCCAACAATTGTTTACAGATTATTTCACTTAATCACAATTCCAGTGGGTCAGAAGTTTACATACACTAAGTTGACTGTGTGTCACGATCTCCAGAAGGGACAGACCAAGGCGCAGCGAGGCATCCAGTATACATCTTTTATTTACGAACGTAACTGGGACAAAAACAACAAAACAAACGAAGATCGCAACGTTGAACGTAACACAAACAAAGCTATGAACAAACAATAACCCACAAAATACTAGTGAAAACCCCAAACATATATATGGTTCCCAATTAGAGGTAACGACACTCAGCTGCCTCTAATTGGGAACCATTACCTCAACATAGAAACACAACACCTAGAACAGAAAAAACCCTACACCAAAACAAAACTAAACACGCCAGCCTGTATTCTCAGGCCTGGACGTGACAGAAGTAACCAGTTAATTGATATGTTTAGCAATCTCCTCTCATAAACATATCCAATAGATTCTCTCTGTGTCTAAAGCAAAGTTTATTCAAGATATGAGACAGAGCAATTTTGGTAGTGATATTGTCACGTTGGTTTAAAGGGTCGGAAGACAGGCACAGGAATGAGTAATATGGGTTTTTATTTATGCCCATATTACGGCGTGCCGTGTATAGGCACGGGGACGAAGACGAAACCAACACGTATCAAAAACACAGGGTTTAAACCCAAAACAAAAGAGCAAGAAGTACCTGGAATAAATACAGACGCGCACAATGATTAAATACAAAGGACAAGGCCCGGAATCATCTGCGCAATCCACAATGGCACAAAAGCCAAAACACACAGCACAGGTACTCACATGCACCAACGGACATAGAACAACAATTGACAGCCCAATGGAGAACCAAAGGGCACATATATACAAACACTAATCATTGGCAATTGGGGCCAGGTGTGCGCAATGACAATTCCGGAGGGATCCGTGACAGATATTGTAGTAAATTAAAGGGCAGCCATCCGAGGTTAGTGAAGGCAAATACCCAAACTAATTCCAATATGATTAATTGAATTTACAAGTACTTGGCACCAGGGAGTGTTTTGATAGAATATCTACAAAGCATTCAGCAATGCTGTCATGCTATGTTGTTGTCTAAGGTCTTTCTTTATGTAGTGTTGTGGTGTCTGTCTTGTCGTGTGTGTTTTGTCCTATATTGTTTATTTATTTTTATCCCAGCCCCCATCCCCACAGGAGGCCTTTTGCCTTTTAGTAGGCCGTCATTGTCAATAACAATTTGTTCTTAACTAACATGTCCTGTTAAATACATTTTAAATACTTTTTTTTTTTTATCTGAAAGTATTCAAACCCCTTTACTTTTTCCCAAAGAATTGTGTTACAGCCTGAATTAAAAATTGATTAAATTGAGATTTTCTGTTACTGGCCTCCACACAATAACCCATAATGTCAAAGTGGAATTGTGTTTTTATCATATTTTTTTAACAAATGAATTACAAATGAAAATCTGAAAGGAGTAACGATTTGCATAACAAGTCACATAATACGTTGCACGGACTCACTCTGTGTGCAATAAAAGTGTTTACCATGATCTTTGAATGACTACCTCATCTCTGTACCCCAAACATTTAGGGGTGGCAGGTAGCCTAGTGGTTAGAGCAGTTGGGCCAGTAACCAAATGGTTGCTGGATCAAATCCCAGAGCTGTCGAGGTAAAAATCTGTCGTTCTGCCCCTGAACAAGGCTGTTAACCCACTGTTCCCCGGTAGGCTGTCTTTGTAAATAAGAATTTGTTCTTAACTGGCTTGCCTAGTTAAATAAATGTTTAAAAAAATATACATACAATTATCTGTAAGGTCCCTCAGTTGAGCAATGAATTTCAAACATAGATTCAACCACAACAAAGAAAAGGAAGGTTTTCTAATGCCTCGCAAAGAAATGCACCTATTGGTAGATGGGTAAAAAAAAAGACATTGAATATCACTTTCAGCATGGTGAAGTTATTAATTACGCTTTGGATGGTGTATCAATACACCCAGTCACTACAAGGATACAGGCGCCATTCCTAACTCAGTTGCCGGAGAGGAAGGATTTCACCATGAGGCCAATGGGGACTTTAAAACAGTAAAAGATTTGAATGGCTATGATAGTAGAAAACTGAGGATGGATCAACAACATTGTCGTTACTCAACTAACCTAAATGACAAAGTGTATACTAATACTAACCTAAATGACAAAGTGAAAAGAAGGAAGCCTGTACAGAATCAAAATATTCAAAAACATGCATCATGTTTGCAATGAGGCACTAAAGTAAAACGTGACAAAGAAATTAACTTTATGTCCTGAATACAAAGTGTTATGTTTGGGGTAAATCCAACACAACATATCCCTGAGTACCACTCTTCATATTTTCAAGCATGGTGGTGGCTGCATCATGTTATGGGTATGCTTGTCATTGGCAAGAATGTGGGAGTTTTTAGGATAAAAAGAAATGGCAAAACAGGCAAAATCCTAGAGGAAAACCTGGTTCAGTCTGTTTTCCCACAGATACTGGGAGAAAAAATCACTTTTCAGCAGGACAATAATCTAAAACAAAAAGCCAAATATACACTGGAGTTGCTTACCAAGACTATAGTGAATGTTCCTGAGTGGCCTAAGTTACAGCTTTGACTTAAATCGTCTTGAAATCTATGGCAAGACTTGAAAATGGCTGTCTAGCAATGATCATCAAGCAATTGACAGAGCTTGAAGAATTTAAAAAAGAATAATGTGCAAATGTTGTACAATCCATTTGTGCAACGCTCTTAGAGACTTACCCAGAAAGACGCACAGCTGTAATCGCTGGCAAAGGTGCTTATAACATGTAAATTAGATATTTCTGTATTTGATTTTCTATAATTTTGCCAACATTTCTAAAAACATGTTTTCACTTTGTCATTATAGGGTATTGTGTGCGAGATTTTTTTTATGAAGGTTGTAACAACAAAATGTGGAATAAGTCAAGGGGTTTGAATACTTTCTGAAGGCGCTGTATCTATTTAAGTCTACAGAAGGACTGGAGTATGACAAACTGAGCTCAACTGTAATTTATTCAGACTGAATACTGAACATATTCTAATGGGTAAGAAAAACTCTCATTTAAGACTTGAGTTAGGCCTACGCATGCGTGTGCATACACACACAGACACACACACACTCCCACACACACACCTCCCACTGTGATGTTGAGATAGCGTCTGTGCGATAGCGACACGCCGCTTTGCTGGCTGAGCTAACGATGTGGCAGAGCAGATGTTAAAGCTCTCATCTCTCTGCTCTCTTATGTAATTCACTTTTTATCTGCTTTAATCCCCACCGGTATAATTAGGCCAATAAAAACAGCGACTCATTAGCATAGTTATGTAAGCTGAACTAATGAACTGTACTCAATCCTACCAGGAAGGGAGGGGTAGGAGGGGTAGAGAGGAAGATAGATAGAAGAGCTCCCTGCCACACCCCTGTCGCTCCCCATATGATCATAATCACACGTGTCACCCATTCTCAAACATGCATGTCAACCCCATGGAAACATGTATGTAAACGACATATGAACACATCACATGCAAGAATCACACGGACATGTTGGAAACACAAACTTCGGACTCTGCTGCCTAGAGAGAGCCTGTGACATGGCAGGAAATGGGTGAGGGGTGAAATGAGACGCTGAGGGATAAGAGAAAGGGGTGAGGGGTGAGGGGTGAGTGAAAGGGGTGAGGGGTGAGTGAAGGGAAGGTTAGGGGCTGGAGAGGGTTGACATGATGGATGGGCAGAAAGGAAAGAGAGGGGAGGACAGGAGAGCGTTAGGACAGCTGGGTGTTAGTGCAGGTCAGTAGGGACTGTGAGGAGCTGGGCTCTGTCAGTAACTGACCTAGAGAGAAAGAAAGATAGATAGAGCGAGAGAGAGAGGTACCAAGCAGAATATAGATGGGGTTGGGGTGTGGGAGGAGATGCTATGGCAAGAAGGGTAGAGCAGAGAGAGAGAGAGAGAGAGTAGAGCAGAGTCAAGCATCCTCCAGGGTATAGACTTCACCATGACTACTGTCTCCTGTCCTCCTCCTCTCCACGGCTTCTCTGTCTGGCTGTCTGATGTCTTACAGCTACAATTTCTATTCATCTTCATTCTCTCCATTTCTGCTTTTTGTCTCTGCACCCTTTGCCGTTTGTGTGTGTGTGCGTTTGTGTGTGTGTCGGGCCGGTGTGTGTAGCGTTAGAGCTGGAGTTTGAGATAAGCCTCTCCTAAACACTGTTACATCGACAGAGCTGCGCACCGCCAGCTAAGATTAGGAACACCCAGCCTCCTCTCCTCCCCTCAGCTTCGATGTCAAACTCTCCCAGTCCCTCTCTCCCTCTCTCCCTTCTGTAATTTCACCAGTTCTGAAAGTAACTCGGCCTAAGATTACAGGCATCAGGGGCTAGTCTTTATCTCTCTGTTTTGGACAGAGGAGGAGAGAGGGGAGAAGTAGGGAAGGAGGGAATAAAAGAGGCTTCTAATAATTGCAGCTGGGTTGTTTTAATTGTGCTCAGCATGGTTATTATAGTAAACGAAAACTGAAACTAAAATTGTAAAGTCTATTTAGTAAACTGAAATAAAAATGAAAAACTTTTGAAAAACTAAAACTATACTGAAACTATCATCTTTGACTGCAAAGGAAATTAAATAAAAAACATAATAAATTATGTTTCTTTTTTTCTTCTAATCTTTGGCCAAAAATCAAATGCGGTTTTCAAGCTTTTGCTCTAATGGGATTTTCGAGCTTCTGAATCTGGCGGGTAAATGTTGCCAGTAGATTCCAAGGTTTCAAACAGGCCTAGCTTCAATATCACTAGCTATCACTAGCTAACAGGGACGACATCCAAGGGGGACCACGGAGCGTGACTGGGCCAAGCTAGAACAGCTTGTGAAGTTGGTGGAGCCAATCGAATCCACACTGACCAACTTGTTGACCAGTGACTGGGCCAAGATAGAGCAGCTTGTGAAGTTTCTGGAGCTGTTCGCAATACACACCGACCAACTTCAAACTTACAGCCAGTCGCTGTCTGATGTGGTGCCGTGCCTTCTCAACCTTGAGGCACACTTGCAGTTAACTACTGTTCGCAAAATAGTCACTGCATGAGTGCTTCGCATGCATACTGAATCCTCAGGCAGCCAACTTCAATCCAACCCCTGCAGCAGCTTGCCTGATGGACCCAAGTGTGTCTCTGGCACCTCGCTCAACAGAGATGGAGCTACTGAAAAGGGAAGCAGAGTCTTTTAACCCTATTTGAAGGTGTAAGTCAGTGATACATGTTTAATATTACATAAACATAACATGTCAAATGTGCCATGACCTCATTTGTTGTTTTTTCCTCTCTCTTTCTGTCAAATAAAGTTAAAGGTACTTGATTCTTATTACATCTAATACTAACGGTTGGATTAGTGTAAACATCGGAAAGAGAGCTTTTTTCCACCATTATGTTTCCACCAGTCTAGATGCTTATCCTTTAAATCCAAGTCACATTAGTATCGATTTATAATTTCAACCTAACCAAACCTATGTCCTGACCATGGAGTTGTATGGAGTCCTCTAGTGGCCAAAAGCCTGTGTTAGCGTGTGTAGTGCCATTGAGGACTTTCGCCATTTTGATTTAGTCAATTGGATGTGATTTCCAACTTCATTGGCTGATCCCCTTGATGACCCGGTTGGAGTCGTGACAGCCAGGTCATCAGGAGGGCTCAGCCATTGAATTTTACTTGTGAAGAATAACTATTTTAAGATTGAGATGGCATCTGTGGCACTGCACATGCTCTCAGAGATGTCATCATGACACAGATACAGAGATGCTATGTCTATCAAAGTCTACGGTCCTGGCCAATACCTTATGTATTACTGCCCCCCAGTGGCAAGAAGTGACATCCCAAAAAAAGGAACTATAGGCCTACAACACATAAATGGCTCCTAGCCTCCCACACATAGGCTACTTTCTGTCCCTGACACTAAAACAAAATAATATAAAACAAATTATAGAAATGTTTTTATCAAAATTAAACTAAATAAAATAGAGTAAATCAAGTCTGAAAACGAACTGAAACTAAACTGAAATTCAAATAATAATAAAAAAAAGCATATAGAAATAAAAACAAATATTAAATCACAAAACTATTACAACCTTGGTGCTCAGTCTCCCCAGTGTTCAGGGCAGGCAGGAGAGCGACTGAGCCACTGAGGTGTTTCTCACCAAGCTCTTCCTCCTCCGCGCAAAAACACACACACAACAGTGGCGGTCGGTGACATTTAAGATGAGAGAGGACGATTTGTTTTTTCATGAGCATGGCCTTATTTCTGTTGCAGCATATTGGATGACTGCCATTCATACTCCATTCACCCAGTTCAATGTAACAGTGATAGGTTTAGGCAAGTACATGATATTCAAATGTTCCCTATACCCGTCATGAGGTTTCTACAACATAGCCTATGAATCAAAATTTACAACGTAGATGCACACAGGTCGAGAGAAACATTTGGACAGACGGTGACACACTCAATACCGCCTTGCACACTCTTGCCTGCATCTAGCTGATCTAGGGTGTAATAATTAGTCCAACAGTTGCAAACAAGAGTTTCTATTGGACAAATTCAACAGAATTAGCAGAATAAATACACCACTGATCACACGTAAACACAGTTCACTTTCATAGCAGCCACGTTGTATTCCTTCTCACATATATGTGCTCTCCTCCTCTCCTTTTCCCTTCGCTTGTGGACTTCAATGCACAACACATCAGCTGTATGTGACCAGGCAAAAAAATTATAATCCAAGCTAAACCATATCATAACCGCTACACACAGCCTACATTGTTGTCACCATTTTAGGTAAAGTAACATTATTGTTAGCATAGCTAATAGAACTAAAGCATTAGTAAATCCGTTACAATCATGCAGTAATGTTACAGTGTAGTCAGTAAGCAGTTTAGCAATTACACTGACAGGTCCTGGTGGCATTAAATTAGTAAAACCAAAAGCGTGCCTTGACTTGGAAGAGTTCTAGTGTTGTGTTGGATAGTCATAGCTAGCTATCTAACATAGCATCCCTCTGTTTGAGCAGGGTGATTGAGTAGGCTAAACTAGCTACCTGCATTTGCTAGCTAAGTACATAAAACTGAAAGTGAGAAAAAAAATCATGAAGTCTCTCTCTATCTGTCTCTTGCTTCTTCAATTTGGAAGAAATGAATGTGTTCAAAACTGTTCAACTATTGTCTTTCTCTCTCTTTGAGTCAACTACTCACTGCATTTTATGCACTGCAGTGGTAGCTAGCTGTAGCTAATGCTTTCAGTACTAGATTAATTCTCTGATCATTTGATTGGGTGGACAACATGTCAGTTCATGCTGCAAGAGCTCTGATAGGTTGGAGGACGGAAGCTAGCTGTCCTCCGGCTACACCATGGTGCTACCATACAGAGTCCTGTTGAGGCTACTGTAGACCTTCATTGCAGAACAGGGTGCTTTAATCAATTATTTGGTGACCTGTGAATATATTTTGTGTAGTTTTATCTAAAAAGGATTTATTTTAAATGATTTAACAATTTTGATTTTGTTATTATGCTGCTATTTCTCCCTCACGTAGGTAATGCCAACAGGGACTTGTGACCTTTGTTTAAAAATTGAATGTGAGTGTGTGTGTGTATGAGTGAGGATTTTTCATTCAGATAGAAAAGGTAGCAAAGACTTCTGTTCTCCTGTTTGTGTTTGTATCTAATGAACACGACCCAGGTTGCCAATGTCACTGGGATTCAGGTTTTATAAAACGACATTTAGCACGTTTAGCCAGGAGAGAGAACATTTTGGTCTTAATTTAGGTTCATATTACCTCTCTTCCCACCCACCTACCCTCAGCTTTTCTCTTTCTTTCTCTCTCTATCTCTCTCTCTCTCTCTCGCTCTCTCTTATCTGATAGTTAACTCTTTTCCCATTAGTTAGAAGATTATTTAATCAGATGTATTAGAGTGGTTCCTTAACCTCTCATGTCCTCCTCCCTCCTCTCCTCTCCTCCTGTACAGTAGTGAACAGAAAACACACACAGAGACTTCCTCTGCCATTAATCACACTGACAGGGCTTTTGTTGTCAGTTAGTAGCTGTGTGCTGAGGAACATTGCTCCACTGTTCCTGCCGTGCTCACACACACACACACACACACACACACACACACACACACACACACACACACACACACACACACACACACACACACACACACACACACACACACACACACACACACACACACACACACACACACACACGCGCGGACAGACACATGCACCTAAATGTTGTGTCGATGTGTTTGAGTGTGTTAAGAAGTCACACTGTCCTTATTTGAGCAGGTAACGCATGCTAAATGATCACGGTCCGTCATTCTTTGCTGTCAAAGACATTGTCCAATGAAAGTGGGAATATGCTTAATAATAATAATGTTATTTTAGCAAAGTTGACCCTAGTAACATTAGTCTAGAACCTGATATGCTTGGAAAGATGCTTGTGTTTGGTAGTGTGTGTTGATGTGTGCGGGTGTATATGTGTGTGTGTTTTAGGATTTTCTGGCTAGTACGGAATCGTTATAGTGAGTTTACCATGCAGATGGACCATAGCCAACCACACACAGTGTTTTAGTGTATGGTGTTTTTGTCCCTCTGCTTTTCGAAATACGCATTATCTCCAGAGTTGCTATTCATAGAGAAACAAGGAAACAAATGAATTAATGCATAGATGTGTGTGTGTGTGTGTGTGTGTGTGTGTGTGTGTGTGTGTGTGTGTGTGTGTGTGTGTGTGTGTGTGTGTGTGTGTGTGTGTGTGTG
>QNTS01000790.1:678329-798921 GCA_003317085.1 Hucho hucho | reverse complement strand
GGATTTGGGGTTGTACCTGGTAGGTTCCTTGATAATTTGTGTGAGATTGAGGGCTTCTATCTTAGACTGTAGGATGGCCGGGGTGTTAAGTATATTCCAGTTTAGGTCACCTAACAGTACAAACTCTGAAGATAGATGGGGGGCAATCAATTCACATATGGTGTCCAGGGCACAGCTGGGGGCTGAGGGGGGTCTATAACAAGCGTAAACAGTGAGAGACTTATTTCTGGAAAGTTGGACTTTTAAAAAGTAGAAGCTCAAACTGCTTGGGCACAGACCTGGATAGTAAGACAGAACTCTGCAGGCTATATTTGCAGTAGATTGCAACTCAGCCTCCTTTGGCAGTTCTATCTTGACGGAAAATGTTGTAGTTGGGGATGGAAATTTCAGAATTTTTGGTGGCCTTCCTAAGCCAGGATTCAGACACGGCTAGGACATCAGGGTTGGCGGAGTGTGCTAAAGCAGTGAATAAAACAAACTTAGGGAGGAGGCTTCTGATGTTAACATGCATGAAACCAAGGCTTTTACCGTTACAGAAGTCAACAAATGGGAGCGCCTGGGGAAAAGGTGTAGTACTGGGGTCTACAGGGCCTGGGTTAACCTCTACATCACCAAATCAAATCAAATCAAATTTTATTTGTCACATACACATGGTTAGCAGATGTTAATGCGAGTGTAGCGAAATGCTTGTGCTTCTAGTTCCGACCATGCAGTAGTATCTAACAAGTAATCTAACAAATTCACAACAACTACCTTATACACACAGGAGTAAAGGAATGAATACGAGTATGTACATATAAATATATGGATGAGCGATGGCTGACCGGCGTAGGCAAGATGCAGTAGATGGTATGGAGTACAGTATATACATATGAGATGAGTAATGTAGGATATGTAAACATTATATAAATGGCATTGTTTAAAGTGACTAGTGATACATTTATTTCATCCAATTATAATTATTAAAGTGGCTAGAGATTTGAGTCGATGGCCGAACGGCATAGGCAAGATTCAGTAGATGGTTGATATGAGTAATGTCGGATATGTAAACATTATATACAAAATTGTTTAAAGTGGCTAGTGATACATTTGTTACATCCAATTCCTATTATTTAAAGTGGCTAGAGATTTAAGTCAGTATGTTGTCAGCAGTCACTCAATGTTAGTGATGGCTGTTTAACAGTCTGATGGCCTTGAGATAGAAGCTGTTTTTCTGTCTCTCGGTCCCAGCTTTGATGCACCTGTACTGACCTCGCCTTCTGGATGATAGCGGGGTGAACAGGCAGTGGCTCGGGTGGTTGTTGTCCTTGATGATCTTTTTGGCCTTCCTGTGACATCGGGTGGTGTAGGTGTCCTGAAGTGCAGGTAGTTTACCCCCGGTGATCCGTTGTGCAGTCCTCACTACCCTCTGGAGAGCCTTACGGTTGTGGGCGGAGCAGTTGCCGTACCAGGCGGTGATACAGCCTGGTATGCTCTCGATTGTGCATCTGTAGAAGTTTGTGAGTGTTTTTGGTGACAAGCCGAATTTCTTCAGCCTCCTGAGGTTGAAGAGGCGCTGTTGCGCCTTCTTCACCACGCTGTCTGTGTGGGTGGACCATTTCAGTTTGTCCGTGAGGAACAGAGGAGGAGTAGGATAAGGGTATGGCTAAAGGCTATACGAACTGGTTGTCTAGTGTGTTGGGGACAGAGAATAAAAGGAGCAGAATTCTGGGCGTGGTAGAATAGATTCAGGGTATAATGGATGTAGGATGTGAGTAAAGTGGAGGTAAACCTAGGCAATGAGTGACGATGAGAGAGGTTGCATCTCTGGAGGCTCCAGTTAAGCCAGGTGAGGTCTCCGCATGCGCGGGGGGTGGGACAAAAGAGCTATCTAAGGCATGTTGAGCTGGACTGGGGGCTCTACAGTGAAATAAAACAATAAGAACTAACCGAAACAGAAGTAGACAAGGCATATTGACATTAAAGTGAGGCATAAAGCAATCACAGGTGTTGGTTGCGAGAACTGAAACAACAACGGGTAAATGGCGATGAATGGGCAGAGAGGGTCAGTTAGGTACACACAGGACCTGAGTTCGAGGCTGGGGCTCAAGGCTAACTGTTGCTTGCTTCGGGACAGAGACGTTAGCCAACTATAGCCACTCGGTTGCAGCTAGCTAGCTGCAATGATCCGGTGTAATGGTCCAGAGCTTGCGGCAGGAATTCGGTGATGTGGTAGAGAAAAGCAGTCCGATATGCTCTGGGTTGATATCGCGCTGTGCAGACTGGCAGGTAATTGTCCGAGCTAAAGCTGGCTGGTGTCCGAGCTAAAGGTGAAGACTGCTAGCAGTGGCTGACAATGACTAGTAGCTAGTAGCTTGTTTGCTGGCTAGCTTCTGATAGAGGTTCTTGTTATAAGGTATGAAAATAGCAGATTCGTACCACATTGGGTGAGGAGGGTTGCGGAAAGTATATGTAGTTCGTAGATGGAAAGTGAGATTAAAATATATACAATTTTTTTTTAAAACAGACTATTTACAGACTATTAACACGGGACAAGACAAACACGTCCGACTGCTACGCCATCTTGTGTCTCTCTGTTGAGGCCTGAGGCCCATCCATTCCTCCATTCCTCCACCCCTCATTTCCCCACCCCTTATTCCTCTCTCTCCCCTTCTCTATCCCCACTCTGACCCTATGGGAGCTGGAGCAGGCTGCAATGACCCTCTTGTGTCGGCCTAGTGGGGCTGAAACCTGGAAATAGATTTGAGGCCTCCCCTTTCCTTGGTGACACCTGTCCAGGCATACTGGTCTGGAAGCTAATCCCTAAGAATGTCCAGCTGGGTATGAGGGCCTGTTGTTCTGTCTGCTTTAATGCCTTTCTCAAACTCTAAGGTGTATGCTGTTCAACATAACAGAAACACACATGGAAATTCCATGTGTCCTTCTGTGCTTTTGATCACATCCCACTGAGCACACACTGGTTGAATCAACTTTTTTCCACGTCATCTCAATGAAATTACATTCAACCAACATGGTATAGAGATTGACGACTGTGCCCAGTGGGATAGCATTGTCTGTGAATTCTGTTTGCTCCCTGAGAGAGAGAGAGAGAGAGAGAGAGAGAGAGAGAGAGAGAGAGAGAGAGAGAGAGAGAGAGAGAGAGAGAGAGAGAGAGAGAGAGAGAGATAAGGTTGTCCCTCCACCAAGATACTGTCAGTGTTATAAATAGCAGTAATCAATGTCTCAGCTGGCTCTGTCTACAGACTGAATTGATTTAAGTTCTTACAAGTCTACTCTGGAGCTTTTAGGAGAATCTGCAACTGAGCTGTCTATGTGTTGATTTTTGGGGGTTTGGGGACCTGGAGTGCTACACAATGGGCAGACTTTTTGTTCCAATCCAGCACTTGATTCTCCTGATTTACCTGATTCACCTGATTCACCCTATTCAGCAAGGCCAGCAGAGTGATTGATAGCTGGTTGATACTGAACTTAACGATATGTCCTGACATTATTCTGTTGCCAACGTCAACAAAATAGTATCAGATTTTTCACTCTCACCACAGAAGTGAAATGCATCCACTTTTCCTGATTTCTCTTTTTCTTTCAGCATCTAAGTCTGTGTGGGAGCTTTTAACATACAACACAATACTGTAGAGGTGACTTGCCAAAGTATATTTTTTATACTCAGTATAAAGGGGCACAGTGGTCTAAGACACTGCAACTCAGTGCTAGAGGTGTCACTACAGACACCCTGGTTCAAATCCAATCCATCACAACTACCTGTGATTGGGAGTCCCATAGGGCGGCGCACAATTGTCCCAGCGTCGTTCCAGGTTTGGCCAGTATAGGCCGTCACTGTAAATAAGAATTTGTTCTTAACTGACTTGCCTAGTTAAATAAAGGTTACATTTATAATAATAAAGAATTTAATATGTTAGTCTGGAATGTGTGAGGTGGGAAAACAGTCTATCAAAAAAGTGGCACGGAACCTCTTTGTCTCTGAGAAATGCAAAGTCTTGTGAAAACTTCATTATTTATCTATTTTTTCTACAATGTGCTCCATAAATAGAGAAGGAAGAGAGAAAGAGAGAGAGGGGGGAACAAGAGAGAGAAAGAGGGAAAGAGGGAAGGAGAGGATTGGGGGCAATATGCTGCAATAAAAATGATGTATGAGACGTCACTTAGTGATTGGTTCGATACATCACTCTCTGAGCAAAACACACACACACACAGTTATAATGAACTACACGGTAGAGTCCTATCTGCCTATAATAGATCTGCAGATAAAATAAGAGCTGTTCCTCTATGCAAATACAGGCAAGCAGACTTCCTTTATTGCACTAGATTAGCTCCATGAGAAAACTCCCTCCGTACACGTTACACGCACACACATGCACACACACGCACACACACACAATAATGCCATCTCTCACAGTACTCCAAGCAGTAGAAGCAGAGATGCCTGTAGTGTGAGTTCCAGCACACTGAACTTCATGCGATAACTGAATCTGATAGCTACATTGATGGATGTATCTTGTTATTTAAAGCTAGTTGACGGAACTTGTTCTTCATTAACGTTTCCTGGTTTTGAAGCAGAAGTATGACTTCAACGTTATTAAATGATGGAGAGTGTGTCATGTTGACTTGTAATTCCTTCTGGTTCCTACATGACTTCATAATCACAAAAACTTTTTGGGGCATAGAGAAGGTATGACAGTTGTTCTGACAGGCCTTTTTTCTGTATTGAGCAAATGTTTCATCTTTTAAATTTCCCCACTCCTCACACTCTCCAATTGAGTAACTGTCAAACCTTCCACATGCAATCTATGTGAACTGAAGAGTTTGAGTGCTGTCTCTGTGCATGTGTTTCTACTAAACACAACACACATACACACATACACACACACACACATATACACACACACACACACACACACAGGTGTCATGCCCATAGGGCATTACATTTTGGGGGATTGTTTGTTTTTTCTCTGGAATACTACTAGCCACTTTTATCAAGTTGGCTTTAGCCAGCCCAGATAGGTTCCCAATCTCCAAACCTCATAACTAGCTAGCAAGAAGCCATTTCAGGGTATCAGTCAAGTTAGAGTAGCTAGCTTGTCTAACTATCTTAGCTGGCATACCTGCTGGCAAGTTTGGTAGACTTTAGAAAAACAAGCAATAGCAGAGAAGAATATTTTGTTTCTTGAAAAAAAGAACCACCAGTCAGGAGGATACAGACAGCTCAAGAGGTATGCTTAGATATGCAGAAAAATATAAATTTTTTATAGAATTAAGCATAATGACTATGGCTGTCACGATCTTCATTGACGGACCAAGGCGCAGCGTACCGGGTTGAGTTAAACATGTTTATTGTTACTCACTCAAAACAAAAACAATGAACGAAGATCAAATAGGTGTAGCACCAACAGCATACACACAAATAACAGCGTGTTGAAGGGTGTTCCGACCTCCCTTTTTTACCGACGAATTCACACCAAGGGTTAGTCTCTGTTGCTATCTGTCGACAGGGACTAACTCTCGGTGTGAGTCGGTTTTGTTTCTTTATGTTTTTCTTGTATCTTACGGGTGGGGTTTAGTGTGGGACTGGTTTGGTTTTACTCTGTATTTTTCCGAGGATGGCCAGTCCCGCACTGTATGGCTTTAGATTGCAGGAAAAGGCTGTTGAAAAATTCTCCAAGTTACGGACAGGGGGCATAGCCCCCCTATGAACCACCCCTCAGCTATCCTCACTTATTTTGTGCCCCCTTAAATTTTTGGCATGCATGATGCACCTGCACACACACACACAAACACAAACACTTTCGGCACATCTGACCACGACTCCATTTTGTTGCTCACAGCCTATAGACAGAAACTAAAGCAGGAAACACCCGTGCTCAGGTCTGTTCAACGCTGGTCCGACCAATCTGATTCCACGCTTCAAGATCGCTTCCAATTTGCTTACCGTCCCAATAGGTCAACAGACGATGCAATCGCAATCACACTGCACACTGCCCTAACCCATCTGGACAAGAGGAATACCTATGTAAGAATGCTGTTCATCGACTACAGCTCAGCTGTATAACACCATAGTACCCTCCAAACTCGTCATTAAGCTCGAGACCCTGGGTCTCAACCTCGCCCTGTGCAACTGGGTCCTGGACTTCCTGACGGGCCGCCCCCAGGTGGTGAGGGTAGGAAACAACATCTCCACCCCGCTGATCCTCAACACTGGGGCCCCACAAGGGTGCGTTCTCAGCCCTCTCCTGTACTCCCTGTTCACCCATGACTGTGTGGCCATGCACGCCTCCAACTCAATCATCAAGTTTGCAGACGACACTACAGTGATAAGCTTGATTACCAACAACGACTAGACAGCCTACAGGGCCCTCGGAGTGTGGTGTCAGGAAAATAACCTCTCACTCAACTTCAACAAAACAAAGGAAATGATCGTGGACTTCAGGAAACAGCAGAGGGAGCACTCCCCTATCCACATTGACGGGACAGAAGTGGAGAAGGTGGAAAGTTTTAAGGTCCTCGACGTACACATCACGGACAAACTGAAATGGTCCACCCACACAGACAGCGTGGTGAAGAAGGCGCAACAGCGCCTCTTCAACCTCAGGAGGCTGAAGAAATTCGGCTTGTCACCAAAATCACTCACAAACTTCTACAGATGCACAATCGAGAGCATCCTGTTGGGATGTATCACCGCCTGGTACGGCATCTGCTCCGCCCACAACCGTAACGCTCTCCAGAGGGTACTGAGGTCTGCAAAACGCATCACCGGGGGTAAACTACCTGCCCTCCAGGACACCTACACCACCCGATGTCACAGGAAGGCCAAAAAGATCATCAAGGACAACAACCACCCGAGCCACTGCCTGTTCAACCCGCTATCATCCAGAAGGCGAGGTCAGTACAGGTGCATCAAAGCTGGGACCGAGAGACAGAAAAACAGATTCTATCTCAAGGCCATCAGACTGTTAAACAGCCATCACTAACATTGAGTGGCTGCTGACAACCCACTGACTCAAATCTCTAGCCACTTCAATAATTACAAATTGGATGTAATAAATGTATCACTAGCCACTTTAAACAATGCCTCTTTATATAATGTTTACATATACTACATTAGTCATCTCATATGTATATACTGTACTCTATACCATCTACTGCATCTTGCCTATGCCGTCCGGCCATCGCTCATCCATATATTTATATGTACATATTCTTATTCATTCCTTTACACTTGTGTGTATAAGGTAGTTGTTGTGTAATTGTTAGATTACTTGTTAGATACTACTCCATGGTCGGAACTAGAAGCACAAGCATTTCGCTACACTCGCATTAACATCTGCTAACCATGTGTATGTGACAAATACAATTTTATTTTATTTGACACAGTCTAGGGATGCAAGAGACATAATGACAGTGTAACTGCCTAGGTAAACATGCAGAGCAGCTTGATACAGGCACACACACACACACACAGACTGTCTCTTTAGACATTACTGACTGAAAAGAGGAGTCATCCCTTCTTCTTTCCTCCTCACCTCACCCTCTTTAACCTACCTACCTGTCCTGTCTGCTCCTGTGGCTCACATACACACAGTGCAGACACACGCAAACACACACACACACACACACACACACACACACACAAACAGACACACTGCAGACACACAAACACACACATACATGCAGACACACGCAGACACACATACACAAGTACACACGCACATGGACACAAACTCACACTTGGATGATGAAATTAATGGAGGAGGCCATTTATAATTACACACACTGCAGGACAGTGGAGATGGATTGTTTCTGAGTCTGTGTGACTCCACACACATACACACACACACAGAGAGAGAGCGAGACCTACAGTATATACAGTAGGTGTCTGTGATCCATACTCATCCCCCAGGAGTGAGCAAATGCATGGTACAGGGATATCAGCCAGGATGCACTCACCCTATACATATCCATGGCTTGCTATGGTATACATATCTGTATAGGGATATAAGACACAGTATTCCAATATAGGACACACTGATTTAGACAGTTATACTGTCCTTTTTACATCCTTTTTACCCTAGCTCTTGTGTGCTACAGTAGCTGACTGTCGAACTGTGTGAGTTTGTGTAAGGGTAAATGTGACATCTTTGCTAACTCAGTCTTTGAACAGTGAGACAGCCAGGAAAGAGCTTGGGGCTAACTCTGAACACCAGATTATAGAAAGGATTTTAATTCCTCTTTGTATCTGTTTTCTATTCCATGTTTTGCTAATACAGTAAAAACTTCCTCTATCCCCTTTTAAGTACATATTGAATAATTACCCTGGCCAAGGCACAGCAGTCCAAGTCAGTCAGAAAGGGGTAATGATCCTTTAGCTACAGTGCACAACTCCAAGGATGACACCTAGTGGCACCAGGGACCACTACACTACACAAACAACATCTCCTTCTCCATCTCACATGCTACCCAAATACACTGAATGTACAAAACATTAGGAACACCTTCCTAATATTGAGTTGCACCCCTTTAACCCTCAGAACAGCCTCAATTCATCGTGGCATGGACTACAAGGTGTCGAAAGCGTTCCACAGAAATGCTGGCCCATGCTGACTCCAATGCTTCCCACAAATGTGTCAAGTTGGCTAGATGTCCTTTGGGTGGTGGACCATTCTTGATACACACAGGAAACTGCAGTTCTTGGACACTCAAACCGGTGCGCCTGGCACCTACTATCATATCCCGTTCAGTCAGGCTTCAAGGCAGGTCACCCAACCGTGACTGTTCTTCTCTGTGTCACAGGGCTCTCCTTACTGCCAAAGCAAAATCTCTATCCTCTGTTCTCATCCTCCTAGATCTATCCGCTGCTTTTGACACTGTGAACCATCAGATCCTCCTCTCCACCCTCTCAGGGCTGGGCGTCTCAGGTTCTGCACACTCTTGGATTGTGTCCTACCTGGCAGGCCGCTCCTACCAGGTGACTTGGAGAGGATCTGTGTCAACATCACGTACTCTCATGACTGTTGTCCCCGAGGGCTCGGTTCTAGGGCCTCTCCTCTTCTCTCTATACACCAAGTCACTCGGCTCCATCATATCCTCACATGGTCTCTCCTATCATTGCTATGCGGATGACACACAACTACTTTTCTCCTTCCCCTTTTCTGACACCCAGGTGGTGACCCGCATGCCTGCTAGATATCTCAACTTGGGTGGCGGCCACCTCCTCAAGCTCAACCTCGACAAGATGGAGCTGCTCTTCCTCCCCGGGTAGGCCTGCCTGCTCAAAGACCTCTCCATCACGGTTGCAAACTCCACGGTGTCCCCCTCCCAGAGTGCAAAGAACCTTGGCGTGACCCTGGACAACCCCTTGTTGTTCTCTGCAAACATCAAAGCAGTGACTCGCTCCTGAAGGTCCAAGCTCTACAACATCCATAGTGTACGACCCTATCTCACACAGGAAGTGGCGCAGGTCCTAATCTAGGCACTTGTCATCTCCCGTCTGGACTACTGCAACTCGCTTTTGGCTGGGCTCCCCACTTGTGCCATCAAACCCCCGCAACTTATCCAAAACACTGCAGCCCGCCTGGCGTTCAACCTTCCCAAGTTCTCCGATGTCACCCCGCTCCTCCACACACTCTACTGGCTTCCAGTTGAAGCTCGCATCCACTACAAGACTATGGTACTTGCCTATGTAACAGCAAGAGGAACTGCCCCTCCCTACCTTCAGGCTATGCTCAAACCCTACACCCCAACCAGTTAAATAAATGTTAACCATTGGTCCCCAGATCCTCAAAAATATTAAAACCTGTGCACTCCGTTCTGCCACCTCTGATCTCTTAGCCATCCCACCCATATGGGGGGGGGCGCTCCCACTCAGCCCAGCTCTTCTCTGTCCTGGCACCCCAATTGTGGAAACAGCTTCCCTGCCCATCTTCCGAAAACATCTGAAACCCTACCTCTTGTAAGAGTATCTTAAATAAGCCCACAGCACCCCCCTCGCACCCCCTTCTCACCCCTTTGGAATGGCTTTGATAGCAACAGTGAATCTATTTAGTTGTTAAGTGATAGCACATTGGTTATGATAGCACATTGGTAGTAGTCAGTGATAATTATCAAAGCTAAGCAGGGCTGCGCTAGGTTAGGACCCTGAATGAGAGACCAAAGGGATAGCTGTAGATAGATCAGCTCTCCAGTAGGAGGGTCTGCCCAGTCTATATTTTTTTCTGATATTGGATATAATATTGAAGATATGACATTGCTTCAAAGGTACAAATTCAACATATTTTATACAAGGTTTGTCTATGTTGAAAATTGGTTACCATGATTACATAATCCTGTTGTTGAAATTTCTCCCTCAAAATAAAATGTTTACAAATCCAATGTACTGGCGCCGGAGCGGACTTACTTGCTCCTAACCAACTGTGCTATTTTGTTCATTTTTTTGCGTTGTTTGCAACTTATTTTTAAACTTATTTTTTACATAATGTTGCTGCTGCTGTCACTTATGACCAAAAATAACTTCTGGACATCGATTACTCACCTCGAACTGGACAAAGAATTTTTCTGTAGTGAGTCTGATGCGAAAGATATACTGCTTTCTCGGGAACGGGCCTAAATCCCCATCATTTGCGAAGAAAAGACGGATAAAAAGGGGGCTGAGGTCGGGCTGCCTTCTGAGAATTCATAGGCGAGTGAGTAAACACCCTCTACCGTCAGTCCTATTAGCCAACGTGCCAATCGTTGGATAACAAAATGGATGAGGTCCGATCAAGGATATCCTACAAACGGGACATTAAAAACTGTAATATCTTATGTTTCACCGAGTCATGGCTGAACGTTGTCATGTAACATACAGCTGGTGGGGTTTTCGGTGCATCGGCAAGATAGAACAGCTGCCTCCGGTAAAACAAGGTGTGGCAGTCTGTGTCTATTTGTAAATTGCACAAAATCTAATATTAAGGAAGTCTCAAGGTCAAATCAAATCAAATTTTATTTGTCACATACACATGGTTAGCAGATGTTAATGCGAGTGTAGCGAAATGCTTGTGCTTCTAGTTCCGACCATGCAGTAGTATCTAACAAGTAATCTAACAATTTCACAACAACTACCTTATACACACAAGAGTAAAGGAATGAATACGAGTATGTACATATAAATATATGGATGAGCGATGGCTGACCGGCGTAGGCAAGATGCAGTAGATGGTATGGAGTACAGTATATACATATGAGATGAGTAATGTAGGATATGTAAACATTATGTAAATGGCATTGTTTAAAGTGGCTAGTGATACATTTATTTCATCCAATTATAATTATTAAAGTTATTAAAGTGGCTAGAGATTGGGTCGATGGCCGAACGGCAAAGGCAAGATTCAGTAGATGGTTTAGAGTACAGTGTATACATTTGATATGAGTANACAGGATGCTCTCGATTGTGCATCTGTAGAAGTTTGTGAGTGATTTTGGTGACAAGCCAAATTTCTTCAGCCTCCTGAGGTTGAAGAGGCGCTGTTGCGCCTTCTTCACCACGCTGTCTGTGTGGGTGGACCAATTAAGTTTGTCCGTGATGTGTATGCCGAGGAACTTAAAACTTTCCACCTTCTCCACTACTGTCCCCTCGATGTGGATAGGGGGGTGCTCCCTCTCCTGTTTCCTGAAGTCCACGATCATCTCCTTTGTTTTGTTGACATTGAGTGAGAGGTTATTTTCCTGACACCACACTCCGAGGGCCCTCACCTCCTCCCTGTAGGCCGTCTCGTCGTTGTTGGTAATCAAGCCTACCACTGTAGTGTCGTCAGCAAACTTGATGATTGAGTTGGATGCGTGCTTGGGCACGCAGTCATGGGTAAACTCGCTTCACGTTCTCAGGAAACCATGCAGTATTTTGTTTTTTTATGTATTACTTCTTACATTGTTACATTACATACAACCGGGAGGAACTATTGGATATAAGAGAAAGGTTTTGCTCACCTGAGGTAGAGTATCTCATGATAAGCTGTAGACCACAATATTTACCAAGAGAGTTTTCATCTATATTTTATATAGCAGGCTATTGACCACCAGAAACCGATGCTGGCACTAAGACGGCACTCAACAAGATATATAGGGCCATAAGCAAACAGGAAAATGCTCATCCAGAGGTGGTGCTCCTAGTGGCCGGGGACTTTAACGCAGGGAAACTTTTAAATCTGTTTAATCTAATTTATACCAGCATGTTAAATGTGCAACCAGAGGGAAAAAAACTCTAGACCACCTTTACTCCACACACAGAGACGCGTACAAAGCTCTCCCTCGCCCTCCATTTGGTACTTCCTAAAGTTGGTACTTCCTAAAGTAGGAAGTACCAGTGACTCGCTCAATAAGGAAGTGGTCAGAGGACGCAGATGCTAAGCTACAGGACTGTTTTGCTAGCACAGACTGGAATATGTTCCGGGATTCTTCCGATGGCATTTAGAAGTACACCACATCAGTCACTGGCTCCATCAATAAGTGCACAGATCACGTCATCCCCACAGTGACCGTACGTACATACCCCAACCAGAAGCCATGGATTACAGGCAACATCCTCACTAAGGTAAAGGGTAGAGCTGCCACTTTCAAGAAGCGGGACTCTAACTCGAACGCTTATGAGAAATCCCGCTATGCCCTCTGACGAACCATCAAACAGGCAAAGCAATACAGGACTAAGATTGAATCGTACTACACTGGCTCCAACGCTCGTCGAATGTGGCTGGGCTTGCAAACTATTACGGACTACAAAGGGTAACACAGCCGCGAGCTGCCCAGTGACACGAGCCTACCAGACGAGCTAAATCATTTCTATGCTCGCTTTGAGGCAAATGGCACTGAAACATGCATGAGAGCACCAGCTGTTCCAGAGGACTGTGTGATCACGCTCTCCGCAGCTGATGTGAGTAAGACCTTTAAACAGGTCAACATTCACAAGGCCGCAGGGCCAGACGGATTACCAGGAAGTGTACTCCGGGCATGTGATGACCAACTAGCAAGTGTCTTCACTGACACTTTCAACCTCTCCCTGTCCGAGTCTGTAATACCAACATGTTTCAAGAAGACCACCATAGTCCCTGTGCCCAAGAACACCAAGGTAACCTGCCTAAATGACTACCGACCCGTAGCACTCACATCTGTAGCCATGAAGTGCTTTGAAAGGCTGGTTATGGCTCACATCAACACCATTATCCCAGAAACGCCCCAACAGGTCCACAGATGATGCAATCTCTATTGCACTCCACACTGCCCTTTCACACCTGGAGAATTTTTCTGCTGACGAGTATTTTTCGAGGGAGGATGTAGTACTTTGCTCCCCGCTCTGCTGACTATATTTTTCATTGCTCATGCAGGAGTAATAAAGGCCTAGTGCACTAATTTGATGAATTTATTTAAATTTTTCACATTATTTATTTTTGTATTGTCATTTAGGCAGTGCTGCAGCACCCTCAGCACCCCTACTTCCCGCGGCTATGTCAGCGACCCCATTTTGATATTAAAAACAAATTAAGACCCCACCATGTAAAAAAAAAATATGTGATACCTTTTTGATTTTAGTCACTTCAAACCATACATTCCTTCATATTTAAATACTTATTTAAATTGGGGCTATGACAGTCTATTACAGTCTATTCAATCTGAAGGAAGTATGGTTTTAACTGACTGAAATTATTGGGAATTTTCCATTACATGTGTGCACATTATACATCTTAGAGTAGTAAGCAGAATAAGTGCACTCTATATGTGTGTCTAGGTCATTGGGCTAAGGAAGCCATTACCTAGTCCAGTGAGGTTCATTAGACGTGCATTAGGAGCATAGGTTTGTATTACTTAAGCACCATTAGACATGCACCTGCCTTGGGAGTGTGCATGTCTGTTTATTTTTGTATCATTCCTAATGTTTACTGTTGCTATGGTTACGCCACCAATGGAATCTATGCCCTAATGTGAAACCATGCTAAAATTAGTGCAAGGCAAAAAGATAATGGTGGCTAAATGCCAGAGGAGATGAATCATTAACATAAAGAGGAGTTACTATGTGTGTGACGAAAGGATGAAAACTGTATAAAAAGTGTGTGCCAAGGCTGGAGAGGCAGTTGCTTCATGAACCAGGTCGGCTCTTGTTACTTTGTAATAAAGTCTATTTGAACTCACAAGCTCCAGGTATTTGGGAAATATTATTGACTGAATATTTCCACGACAAAATCTGAATCAGAAAGGTATTGGGAAGTTCAGAAGATTATCAGGCACTAATTTTGTATGATCTTCTGAGATTTTATTTTTCCCTCAGTCTGATTTAGTGCTTGGTCTTTTCCACTCTGTTCTAATAAGTCCTGTGCAACTTGTGGACATTATAAAGGGAAACAGAACACACATGTGTATTCCTGAGAGTCCTATCTTTCAGTAATGACGTCATAATATGTTGTAGCTTAAACCATTCAAAGGATAGAGTCACATGTGTAGGAAGAAAACAGAAACCACTCTGTTTATTACAACCGCTTCTAGCGGCTACCTGAGGTTTCTGACGTAACATGGGTCTATGAACCAAGCACGTTTTAACATTTTTGTTTAGTTTCTTTTGCGACCCCATTTTTAAATCAAGCGTTCCCTTAGTTTGGGATACAAAGATACAAAGGAACAGGTTTATAGACGCTGCAGCTACTCTTCAATACACATCTGCTGCTGGGTTTTGTATCTGTGTTAGAGAGCCACCATGTCCTCTCTTTTATCCCAAAACAGACCCACTCCCTCTCCCTCTCTCTCTCTCCACCCCGCCCCTCTTTGATCCGCCCCTGCAGATGCGCGGGAAAGATGACAGCTCCTCAACAATCTGGAGCAATGGAGAAGAGAGAAGAGGGAGAAGAGAGTAGATGGAAACAGAAGAGAGAGGGGGAAAAGAGGAGAGGGGGTAAGAGAGATATGTTGAAGTGCTTATCATGAGGTGAGACGTGTGGCATCAAACAGTGCTGGAGCTGGGTTAAATGTAACACATCCTCCAGAATACACAGGCACACACATACATATGCACTCACGCACGCACCCAACCACCCACACATTACCTTGTACACAGGCAGACTGACAGACAGACATACCATTCCTCTACAACAGTGGTCAAGATTAATTTCAAAATGCAAGCCGAGATCTGAAGTTCATATTTTTATAAAATATTATTTAAAAACGTAAGCCTTTGCAACATTAAAACCCTTTCCTGCAGTCAAATTACCAAATCGCCATCTAGTGGCTTCATGGATGGAATCTTATTCATATTTTTCATAATTGTGTAATGAATCAACATATACTTTTTAAACCCACCAAAAATCCGATATTTCTACGTCAAACGGTTTTGTTATATTTCATTCTTCTGTGATGTATATAAAGTGTAATATTGGGATGCAAACTCAAAATTGAATACATTTCAACTCTATATCTGACATGGTGTCTTCTTTTTTTCGCCCTTAAACATGTGTGTGAGGTGTATACTTTGTTTCAAAATTGATTTGTTTAAGACTACCAAGAAACACTGTGTGACACTGATTTACTGCCCACTGCAGTGAAAGGTTAACCAATTAAAAACAGTTCTGTAGCAATGAGGTTTGTGCAGTAGGCTATAGGCCCAATACATTATCACTGCATATTGGTTATGCTTGAATTGCCCTGCCAATTTTGTTCTTCTCCAACCATTTTGAAAGTACATTTAAAAAAATGTTGGTATATGATCACACTGGTAATAGATAAATTCTTGTATTACTTGTGCGGCACAGCACAGCTGACTGAGCATAATCATTTGCTTTTTAGTTTTTTTACTGGACTAATGGTGCTGGAGGGGATTGCTGCCATTTTACGGACTCCTAATCAACTGTGCTATTTTGTTAGTTTTTTCGCATTGTTTGTAACTCATTTTGTACATAATGTTGCTGCTACCATCTCTTATGACCGAAAAGAGCTTCTTGACATCAGAACAGCGATTACTCACCTCAAACTGGACGAAGATGTTTTATTTAATGAGTCCGATGCAAAGGATATACCGCTTCATCGAGACAAGGCCTAAATCCCCGTAATCCGCATGAAGAATAGACAGAGAAAAAGGGGGCTGAGGGCGGGTGCCTTGTAAGAATTCGCAGACTAGTAGGTAAACCACCACTACCCTCCGCATTATTGGCCAACGTAATCATTGGTAAACAAACTGGACGATCTACGATTAAGAATATCCTACCAACGGGACATTAAAAACTGTAATATCTTATGTTTCACCGAAACGGGGCTAAACGATGACACGGATAATATAGAGCTGGCTGGCTCCTCCATGTATCGGCAAGAGGGAGCAGCTACAGTATGTCTGGTAAGAAGAGGGGCTGGTGTGTGTGTCTATTTGTCAATAACTGCTGGTGCGTGATGTCTAATATTCAAGAAGTCTCTGGGTATTGCTTGCCTGAGGTAGAATACCTCAGGATAAGCTATAGACCACACTATCTACCAAGAGAGTTCTCATCTATACTTTTCATAGCCGTCTATTTACCACCACAAACCGATGCTGGCACTAAGACCACACTCAACGAGCTGTATAAGGCCATAAGCAAACAAGAAAATGCTCATCCAGAAGTGGTGCTCCTAGTGGCCGGGGACTTAAATCCATTTTACCTCATTTCTACCAGCATGTCACATGTGCAACCAGAGGAAATAGACCACCATTACTCCACACACAGAGACGCATACAAAGCTCTCCCTCACCCTCCATTTGGCAAATCTGAACATGATTCTATCCTCCTGATTCCTGCTTACAAGCAAAAACTAAAGCAGGAAGTACCAGTGACTCGCTCAATACGGAAGTGGTCAGATCATGTGGATGATAGGCTACTGGACAGTTTTGCTAGCACAGACTGGAATAAGTTCCGGGATTCATCCAAGGGCATTGAGGAGTACACCACCTCAGTCACGTCTTTATCAATAAGTGTGTCGACGATGTCGTCTCCACAGTGACCATACGTACATATTCCACCAGAAGCCATGGATTACAGGCAATATCCGCACCAAGCTAAAGGCTAGAGCTGCCACTTTCAAGGAGTGGAACACTAATCCGTACGCTTATAAGAAATCCCGCTATGCCCTCAGACGAACCATCAAACAGGCACAGCGTCAATACAGGACTGAGATTGATTCCTACTATACCGGCTTTGATGCTCGTCGGTTGTGGCAGGGCTTGAAAACCATTATGGACTAAAAAGGGAAACCAGCCGCGAGCTGCTCAGTGACGTGAGCCTACTAGACGAGCTAAATGCCTTTTATGCTCGCTTCGAGGCAAGCCACACTGAAGCATGCATGAGTGCACTAGCTGTTCCGGATGACTGTGTGATCACGCTCTCCGTAGCCGATGTGTGCAAGACCTTTAAACAGGTCACAAAGCCGCAGAGCCAGACGGATTACCAGGACATGTACTCAAAGCATGCATGGACCAACTGGCAAGTGTCTTCACTGACAGGTAACCTGCCTAAATTATTACCACCCGATAGCACTTGTGTCAGTAGCCATGAAGTATTTTGAAAGGCTAATCATGGCTCACATCAACACCATCATACCGGAAACCCTAGACCCACTCCAATTTGCATACAGCCCCAACAGATCCACAGATGATGCAATCTCAATCGCACTCCTCACTGCCCTTTCCCACCTGGACAAAAAGAACACCTATGTGAGAAAGCTGCTCATGGACTACAGCTTAGCGTTCAACACCATAATACCAACAAAGCTCATCACCTAGCTAAGGAAAACACCTCCCTCTGCAACTGGATCCTGGACTTCCTGACGGGCCGCCCCCAGGTGGTAAGGGTAGGCAACAACACATCTGCCATGCTGATCCTCAACACTGGGGCCCCTCAGGGGTGCGTGCTTAGTCCCTACTGTACTCCCTGTTCACCCACGACTGCGTGGCCAAGCACAACTCCAACACCATCATTAAGTTTGTTGACGACACAACAGTGGTAGGCCTGATCACCGACAACGATGAGACAGCTTATAGGGAGGTCAGAGACCTGGCAGTGTGGTGCCAGGTCAACAACCTCTCCCTCAATGTGAGCAAGACAAAGGAGCTGATCGTGGACTATAGAAAAAGGAGGGCCGAACAGGCCCAATTTACATAGACAGGGGTGAAGTGGAGCGGGTCGAGAGTTTCAAGTTCCTTGTTGTCCACATCACCAACAAACTATCATGGTCCAAACACACCAGGACAGTTGTGAAGTGGGCATGACAACACCCTTTCCCCCTGAGGAGACTGAAAAGATTTGGCATGGGTCCCTAGATCCTCAAAAGGTTCTACAGCTGCACCATCGAGAGCATCCTGACCGGTTGCATCACCGCCTGATATGGTAACTGCTCACCATCTGACCGTAAGGCGCTACAGAGGGTAGTGTGTACGACCCAGTACATCACTGGGACCAAGCTTCCTGACATAAGGTACCTACTGTACAGTGAGGGAAAAAAGTATTTGATCCCCTGCTGATTTTGTATGTTTGCCCACTGACAAAGAAATGATCAGTCTATAACTTTAATGGTAGGTTTATTTGAACAGTGAGAGACAGAATAACAAAAAAAAATCCAGAAAAACGCATGTGAAAAATTTTATGAATGGAATTGCATTTTAATGAGGGAAATAAGTATTTGACCCCTCTGCAAAACATGACTCAGTACTTGGAGGCAAAACCCTTGTTGGCAGTCACAGAGGTCAGATGTTTCTTGCAGTTGGCCACCAGGTTAGCACACATCTCAGGAGGGATTTTGTCCCACTCCTCTTTGCAGATCTTCTCCAAGTCATTAAGGTTTTGAGGCTGACGTTTGGCAACTCGAACCTTCAGCTCCCTCCACAGATTTTCTATGGGATTAAGGTCTGGAGACTGGCTAGGCCACTCAAGGACCTTAATGTGCTTCTTCTTGAGCCACTCCTTTGTTACCTTGGCCGTGTGTTTTGGGTCATTGTCATGCTGGAATNTTGACAGTTCTTTTGTGTTTCTTCCATTTGCGAATAATCGCACCAACTGTTGTCACCTTCTCACCAAGCTGCTTGGCGATGGTCTTGTAGCCCATTCCAGCCTTGTGTAGGTCTACAATCTTGTCCCTGACATCCTTGGAGAGCTCTTTGGTCTTGGCCATGGTGGAGAGTTTGGAATCTGATTGATTGATTGCTTCTGTGGACAGGTGTCTTTTATACAGGTAACAAGCTGAGATTAGGAGCACTCCCTTTAAGAGTGTGCTCCTAATCTCAACTCGTTACCTGTATAAAAGACACCTGGGAGCCAGAAATCTTTCTGATTGAGAGGGGGTCAAATACTTATTTCCCTCATTAAAATGCAATTCCATTTATAACATTTTTCACATGCGTTTTTCTGGATTTTTTTGTTGTTATTCTGTCTCACTGTTCAAATAAACCTACCATTAAAATTATAGACTGATAATTTCTTTGTCAGTGGGCAAACTTACAAAATCAGCAGGGGATCAAATACTTTTTTCCCTCACTGTATGTACGAGGCTGTGTTTGAGGAAGGCCCAAACAATTGAGGAAGGCCCCCAAAAAAGTCCTAGAATGTTCTCTCTGCTACCGCACGCCTTAACAGCTTCTACCCCAAGCCAAAAGACTGCTGAACAATCAATCAAATGGCCACCTGGACTATTTACATTGACCCCCACCCCCGTCTCCATTTGTTTTACACTGCTGCTACTCGCTGCTAATTATCTATGCATATTCATTTTACAAATTACCTCGACTAACCTGTACCCCCGCATATTGACTCGGTACCGGTACCCCCTGTATATAGCCTCATCAGTTTATTTAGTAAATATTTTCTTAACTCTATTTCTTGAACAGAACTTTGATTTGATTTGATTTGCATCTGGCGGCCAGTCTGAGATGAGGGAGCAACGAAGACGCTGGGAGACAGGAAGCAGGTGTAGAAGGTGAGTATTTAATGATAAGAAAAGGCTGTGAAACAAAATATTAGAAGCGTACTGAACGTGAACACAAACCAATACTTCCTGATGATGGGCTAAATAAAGGGAGAGTAATCAAGGTGATAGCTGGTTAGTAGACAGGCGACGTCGAGCGCCGGAGCGGGAGTAGGCGTGACAATAAACCCCCCAGCAGCAGGACGACTCCGGCCAGGAGGACAGCCCGAGGGTGAGGAGCGGGCCGGTCCGGACGGTGTAGATGGAAATCCCGGGTGATATTGGTGTCCAGGATGTCGGCCCCCGAGACCCAACAGAGCTCCTCTGGGCCGTACCCCTCCCAGTCTACCAGGTACTGGATCGGACCCCCACGACATCAGGAGTCCAGGAGGGACTTGACAGCAAAGGTGGGGGGGTCCCATCAATGTCCAGGGGAGGTGGTGGGGTGTTCCTGGTCCCCTGGCACCAGCTGGCCTGAGGAGGGAAACATGAAAAGAGGGTGAGATCCAGTAGTTGGTGGGGAGTTGAAAGCGATAAGTTACCTCATTGATCCACTGGAGGACTTTAAAGGGCCCCACAAACTGGGGGCTCAGCTTCTGGAAGGGCAGGCAGAGCGTGAGGTTCCTGGTGGAGAGCGAGACGCAATCACCGGGATGGAACACGGGAGCCTCACCGCGGTGGCGATCCGCCTGCTCCTTCTGGCGGTGGACGGCACGCTGGAGCCTCACGTGGGCAGTGCTCCAAACCTCATCTGTGCTCCGGAACTACTCGTCCACCGCAGGGGCTTCGGTCTGGCTCTAGGTCCACAGGTCCACGGCCAGCTGATATCCCAGGATGCACTGGAAGGGAGTCAGGCCCAGTGGAGGAGTGACAAAGTGAGTTCAGGGCGTTCCTCTCATGGAAGGAACCGGGCCCACTCCTCCTGCTAGTCCTAGGAGTGACTCCAAAGGAACCTCCTCAGCTCCTGGTTGATCCTCTCCACTTGTCTGTTGGACTGAGGCCAGTACCCGGATGTGAGTCTGGCTGTGGAATATGGCTGTAATGTAACACAATGTGGAAAAGTCAAGGGGTCTGAATACTTTCCGAAGGTACAGTATGTGAAGAATACATGTGTAAGCAGCCAGTCTTACATTCAAAACTTTTCATTGTGCATTCATTTTGTTTGTAGACATCTTTCACCAGACAACCATTGATCCAAAATCTACATTTACTGTGAAATGTAATGAATACATTGGTTTAATCACCAAAACACAACATAATGATATCTTATTAATGTAGTTATTTTAACAACCAATTAATCAAATAGCAAAAAATGTAAGATACATGTTTCAAAATTGCCTTTTGAATGTAGTATGCTACAGTACTGTAAATGACTGTACATTACAGTTTTCACATTAGGCAATACACTTGCACTACCCATAAAAATTTACTGAACATCAAATTTCCATAATTTCTATCCCATCTGTGATCAAAGGTGTGATCATTGAATAAATCTTTCACAATGTAATAAAATGAAAGAAATTAAATAAACAATGTTAGCAGACTCTAGTTTGCATCAAGGCTGTCTTGACCATTTGGCCTTGGGTTCTCTTCGAAATTGCAGTAAATATCTTTATTTTTCATGCACCTGGCGAAAAACCTTTCGTTATGGCGATTCCAAGCCTGACGTACACAACCGTTCAAACGTTTGGGGTCACTTAGAAATTCCCTTGTTTTAGAATGAAAAGCAAATTTTTTGTCCATTAAAATAACATCAAATTGATCAGAAATACAGTGTAGACATTGGTAATGTTGTAAATGACTGTTGTAGCTGGAAACGGCTGATTTTATAATGAAATATCTACATAGGCGTACAAAGGCCCATTTTCAGCAACCATCACTCCTGTGTTCCAACGGCACATTGCTAATTCAAGTTTATAATTTTAAAAGGCTAATTGATCATTAGAAAACACTTTTTAAAATATGTTAGCACAGCTGAAAACTGTTATTCTGATTAAAGAAGCAATAAAACTGTCCATCTTTGGACTAGTTGAGTATCTAGAGCATCAGCATTTGAGGGTTCGATTACAGGCTCAAAATGGCCTGAAACAAAGTACTTTCTTCTGAAACTCGTCAGTCTATTCTTGTTCTGAGAAATGAAGGCGGAGTTCCTCTGTCCAGTGTCTGTGTTCTTTTGCCCATCTTAATCTTTTGTTGGCCAATCTGAGATATGGCTTTTTCTTTGTAACTCTGCCTAGAAGGCCAGCATCCCGGAGTCGCCTCTCCACTGTTGACGTTGAGACTGGTGTTTTGCGGGTACTATTTAATGAAGCTGACAGTTGAGGAATTGTGAGGCGTCTGTTTCTCAAACTAGACACTCTACTGTACTTTTCCTCTTGCTCAGTTGTGCACCGGGGCCTCCCACTCCTTTTTCTATTCTGGTTCGCGCTGTTCTGTGAAGGGAGTAGTACACAGCGTTGTACGAGATCTTCAGTTTCTTGGCAATTTCTCGCATGGAATAGCCTTCATTTCTCAGAACAAGAATAGACTGACAAGTTTCAGAAGAAAGTACTTTGTTTCTGGCCATTTTGAGCCTGTAATCAAACCCACAAATACTGATGCTCCAGATACTCAACTAGTCTAAAGAAGCTGTGCTAACATAATTGCAAAAGGGTTTTCTAATTATCAATTATCATTTGACAATGGGCCTCCGTACGCCTATGTCGATCTTCCATAAAAAATATGCCGTTTCCAGCTACAATAGTCATTACAATATTAACAATGTCTACACTGTATTTCTGATCAATTTGATGTTATTTTAATGGACAAAAATTTGCTTTTCTTTTAAAAACAAGGACATTTCTAAGTGACCCCAAACTTTTGACGGTAGTGTAGGTTTGGATTGAAATCCTTGCATGTCTCATCCATGGCCTGATAGAGGATGGTACACTCATGGAGGTGGCAATCAAACATATTCCAGCTGTATTGGAATTGTGTATTGTATTTTACAGTATTGTATTATACTTATGTGTTGTAGTGTCCTGTAAGTGGCTCAGTTCATAAGAGAATGGCATTAGCAACACCAGAGATGTGGGTTCGTTTCCCACTGGGGTCACATACCAAAATATGTGGACTGTTGTCACTTTAAAAAGTGTCTGCTACATAAATGGCATGTATTAGAGTACTGTATTTGCCAATGCAATTTTTGTAAAGCAGTGACATTTCATTTGTTACAAACAGTACATCTATGGTCAATATCAGATGTAGTTTTAAACTTATTGTAAAGTAAAATCATAATAGTCATCATCATAGTAGTACATTTGAGTTTACAATACTGGTCAAAAGCTTTAGAACACCTACTCATTCAAAGGTTTTTCTATATTTGTATTATTTTCTACATTGTAGAATAATAGTGAAGACATCAAAACTACGAAATAACACATATGGAATCATGTAGTAACCAAAAAAGTCTTAAACAAATCAAAATATATTTGAGATTCTACAGCTTTGCACACTCTTGGTATTCTCTCAACCAGCTTCATGAGGTAGTCACCTGGAATGTATTTCAAATAACAGGTGTGCCTTGTTAAAAGTTAATTTGTGGAACTTCTTTCCTTTTTAATGCATTTGAGACAATCAGTTGTGTTGTGACAAGGTAGGGGTTGTATACAGAAGATAGCCCTATTTGGTAAAATACCAAGTCCATATTATGGCAAGAACAGCTCAAATAAGCAAAGAGAAACAACAGTTCATCATTACTTTAAGACATGAAGGTCAGTCAAACCCGGAGCATTTCAAGAACATTGAACGTTTCTTCAAGTGCACTCACAAAAAACATTTAGCGCTATAATTGAAACTGGCTCTCATGAGGACCACCACAGGAATGGAAGACCCAGAGTTACCTCTGCTGCAGAGGATAAGTTCATTAGAGTTACCAGCTTCAGAAATTGCAGGCCAAATAAATGCTTCACAGAGTTCAAGTAACAGACACATCTCAACATCAACTGTTCAGAGGAGACTGTGTGAATCAGGCCTTCATGGTCGAATTGCTGCAAAGAAACCACTACTAAAGGACATCAATAAGAATAAGAGACTTGCTTAGGCCAAAACAAACAGACGATGGATATTAGACTGGTGGAAATTTGTCCTTTGGTCTAGAGCCCAAATTGGAGATTTCTGGCTCCAACCCCAAAAAACTGAGGAAGCAAGGGATAAAAAACGACTTCTCTGCCAGAAGAAATGACGTACAGCTGAAGTCGGAGGTTTACATACACCTTAGCCAAGTACATTTAAACTCCGTTTCTCACAATTCCTGACATTTAATCCTAGTAAAAATTCCCTGTCTTAGGTCAATTAGGATCACCACTTTATTTTAAGAATGTGAAATGTCAGAATAATAGTAGAGAGAATGATTTATTTCAGCTTTTATTTCTTTCATCACATTCCCAGTGGGTCAGAAGTTAACATACACTCAATTAGTATTTGATAGCATTGCCTTGAAATTGTTTAACTTCCACAAGCTTCCCACAATAAGTTGGGTGAATTTTGGCCCATTCCTCCTGACAGAGCTGGTGTAACTGAATCAGGTTTGTAGGCCTCCTTGCTCTAACACGCTTTTTCAGTTCTGCCCACAAATTTTCTGTAGGATTGAGGTCAGGGCTTTGTGATGGCCACTCCAATCCCTTAACTTCGTTGTCAAGCCATTTTGACACAACTTTGGATGTATGCTTGGGGTCATTGTCCATTTGGAAGACCAATTTGCAACCAAGCTTTAACTTCCTGACTGATGTCTTGAGATGTTGCTTCAATATCCACATAATATTCCTTCCTCATGATGCCATCTATTTTGTGAAGTGCACCAGTCCCTCCTGCAGCAAAGCAACCCCACAACATGATGCTGCCACCCCCGTGCTTCACAGTTGGGATGGTGTTCTTCGGCTTGCAAGCCTCCCCCTTTTTCCTCCAAACATAACGATGGTCATTATGGCCAAACAGGTCTATTTTTGTTTCATCAGACCAGAGGACATTTCTCCAAAATATACGATCTTTGTCCCCATGTGCAGTTGCAAACCGTAATCTGGCATTTTTACGGCGGTTTTGGAGCAGTGGCTTCTTCCTTGCTGAGCGGCCTTTCAGGTTATGTCGATATAGGACTCGTTTTACTGTGGATATAGATACTTTTGTACCTGTTTCCTCCAGCATCTTCAGAAGGTCCTTTGCTGTTGTTCTGGGATTGATTTGCACTTTTCGCACCAAAGTACGTTCATCTCTAGGAGACAGAGCGTCTCCTTCCTGAGCGGTATGACGGCTGCGTGGTCCCATGGTGTTTATACTTGCGTACTATTGTTTGTACAGATGAATGTGGTACCTTCAGGCATTTGGAAATTGCTCCCAAGGATGAACCAGACTTGTGGAGGTCTACAATTATTTTTCTGAGGTCTTGGCTGATTTCTTTTGATTTTCCCATGATGTCAAGCAAAGAGGCACTGAGTTTGAAGGTAGGCCTTGAAATACATCCATAGGTACACTTCCAATTGACTCAAATGATGTCAATTAGCCTATCAGAAGCTTCTAAAGCAAGGCAGTTAACCCAATGTTCCTAGGCCGTCATTGAAAATAAGAATTTGTTCTTAACTGACTTGCCTAGTTAAATAAAGGTTTAAAAAAAAAAAAAAAAAAAAGAAGCGAAGCCATGAGATAATTTTCTGGAATTTTCCAAGCTGTTTAAAAGCACAGTCAACTTAGTGTATGTAAACTTCTGACGCACTGGAATTGTGATACAGTGAAATAATCTGTCTGTAAACAATTGTTGGAAAATTACTTGTGTCCTGCACAAAGTAGATGTCCTAACCTACTTGCCAAAACTACAGTTTGTTAACAAGACATTTGTGGAGTAGTTGAAAAACAAGCTTTAATGACTCCAACCTAAGTGTATGTAAACTTCCAACTTCAACTGTAAGTCTTTAAATTGGAAATTCATTCATGGAAATTAATTTAGCCCTGAGCATTTTCTTTCTTTCTTTCTTTCTTTCATTCTCTCTCTCTCTTTCTTTCTTTCATTCTCTCTCTCTCTCTCTCTCTCTCTCTCTCTCTCTCTCTCTCTCTCTCTCTCTCTCTCTCTCTCTCTCTCTCTCTCTCTCTCTCTCTCTCTCTCTCTCTCTCTCTCTCTCTCTCCACCAGGAGGACACACACATAAGCTGTTGAAAGACAAGTTGAAGCTCATCAACAGATAACCCTGATTTTATTTATTTATTTAACCTTTATTTAACTAGGCAAGTCAGTGAAGAACAAATTCTTAATAACAATGACGGCCTACCCGAAGGCAAAAGGCCTCCTGCGGGGACGGGGCTGGGATTAAAAATAAAAATGTAATAAAATATAGTACAAAACACACATCAAGACAAGAGAGACACCACAACACTACATAAAGAGAGACATAAGACGACAACATGGCAGCAACACATGAAAACACAGCATGATAGCAACACAACATGACAACAACATGGTAGCATTACAACATAGCAGCAGCGCAACATGGTAGCAGCACAAAGCATGGTGCAAACATTATTGGGCACAGATAACCCAGAATATTCTCAGGTCAGCTATCAGTTGGGTCAGGCTTCACAATGTAGGAAGAAACTTGATTATGCACATTGTCAATGGCTTTCTAGCACTGCCCCCGTGTGATTTGATTGTTATGTGCGTTCAAATTGAAAAAAAAAGCATTCACGTACAAGATCAGACAGTTTCTATGGATGGTGTGTAATCATTCTCTAACCACTAGATGGCAGTACAACACCGGCAGATGTATTACTGATGCAGCAACTCTACTGTGGCTGGCCTGGTTCTATTCCTGTCCCAAGCCACTTTACATAGCTCTTAGTCCAGGGGTAGGAAATTCCTGGCGTTGGGAACTGGCTTTCATCCATTAATGTCACAAATTGCCACAGTTCCCTGGCCTAAATTCGTAACTGATTTGAGGCTGAGGGAATGTGAGGGTGTTAGTGCATCGTGAAATGGAATAGCTGTTCCCTGTAGTTCAAGAACCCATAGAGGCTGAAGTATGAAATGGCTCTGGATGCAAGGCATGGTGGCAGAGAGGATCAATTCCATTTTCTATGTACCTGAGGTTTACAGAAAGCTGAAACAATGAAAGATCTCTGCTTTGGCATGTTGGGTAAGTGACAAACTGTTTATTTTTCAACAACCTTGGATACATTGAACATTGAACATGCATGCCCATGTGGATTACACCCCAAAATCAATGTTTATTTTTCCTCCAGAGAAATCTGAAGACCTTTAGAAAGATTTGGAAAGATTGGCATATAATTCCAGCCATTTTAGGTAAGCTTAATCTCAGATGCTTGAGCATTGCGGAATGGACAAAAAGCATAATAAGGGATGATGTCGAGGGGAGAAACTATCTCACCTGGTTACCATGGAAACATGTCTTCTCCTTATTCCAGTATCATCCCTAAGCCCAGAGAGACTGAGCTCCGTCTGATCTCACACAGAAGACAGACAGCATGCATTTTTAAAGCTGCTTCACCTGATACATTTACAATCCACAGGTATCATGCACACACCTTCCATACACACCACACAATGCTTCTGACTACTCTGAAACACCCCTCAATGTTTGTCATGTATAAGTTAATTAATTGTTTATTCAATACTATTTTTAAATCCCTGTGTTTCAACATTCTTTTCTACATATCTTGATCATGGATCTATTCTTCGCTGTTACTCAGTGCACTACATACAGTAGTTATAATAATATCGGTCACCCCTGCACCAGTGTCGCCCAGTCCTCAGCTCTACACAACTTCAAACTCTTACTGAAAACATTTCACACAGACACACACACACACACTGCTCTTTGACAACACTTCCCTTTCCAAACCAGCACTGAACATAGTCTACAATTTGAGCAAAGCCCTACTCTTAGTTACTACATGTGTACTACACTTTAAATTAGACCAGCATCAAAATGTCATCACACAGAGGGAATGTGCTGTTGGAAATACAGTACACAAGAACTATGTACAGTTTCTTATTTGGTGAATTATAGTAGTTGTATCAAAAGCTCTCAAATAAAGATGTTTGACCCTTGGGACCAGCTTGGAAGGATTACCTCCCTTTTTGGCAATGTACTTTATTCACATTATTTTTCAAGGTCCTGTGTTACATCTAGCTGTGGTTAATTCATCGCTATTTGACATAATTCATAGCATATCTCAGATTTATCCATGACTGGTGCACATTACTGATTGACACCAGAGGTTAGAGAAGTGAAAGGTGAGAGAGCAGAGGTCCATTTGCTCTTATAATGGTATGCCTTTACAACAAATCAAATCAAATCAAAATGTATTGGTCAAGTATAAAGTTTAGCAGATGTTGTAGCGGGTGCTGCAAAATGCTTGTGTTACTAGCTCCTAACGGTAAAGTAAAATGGCTGGCCCTCTATTCTTCCACTGATTCCTGGGGCTGTTATTGGGAACTTTCGTGCTCAACAATTGAGCTTATTCATTTTAAAATCTGGCATGGGACAAATCAAATAGAACAACTAGGTCTGTGTTTAGTGATGTGGAACATAAAAGATGCAGATAGAAATAGAATGAATGGAGCTGACATGATTCCCTATTCTATGAAAAATAAAAAAAATTGTTCTACATCTGAAAGACATTGTGCAACGTTACATCCCCCTGAACAGGCCACTTGACCCTGAGTTATTGAAACCTCTACTACATAGCCCTTTGGGACATTCCCACTGGGAACAAACTGATTAAATCAACGTTGTTTCTACGCAATTGGTCAATGTCAACATATTGTGATGTGGAATCCATGTGGAAAATACATAAATTTCAACCACCGGATTACGTCATCATGGTAACCAATTTTCAGCATTGACAAACCTTTGAATTTGTACCTTGAAACAACATCAGATCTTCAATGTAATACCCACTATAAGAAAAAAACAATTGGCTGGGCAGCACCTCCTACTGGAGAGTTGATAAATCTACAGCTATCCAATCAGTCTCCCATTCCTGCTTAGCTGTGATATTTGTCACTGACTATTACCAATGTGCTATGGTGAGAATGATTGTTGAGCAATCTCCTCTTAATAGATTAACTGTTGCTTTCGAAGTCATTCTAAACAGTAGGTTCAACAGAGCAAATTAAATGTAACCATACTTTATCAATCATATATCATCAATTATGCTATTTAAGCCTATACAGCATTTGGGAAGTCATAAACAACTATTGTTTAAATTCAGCCCAGGATTAAACTAAAAATAAACAATACATATAGGCCTAGGATTTCAAGGTTTGGTTGATTTCAAATGGAATCTACAAGTTAATAATACATGTTGGATTCACATCTCCGTCTTAACCACAAATACAAGATAAAGAATAGATTTGAATCAAATCAAACTATATAAGAGCATTTAAATTTTGATTTGATTTAATCCTATTCTTTAACTTAGATTTTTGGTTGAAATGGAGACATGAATCCAACATATCAATTATTAATTTGTAAACAAACTGGAAATAAAGCCACACTAAGTGGCACATATGGAGCTATCCAAGCAGAAAATACATCTTTTTCAAAAGTTTATATTTTGTTGCGTTGACAACAAACACAATTCAATGTCACTTTTGCTGTATGGTAAATAGCCTTATAACTTGTCAAGTAGTTAACAAATGCTTTGATGGTTTCACGTCTCCATCTCAACCAAAAATATAAGTAAAACAATAGGATTAAGCCAGTGGCTCAGATGTAACTATTCAAGCAGTAGATGCATCTCCTTTGAATGTTGTTATTTAGTTGCATTGTCAACCAAACACAATAAAATTGTACTTTTGTAAGACAGTAAATAGCCTAATCTTATAGGGATACTTCAGGATTTTGGCAATGAGGCCCTTTATCTTCTTTCCCAGAGTCAGATGAACTTGTGGATACCATTTGTATGTCTCTGTGTCCAATGCTAACTAGCGTTAGCGCAATGACTGGAAGTCTAACAATTTAGCAATTGCACTAGCACTAGTTAGCAACTTCCTTCAACCTGCACGCAGAGACATAAAAATGGTATCTTCTAGTTCATCTGACTCTGGGGAAGTAGATAAAGGGCCTCATTGCCAAAATCCCGAAGTATCCCTTTAAGCCTGTCTTACAAAATAATGTAACAGTTTTTGTTTAACCTTAAAATGAGTAATACATCCATGGACACATTTTGAGGTTACTGTAACAATAAATGTTTTCTTATGTAATCATAGAAAGTGTGCATGTTCAGGGTCGCAGGGGTGTGGAAATCTTCACAATTGCTATAATAATCTGCGCAGAATCTCAAATGGCATTGATCACTTGCACCATGTACTTTAATAATCTCAACTGTGATCCAGGTCATTTGGTTGTGCTATTATTTGAAGCACAGTGATAACACATTAACTTGTTGTATAAATTATCAAAATATCTGACATTGTACTCCCATTTGAACTTTGGTATGCTTTTAAATGGTTGAAAGCACAGTGGTAACACATTTAGGTGACAACTAAACCAAAAATCAGACATAGATTTTCCATTCCAATTTGGTTGTGCTGTTAGATGGTTGAAAGCATAGCGATAACACATTGGGAATTCAACAAACATTAGGCTGTTTTTTTTGAGTGGGTAAAAATAGGTTGGAATCTCATTGATCAACCTATCTACCAAATATTACCCAATTCTCCACATTGAAATTTCTTGGTGTGCCCATTGGGTTGTTAGTGATGGACATTGGTTATATATAATCCCCTTTTCCCAGAAAACAACTGAGTCCATTCTACTTGTGCATCCTCCGTGGAGTTCTTTTTAGTCTAATTCTAAATGTTCTCTATTGAAATGAATTACATTATCATTACTAGTGCTCTGTGGCTGTTTAGCGTAGGCTAAATGCAGGTAATGGAGACCTTGGAGCGATTAATGGATTTATGTCCTTGGAGGTCCACAATAATTCCAGCTCCTCACTTTGCTATGGAGGGAGAAAAACATGTGAAATAAATACTACACATATTCTAATAATCAAACAGTCTCAGCACAATCCTCTTATTCATCATGAGACAATCTCTTCAAATGTCAAGCATATTTGTCAACAAAGAAACCCTATGACTAAAGACAGAATCAGAATAACCCCCTCCAAGCTGTATTGTGTCATCAGTATAAAATTAAGGCATTTATTGTAGGCACAGCCTATTGTAGGCATGTCCCTCACCTCAAAATATTGACAGGGAAAAGCTATACTTAAGATGTATCCTAAAACCTGATGTGTATTTTTCTGTTTCAAATTCTTTGCATTTAACATCAGATAGTTGTTTGGACATTCTGATACTGGTGGAGGCTATTACTGTGCACTATTTTTCAAACAGTAGAACAACATTTAGACCTGACTCTGTCTTCTGTGCAATTAAGCTTACAATTTAGTGCCTGGGGATACAGTGTCAGTACCCCAAGCCCTCCTCAGTGGAAAATAAAAGCATTACAAATGCATATCCTTCTATAGACACTCATGTAACTACATGCTGGCACGCCGCGCATATTTCCCAGTAGAAAGTTACATTGTGGTCATTTCGACACAAATTCGGGCAACTTGCATCCACACTGAGGGCCTCTTTTTGTTTTCTTAGCAGTGCCTTCTCAACCTATCCTTGAAAGGGGGGAGGGTAAATGGGTTGAACCACTGGGTTTGATGAGCAACTAAAACATCCAACCAAAAAGTAAATTATCATTCAAACTACCCAATGGAAGCTTTGGAGTGTTGATGCACTCCTCTCAGCGGCGACGATGGGCGGTCCTTTATGCCAAGGGCCACTTGGTTAGGTTGCGCATAGGCTGCAGTTTCAGTTTGTTTTATTCACCATTTTGAGTAGCTGAAGGTAAAAATTTAAACTAAAATTGCGTTTGGAAGACAAATCGTTGCCGTAGATTTAGTTTTACGCAGTAGCCGGGGCGTTGGAGTTGCAAGGTCTCGTTGCGCCCATTGGAGTTGCAGAGCGGGACGATTTTGTTTTTATTTTTCTGGATTTCCTTTCCCCTTTCTTACATTCTTAACCTCTACAGTATTTCTGCAAAATGTCAAGACCAGTGAGGTAGGTTTTTCTAATATGTCCTCCGCTGAGGCTGCACGGTGTGCACGTTGCCTTTCGCAGCCAACACGCACGTCGCTACCATGTTGTGCATTTTGGTCACAGTTTCGTTTATTTGATTAAACATTTATGTAAATGTTTGTTTTTTCTTGTCGTGCACGCACTTGATAGCATGATTCCTTGCTATGCGGACTGTTCGCCATGGTTGGGTTGAAACGTCTGTATTGCGCGTGCCTTGGCGAGTGTGCGTGCATCTGGTGCAAATCATGCCTAAAAAAAACGATCCAACGCGAGCATCATTTGGTGCACTAACCTTATGTTTGTCGGATTTACCATTGTTTTATATGACCATGGACTGTGGTATGGTCTGGTATTTTGCGTGAAAGGGGAAGGAGACCGACAGACTGGGGAATATGGCTACCCATTCATCCACAGGAGACTCTGAAAAGCTAGTAAAAACCAGGGCTGGAGGTAGACATCGGCTCATGGGATGTGCTATTGTTAGCGCGCAGCCTTGCGACGTCTGCACTAGCTCCAAATATCTACATTTTAAAATGCAATTGTCTTATTTTTTAATGGTCTTATTACTAGGGAACAATGAAATGTAAAAAGGCCGAAGGCAGCCTTGTTGGTTTTCAGTGAAAACGCGGTAGGAGAAGGGGAGAGCGGAGGAACTACATTTTCACTGATGGCAGTAAATTAACACTGGAAGTGTGTCAGAGGGGGCGGAGTGGCTTTAGAAGTCACCCCCCCCCCCCCCCCCCCCACATGCCTAGCTCTTCACTGCCTGAAAAGACCGAAAGGGTCGCATTTGAGGGAAGAAAAAATCTGCTTTGTATCTCAAGATAACCACTAACAACTGGACGTTACTTGTTGATATAATGTAGCATACTATCGGAAGCGAAGCACGCGCCAGCCGAATGTTGCAACACTGTAACCGCAAAGAGCCGATTAAACTCAACTCCACGGTTTATGATGGTTTGAGCGGCGACTAGTGTGGGCGGCAGAGGTCACATACAATTACGTTTATATATATATATATGAATATGAATGACAGATTTCAGGCCCCAAATACACTGAACAATTTCGTGTGTAACTGCAGGATATTTTTGGGTGCTGAAATCAGTCGTTTTTCTTATATATATATTTATATTAAAAACGTACATTTGTGACATCGGTCAAGTCTGCCCACACTAGTCGCCGCTCAATATCGTCGTAAATCGTGGAGTTTAGTTGGCTTCCTCAAACAATGAAACTGATACGCCCACTGATATGCAAAAAAAGTAGCAATGTGGCGTCGCAGGTAACCCTGGCCCTATTCCTTCCAGTTAACTTGCGGGTCCCAGTCCCTCGATATTTTGGCTCATTACGGTCACTGTTCTAGTGGTCAGCTTTCGGCCTGTCTGTCTGTGGTCTTCACACGGTGGCGACAGGGCCTGCCCATGTAATCTAACCGCTTGTAAAATTACTTATTGCCCTGACCGCTCTTCCTCGCTCCCGTTAGCTAATTTAACCATGTGTGGGGTACTGTTAGCCTATACTATTACAATAAGGATGCTTCCGGTCACTATTGTGTGTTGGGAGATCAGGGTGGCGGAATAATATAATACAAAATCCACGTGTGTACGTTTACCAGAGCAAGACAACTGTATGTAGGTTATGTATGCCTGTATGTGTATATTGCAGCACAGTGTGTATTACATTGAGCATGGCCTGTGGTCAGCAGTGTGTCACCTGAAGTGCTGGTCTCCTGTAGTGTGTGTGCAGAGGCGAAACTTTGGTTTTAGAAGTGGGGGGCATAACCTGACAGAGGTCCTCCCTCAGAATTGTCTTGGGAATCTAAAGATAATTTTGCATTTCTACACAGTCTAATATGACCATTTCGGTCACTTTAATTGTAATTAAGAGTATAATATGTTTCTAAACACTAACATGAATGTGGATTCTACCATGATTATGGATAATCCTGAATGAATCATGAGTAATGATGAGTGAGAAAGTTATAGATGCGGGCTCCCGAGTGGTGCAGCGGTCTAAGGCACTGCATCTCAGTGCAATAAGCGTCACTACAGTCCCTGGTCCGAATCCACATCTGGCCATGATTGGGAGTCCCATAGGGTGGCGCACAATTGGCCCAGCATTGTCTGGGTTTGGCCAGGGTAGGCCGTCATTGTCAGTTAAGAACAAATTCTTATTTACTTGCCTAGAAAAATAAAGATTACATATATTTTTTTTAATACCCCCAAGACATGCAAGGTTAGTATTTTAGGGGGTATGGCATTTGTGCATCTAACTTTCTCACTAATCATAATTCACGATTCATTCAGGATTATTGGTAATCATGGTAGCATCCACATTAATGTAGAAGTGTTTAGGAACATTCTATTCTTATTTACAATAAACATGACTCCAAAATGACAATACATTATTTACCATTCATTTCAATTGGGCACAAAATAATCTGAAACACAACCAAACCAAACAGAAAATGCATCCAACAAATGTGTAGAGTCTCAAGCTTGATGTAGTCATTGCGTGCTATGAATGTGGGACCAAATACATTTTACTACTTTTAATACACATACAAGTGAATTTGGCCCAATACTTTTGATCCCCTAAAATGGGAGGTGGATTATGTACAAAATGTGATCTAATTTCTAAACGTATTAAAAAGTATTAACTGTCCCAATAATTATGGAGGGTACTGTAATTCATAAAGGCCTAATAGTACTGTAGAGCTGTTTTTACTTGCCCACACTATAGCTGGATTGCCCTGTCCTGCCCCTAGGGATCCACCACCCTGCAGCACCCCAACTCAGCACACCCCACTCAGCTTTAGGATCTTAGTGAAACATTCATTATTAACCAACAGTACGGCAAACCACCAGGGCCATGACTGGGCAGCCCAGCAGTTAGGGATTGCCTGAATAGGTATCTCCCCTTAAGTGGGCAGGTTTTCAAAACAGACTCCTTTTTTTGTACAGTATTCCATATAAGGCATCCAGACCGTATGAAAGTTGCACAGTATACCTTTAATCTTGTAATGAATCAAATCTAGTGATACATTACATTTCTGCCATCCATTGTGGGAGGATAACCAACCTTCCAATTAATGGCAATGCATTTCTTAGCCGCTATAAATGCTAGATAACACTTCTGATAAGTCTCCAGTATCAACATTTCCAAGCAAACAAAAATGTCGAGAAGGGAGAATCTGTAAACATGCAGCCATAAAAGGACATACCCGTTGCCAGAATTTAGCCAGCCTTCACAAGGGCATAAATATGCAGATATGTCCCCTTTTTGTGTTTTACACCTCCAGCAGAGGAATTACATTTCTGAGTCCATGATATTCAGTTTCTTTGGCATATATGAATCAAATCAAATTTTATTTGTCACATGTGCCAAATACAACAGGTGTAGACCTTACAGTGAAATGTTTACTTACAAGCCTTAACCAACAATGTAGTTTAAAAAAAAAAATACAAACAAGAAAAAATTTAAGTAATTAAAGAGCAGCAGTAAAATAACAATGCCCAGGCTATGTACAGGGGGTACCGGTTAGTTGAGGTAATGGATGGTCTTAAACTGCAGTAGTTTGTCTGAGATTATATGAACATGACTAGGCATTCCAACATATCTGTATCCATTCATTAAAGCTTCTGGCTTGTCCAGTATTAGATGCAAAGAGAATAAAGTGTTTCACCGAGTGGCGCAGCGGTCTAAGGCACTGCATCTCAGTGCTAGAGGCATCACTACAGACAATCCAGGCTGTATCACAACCGGTCATGATTGGGAGTCCCATAGGGTGGCGCACAATTGGCCTAGCGTCGTCTGGGTTTAGCCGGGGTTGGCCGTCATTGTAAATAAGAATTTGTTCTTAACTGACTTGCCTAGTTAAATAAAAAATAGAAATGTAACCTGCAAAAGTTCGCCTCCGCGCAATCAGACTGTTCTTCCATGGTTGCCTGACCCTGCTGTTTCTAATAAAAACTCACACGGCACTGTCAAATGTCAGAATGTCGGTCTTTAACTACACAGGGAGCGGTGGGTCGCTAGCAATATCACAGCGTTGTCAGATTTCAAAAAGGCTTTACGGCGAAAGCACTACATTTGATTGTTTGAGGGCAGCACCTCACATACTTTCTCATAGCCATGAATTCATTAGCCAGCGTGGCACACACAACACATTTCACAGCGAAAACAAATCAATTACCTGTTGAAGAACTTCTGCTGAGGTCATCCTAAGTGTCCAACGAAGACAATCCATGGTTCTTTTGTTAGAAAAAGTAATGTATTATATCCATAAATCTCCATTTGGTTCGCGCGTCATAGTCAGAAACGACAGCCTCCACTAGTCCATTGAAACGTGGCGCGAACTCGTTCATCTTATACCTATAAACTTGTCCAAGAACATTCAAACATAGTTTTAAATGTATCCTTAGGAACACTTTTACGTATATTTACTATTATAAATCAACCGGAATATAAACTGATTAATAACGACGATAAATAAGACACTGTGCGACGTCTCGGGCGCGCGCCCTGGGTACTGTTGTCATCAAGGGGGGACCCACTTGTTTGGTCTTTTTCTCTGGTCTAAAGCATCCAAAATGGAGGAAAACACCATCTCGAGGCTGTTGACATCATAAGGAAGCGACGTGTACTGCATTCATATGCCCTTATATGGTCATTTCCATGAGGGAGGGGTTCCCAAATGAGCAATGTGTCAAAATCACTTTTTCCAGGACAGAAATTCCTCGGGGTTTTGCCTGCCATATCCGTTCTGTTTCACTCACAGACAAATGGTTAACAGTTTTGGAAAATTCAGAGTGTTTCCTATCCAATGGTACTAAATATATGCATATCCTATTTTCTGGGCCTGAATGGGAGGCATTTTACTTTGGGCACGCCAGGCTCTCCAAAACCGTCACCTCGGGAGCTGCTCCCTGAGAAGTTAATCATTTGGCCACAGGATTCATCGTTTGATTCAGGTCTAGTGTGATTGAGGCAAAAATAATAGCTGAAGTTAGTGAGCTAGCTAGCTAACGTTAGCCAACTTTTGGCTAGCTCTAATGGTACATCAGCTGGTGAAAACTAGCCAAGTTAATTTGCTTCTGTTGAAACAGGACAAAACGAAGGCTACAAAACATTTCCATACACACAACAGCTGTTAGATACTGCTGCCTGACAGATAGCTAGAGGCTAAAGCTGAACTGTCTGTGGTAGCTACTAGCTAGCAAACTAGTTAATTCACTTCAGACAGAACTTCAGTCGAGAGGGGTTGAAACATGTAATGCATTAGCTAATGTTACATGTCAGTTACACTACTAACTCAGCACTGGGAATTAATACTTTTTTTTCTGTTATGTCAATGGGGGGGGTCGGGTCATGCCCCCCCCCATCCCCAGTGAAAGTGTGTGCGTGCGTTCACCCATTCCACTCATCCACATTCCCAAATGTGCCCTTGAAACTGGAGAAGTGGGACACCAGTTTACTAAAGAAACTCCCTGTCTGTGAGGGAGCTTGATTATTAAAATGCATGCAACACATGCTGCTGATACATGGTTGAGTGTGGTGGAATAGAGGGAGCTGAGGTTTGATAGCCCTGTTGCGCCTGAAATCTTTGGCTGCATTTTGACACATTCTCTTACTGGAGATAAGAACCATATAGAGCTGGGCATCTTATATGAACCAGATGGTTCATAGAGTTGTGTTTGTCTAATCTGAAGACTTCTGTTAGTTCCCAGGGCCAATGCCGATCATAAAATCAGTGGGCTAGCATGGTCTTGAGTCCCCACCACAAGATATTATCTGGTTTATATTCTAACTAAACTCCAGTTCGGAGCAGCATCATTTTGTGAAAAGACTGTTTGTGAATTAGTAAAACTAGGTAGGCCAATAAAGCTAACATTCTATAATTGGGCCCATCCGGACTCACATAAAGCATTGGACATTCAAAAGACATGATCCTCCATTTATCTTTAATCAACCCTGTGTGTTGAGATTGGTGCAGATGAATAGCCACATTAGACTTAATTTGTACACTTTAGCCTTATTGTGTCCTCTGTGAGTAGAGGGCTGAGTAAGATGACTGGGTCCCCTGACAGCATGTAACCTGTGCAGTATTGAACAGCTGTGATTATTATTTCTGCATGTTTTGTCCTATAAAGACAGTCCTCCTCTGATTGGCTGTTTGTTTACTTCACAGGAACAAGAAGGTGGTGAATTACTCACAATTCCAGGAGTCTGATGATGCAGGTGAGAGAGCAAGAGTGTGTGCAACTGCAACCCCTCTCCCCTGTAGCTAAACTGTGAGTGTGTAACCCCTTTTTCCTTCCCTTGTAGATGAGGAGTATGGGAGGAACTCAGACAAGCCTAAGAAGCCTCGTGCGGCTCCTCGTGAGGTGAAGCGCAAGCGTTCAAAGAATTCACAGGAGGACAGGTGAGCCCAGAGAACAGCAGCACAAGGCTAAGTCCTAACTCACACTTCAGTGAACATCTCGCGTTGTCATCAAGCATTATTTAGAAATACGAGTTGAGGGCTCAACTCAAGATTAAGTGGTTCTATAATATCCGGCCTTGATGTGTAGAGGATCTGTATCTGCCTCCTTTGGTGCTTGTTGCTCAGTTGTTGTTTTTGGTTTCAGTGAGGATTCTGATGAAAAACTCTCAAAATCCAAAAATGATTCAGCAGGTATGCCATTCTGATTCATCAACTGGTTGATTAACAATATTATGTTTGTTAAATCTTGATTTCTGATAAATCTATGATGCTAAGGTTATAGGGGTTTGGGTCTAACTAGGTGTACGGGCTATTGAAAGGGGACTAGGGATAGGAGATGTTTTGGGATCGTGCTAGTGGTGAATGTTTCTGTTTGGTTGCAGAGGACTTTGGTAGTGATGAAGGCAACGACTTTGGAGAGGAGGATGACGAGGATGGAGGGAGTGACTTTGAAGCTAAACGAGGGAAAAAGGGAAAAACAGCCAAGGTGGCAAAGCCCACTAAGAGGACGCCCAAGAGAAAACGGCCTGCAGGTAAAAGACTCATACACTGAGGTGTGTGTGTGCCAGTTATAACGACTGTGTTATAACCTGACTACATCTTTCTGTGTGTAGATGACAGTGATGAGGAAGTGAGTCGTAAGGTGCGTACGGTGCGCCAGGCTGCCACCAAGGCCGTGTCCAAACAGAGAGAGATCCTGCTGGGAGACGGAGGCAGCGAGGACGAGGAACGCGAAGACCAAGAGGAGGCCTTCCCAGACCGTAAGTCAACCACTCAAAACGGACCTACCTGGACCATAAGTCAACCAGTCTACACTATAGTCCTACTGACACAACCACAAAAATGTACACTGAAACTGTAAGTTATCCACACAGCACTGAGCGGGCCTACATGGATAGTAAAGACAACCACTCAGTGGTAAATCAACCACAGTGCTTTAAAACTATAAATAAACCACATGAATGGCTTTCATGGAGCGTGAATTAAACCAATATGGAAAGTGACATTTGTCAGGTGAAATGACCAATAATCACTAGCTCGTCCTCCTCTCTAGCTGATGAATCGGGCAGTGATGAAGACTTCATGGTTGAGGATGATGATGATAGTGACTACGGCCGCTCCAAGAGCAAGAGGAGCAGCAAGAAGGTGATCAGACGGAGCAGGCCGGAGAGGAAGGAGAAGAAATCCCCCAAACCAAGACTAAAGGCAACCGGTAGGACTGCTCACTATGAATCAATCACCCATATCTTTCAGAACTAAAAGCATAGGTTGTTGTACAGGCTGTTTTTCGATAACGTTTTTGTATTCTCCCAGCCCCAAAACATAATTGAATGAATCTGTATCCCTAACTGTGTGTGCCTCTCCTCTCCCAGTGACCCCCAGCCCAATGAAAGGAAAAGGTAAAGGTCGCCCAAGTGCCGCCAAGGCCCCGGAGAAGAGCTCGCCCAAAGAGGAGGAAGAGGAGGAGCTAGAGAGCCCTCTGGAGGAGGAGGAAGAAGAAGAGGAGGAGGTGGTGAAGAAAGACTCCTCCCCCGCTCCCAAGAAAACAAAGGAGGCACCTGAGAAGGAGAAGGAGAAGAAGGAAAAGGAAGATGCCGAGGAGGAGGAGGAGGAAGAGGAGGACGGTTCGGAAGAGGACGCGCCCTCTGGGGAAGACTAGCCCCACTGAAGTTCCACCTCTCTCCCCATCCACATCTTTCTCTCTTAACCTTATGTTTTTTGTTTTGTTTCTCTTGGTTTAGAGGGTTTTATTTCGGTTTCCGTGGTGGCCTGGCTCAATGGTTTGAACCTCGTGGTTTTGTTGTTTAGTGTTAGTTTTTATCTTCCCCTAATGAATGACTGACTGACCGAGGACAGTGTCTGTGCATGAGAACATGTATACCACCATATGGCTGTGAGGGATGGAAGGAAAGAACATGTGAGATTTGACTCTCTGTCCCATCCCCCATCACTGTCTGCTCTGCTCAGCTACACCTCCACTGGCGCACCTTTCCTCTCATTTCTCATCTCCTTCTCTGCAGTGACTGCATTAGTCTTTCCTACACAAGTCTGTGTGAATATCAGAAAACAGTTTCTTTAGGCTTTGTTAGTTTGCCTTTCTGAGAGCTCAGTGCTAGTAGGGATCCGTCCTCAACAGTCGCTTGGTGTGTAGAGTCGTTAGTTTTCACTCTGCAGGTGTGTGTGCAAGTGAGCCTTCTATTAAAAAAAATAACTTTCTACAGCCATTTTCTCTACTCCTGTTCTCCATCCTCCCCTCCTCAAGTAATCTCTGGTCTGACATGACTGGATAGGTGAAAGCTATGTAACCATTGCTTTTGCCTATCCAGTAGTGTTAGATCAGTGATTACTAACTGAGCCCTGGGTTTGTTCAGCCAGTCTGGGTTAGGGTCTCCCTCTCCGTCCTGGTTTGTCAGTGTACTGCTGGTGTTCAATCAAAGCACTTTATTCACTGTGCAACACTACCCATTGGTTCAGTCGGAACCCACCGCTGAAGAATCAGAGAGGGCCACACTGGAGACTTGAGGGAGGATATGATATGTTATTCCTGTCTGTTTATTTCCCTGTATCTAGATTGCCCTCACTGAGGTCCTAGGCCAACTAACCCCATAGCACTGTGCAGACAGACACTGTGCTTTTGAAACTCTCTTAAACACAACACGTTTTAACAGGAAGGTTTTATGGTTGTTATTTTAATGTTGAATTAATGCTCTGTTATACTTTCCCCTGCCCTGGCCCTGTGTCAAGGACCTTCAGTTTAACACATACACAAATCTTGTTTTGTTATTGAATATGTAATGTGCTAGAAGAAACAGAGTTGAAGATCACTGCTTTGGAGTAGCAGTGTGTTATTGTGCTTTAGACAGAGTGAGTGCTCTGACCTTCTGCTATGAGCTGTAAACGGTTAATGATGTGGTGATTGACGGGGTCATGGAAGCAGGTCCTAGATCAGCCCTCTGAGAATCTCTTCTTTGTGTCTTTACTGTGTGCTGGTATTACCACAGTGTGAGGGTGTGATGGAGCACACGCTCAAGGGGTTTGATGTTTCCTCACCCTAGGCCCTCTACCTTTGGTTTGTGGTTCAGAGATGTTAGACGCTTTGGATGCCTCTGTGCTGGGCATGATACATACACACAGAGCATCCTCTCTTGTTCAACCTTTTGTGCCAGGCATCCCCAAGCTTTTTTAAATTGAATCGAGAGGTTTTTTTGAGTCCCCAAATGGATTTTTTTTTTTTGTTGGTTTGCTTTACTTCTCTATTCAGATTTTTTTGTAATGTTTGTTTTTTAAGAAAAGAAATAAAATTTATCTTGATTTTAAAGAAAAGTCGACCCTATCCATCTGTTTTTCTGCTGTGTTATAACTGTCTGGGAGAGCAGACCCAGCAATCCCTCCTTTCTGTTCCACTCACTTCCTTTCCTTCATTCTATTACTCTCATCTCCTGCTACTTCACTCAGTTCATACTCACTCCCTCTCTCACAGAAGCTTGATGCCAGCTAATGTTTTGCTCCACACCTCTGCTCTCCTCCACAACCAAGAAACACTAGCTGTATTTCCCCTACTCTGCCCTGCAGAGATCTGATATGACTGGATAGGTGACAGCAATATGAAGGAATATAGGTCAAACCACTGCTTATGCCTTCCTGGTTGTTTCTGATCTGCAAATAGGAGTATACAAGTGCAGAGGTGAGACAGCATGACATGAGTGCTGTTTTTCAACTCCTCCCTGGGTTGAAAAACATTTGAGCCAAACATATGGTATCAAAAAGTGTTCTTGGTCTATATGGATTCATTATTGTTTTAGCTGAGAATGAACTCTACCAGTTATTAAAACGAGTTTGGATGCTTAAAGATTGAATCTGTTTCTTATTGCCTTCTTTTCCCTTGGTCCTGCTGAACTAGAGGAGGCACTGTGTATGGTGTGATACATGTGGATTGGAGGGGATGTTATTGTGTTTAGGGTGAATACTAAACCAATCCCTAGCCCCCTAATCCTTAGACAATCCTGTAGATCTGAAATGATTCCACCCAGTCTACAGTAGTGCCTAGGGAGTTAGGGATCGCTTTGGACTTCAGCAAATGACTGCTCTGCCTCTTGGATGATGACCAACTGAAGCCATAGATCTGACATAGAAAAATAGGATGAGGAGGGGGTGTCTGACATGTAATCAAATGAAAGACCTAGCTGACCAAGATCAAAGCTGTCATACCAGGGGAGGACTTTATGTATATATTTTGTTAGCCTATCCTTCAGGCCCAATTATGTGTTCTGACCAATACCAAATCACTCAAGACCCCAAGACTGCAAACAACATGCCCTAGAATCTGTTTGAGCAGACCCAAACTGAACCTTGGTTCTAGTTTACTTTCACTGTTACCCTCCTGACTGCAGTGGATAAGTTTATTTGCCTAATTCCAAACCGACCCCTAGCCCTTTGACCATATTGCTTATACCTATTCAATCCATTTCTACACAAAGGCCTTGGGGTTAAGAGTTCATTTAGATTGGTCATCTTAGTGTAGGGCTTCTATCATATTCCTGAATGTCACTGAATGCTTGTACTGTATGGGGTTTCTGTGTCCAGGCAGCAGGGTCTCCCATAGAGAACTCCCACAAAGGAATATGAGATCCATACTGCTGGGCTTTTTTACTGCTCGATAACCGAATGATTGTCACTGGTGTCCCAGGTCTGAATCAGACCCTTATTAGAGGGGAAGGATGAAAACAAGCAGTGCTGGGGACCTCCAGGCCCAGATTTGAATCCCCCTGTTTAACATGAAGACATAACCATGATAAATAATGGATTTGCTCTTTCTTTCCCATGCTTTCTTCAGTATCCCTGCATTTATATTACTTTTCATTTGTTTTTTCTATGTAGCTTACATTTACATTGCTAGTACAATTTAAGCAGAATTGTGATTCTTACAGGTGATGATGCCGAGAAGCTTTTGTCAGTGGTGTGGAAAGGGAACGTTGAACTGTTGAGTCTTTTGTCAGTGGTGTGGAAAGGGAACGCTGAACTGTTGAAGCTTTTGCATGTTGTGGAAAAGTGAGCAGTGATGATGATGAAGAAAACAATATTGTGGTCTTACAAAATATTACGTTTTGGTTTCCCGGCTTCTAATAAAGGCAACCTACTTTTTATATGGATTTAACCAGTTGTTTTCTGATGTCGACCTCTGTGTTTTATGTGTGAGTGATGTGGGGCTCATAGAGTCATAATACCCACAAAACCTAGCTGCCAAACGAGGAAATAGTTCCAATCATTTTTCCACCATTCATTTTTCCTATAGGACATTTTAGAAACACTTAAAATAAAGGCGGTGTTTTGATAACCACGTAAGTGTTTCTAGGACAAGGTGACTTTTATCAATATATTTGCCTGTATTTACACGACAAAAATTAAACGCTAATTAGCTGCTAATGTGGCTATCATAAAGTATAAAGTAACTACAAATGCCATGATGATCTGGACGAGACTGCCGAATCGAGCCAAAGGTAAGATTCTCTGGATTAACTATCTTACTTTAGCTAAATTTAGTAATGAATACATTTTGCTACATTTCTTTAAATGGACAATTTTGTGAAATGCCTTGTGCAAGTTTAAATTGAAACTGCCTGTTAGCGAAGGTGTCAGCTAGAGATGATGTGCAGGAGCTTGCAGGGATTTGTAGTCTTGCATGTCCACTTTTATGCAATTTAGAATGTTTGAATCTGAGAGTAAATAGTGCTGAATATGTTGATAAAAGTCACCTTGTCCGAGAGAGATTTACACGGTTATCAAAACATCACGCCAGGGTAAGCCTACAGGAAACACTGCCCTTATTTACATGTTTTCTAAATTCCCTATAGGATAAATGAATGGTGGAAAAACTATTGGAACCATTTCCCTGTTTGACCTATAGGTTTTATGGGTATTATGAACCTCCACTGCGGGGCTCTATTCCAGGGGACTTTTTCTCCAAGGGCCCAACCTCGGCACTACTCACTGTTAGCCACTAAGTGGCACTGTTTCCATGCAGTATACGGGTGCATCACAGTGATCTAGTCTAGTGGCCTCATCTAGAATAATAGAATACACAAGGTGCAATTTCAAAAATGTGGTTGTGCATCAGCACAGTAGTCACTCGATTAGTCCATGTCAGCGAAATATTTTTAGATTGGTAAAATTTTACTGGATGTGGGTACGCAGACCCACGAGCCACTGTGGCCCCTCATGATGAGTTGTGTTTTTTTGTTGCCCCCACCCCCATCAAAGTTGCCCTCCCCTTCATCTACACTGATTGAAGTGGATTTAACAAATTACATCAATAAGGGATCATAGCTTTCACCTGGATTCACCTGGTCAGTCTGTCATGCAAAGAGCAGTACACTCAGTGTATAATGTCTTGACATCACAATTTCCAGAATGAGCTCTTGTCTGTGTGAATGAGGAACTCAAAACTTTGGGAGTAGACAAGGTGGGCTAGTATTCAAAATGAATGTGAGTTGTGCTCATTTGCACATGTAGGCTACAGAAAGTAAGCTATAACTACAGTCAAGTGGACTATTATAGGCTGTAGAATCTTTCCATATGAATGTTGGCAAATATACTGAGATGAGTGAAATGTTTTGCTCAGACAGTGGCTCGGCCATCCACCATCTCTGCTTTACCGAACTCTGCTTTTTCAGTCTGTCTTGATTTAATGGCATGTGTAGCTAGAGAGTGCCAGACCTCTGTCCTCTCTAATATAGCCAGAATGTCACAACTCAGAAGATGCACTTTGGACTACAGTGGTGTATCTAAACACTTCACTGCACATTGGGGGCTGACGTACTGGCCTACATTCACACTGATGAAACCTCAGGGTGCTGTGAGCAAGAGATATCCCTCTTTCCTTTTTGTGTGGAGGGGGTAAACACACACACGCAGACATGAAGAAGCCTGCGTTGCTACACCCATGGTTCCGGTTAACTGACTTTGTTTGTTTGTGTGTGTGTGACTAACCTCAGGTTCTGTTTCCCCTTCTCCTCTTTAACACTGTAAATGCCTCATTCAGCACTTTCAATTGCTAGCGCATGAACACTTTGATGTGCTTGTTTCAGCTTGAGCAACTGCTGTGATTCGCCCTACTACATGACTAATTTCTCTGCTCATGTTAAGCATTTCTTGATTATCCTGACTTGAACATTATTCATGTCCATCTGGAATTTCTGTGCCAGTCAAAGGTAGTTCCGGCTCAGAGCTGTGTTTCTTTTGTAGCATAATAACTATTAAATCCCTCTCATTTTGGATTTATTGAAGCAGTGACCTCCGACTGACTGTCCTGGTGGTTTAGGTTACTTACCTGTTGTTGTCATTGATACGCTTCGCTGGCAGGTGTGGGACCGGGATGTGATTCTCAGCTTTATGGTGGCCTCAGTAAACAGCCACTCCGGGCATGCTGTGTAGTGACTGACTGACAACTGCTTTACCTCTCTGCTGGGATATAATCAGGTCTTTAAACTGAGGGTCAGATACAAAGAGTTTGTCTCTGTTTTTACAGCAGTGGTCACCAACCCTGGTCCTGGAGAGCTACAGGGTGTGTAGGCCTTTGTTACAGCCTAGCACTAGTCAATCAATCATTATGACCTTGATTTGTTGAGTCAATTGTGTTGAGCTGGAACAGAAGTTGTGTTGGGCTGGAACAGAAGTTGTGTTGGGCTGGAACAGAAGTCTGCACACCCTAAAGCTCTCCAGGAATAGGGTTAGAAACCATTGTCCTAAGCGATGTGTTCCTAGGAGTATGTGTTCCGAGGAGTGTGTTTTCTACTATCAGCGACGGCCGCTGTTCTGCTTTTGTCTGACACTGTGTTGTGGTGGTTAGCCCTGCCCCTACAAGTCAATTCTCCAGGATGTAATGGGAATGCTGATATTCCAGTTCCCAACCTGAGCCTGGCTCTCCTGACAGCTCCCACATCAGCTGAAGACAGGTGTGTTACAGGTGTGTTACCTCACCACAGGTGCGACACACATCACAACAGGTGTGTTACCTAGAAATATGGGTCAATTTCTGATTACGCCTAGCATTGCGTGGCTTATCGGAAACGACACACACACACACACAGGACTTACTTCCTCCTGAGAGTTGACAGGCACATGAGGAGTGGACAGAAACAGCTATACGAGAGACCCAGAGGAACGTTCTAAGGTTAGACTGTGAGTTTTGTATTTGTATTGACATTACAGTGTAAATATTCAAAGTGATGGATTAGGCCATACTTAACAGAATTGAAGAAGTGTAAGCTATAAAATGTCTTTATTCATTTAATGATTTAAGTGTGGGAATTAGAAATGTCAAGATGTTTTGTAAGAAATAATTGATTTACTTGTATATAATAATGAAATGATAGACACAGAGAGCTTACTGTGAAATCTTATTTTAAATACAGTGAGGGAAAAAAGTATTTGATCCCCTGCTGATTTTGTATATTTGCCCACTGACAAAGAAATGATCAGTCTATAATTTGAATGGTAGGTTTATTTGAACAGTGAGAGACAGAATAACAACAACAAAATCCTGAAAAACGCATGTGAAAAATGTTATAAATTGATTTGCATTTTAATGAGGGAAATAAGTATTTGACCCCCTCTCAATCAGAAAGATTTCTGGCTCCCAGGTGTCTTTTATACAGGTAACGAGCTGAGATTAGGAGCACACTCTTAAAGGGAGTGCTCCTAATCTCAGCTTGTTACCTGTATAAAAGACACATGTCCTCAGAAGCAATCAATCAATCAGATTCCAAACTCCACCATGGCCAAGACCAAAGAGCTCTCCAAGGATGTCAGGGACAAGATTGTAAACCTACACAAGGCTGGAATGGGCTACAAGACCATCGCCAAGCAGCTTGGTGAGAAGGTGACAACAGTTGGTGCGATTATTCGCAAATGGAAGAAACACAAAAGAACTGTCAATCTCCATCGGCCTGGGGCTCCATGCAAGATCTCACCTCGTGGAGTTGCAATGATCATGTGAACGTTGAGGAATCAGCCCAGAACTACACAAGAGGATCTTGTCAATGATCTCAAGGCAGCTGGGACCATAGTCACCAAGAAAACAATTGGTAACACACTGCGCAGTGAAGGACTGTAATCCTGCAGCGCCCGCAAGGTCCCCCTGCTCAGGAAAGCACATATACATGCCCGTCTGAAGTTTGCCAATGAACATCTGAATGATTCAGAGGACAACTGGGTGAAAGTGTTGTGGTCAGATGAGACCAAAATGGAGCTCTTTGGCATCAACTCAACTCACCGTGTTTGGAGGAGGAGGATTGCTGCCTATGACCCCAAGAACACCATCCCCACCGTCAAACATGGACGTGGAAACATTATGCTTTGGGGGTGTTTTTCTGCTAAGGGGACAGGACAACTTCACCGCATCAAAGGGACGATGGACGGGGCACTACAAGAAACGTCTGACCTCTGTGATTGCCAACAAGGGTTTTGCCACCAAGTACTAAGTCATGTTTTGCAGAGGGGTCAAATACTTATTTCCCTATTAAAATGCAAATCAATTTATAACATTTTTCACATGCGTTTTTCTGGATTTTTTTGTTGTTATTCTGTCTCTCACTGTTTAAATAAACCTACCATTAAAATTATAGACTGATCATTTCTTTGTCAGTGGGCAAACATGCAAAATCAGCAGGGGATCAAATACCTTTTTCCCTCACTGTATACACTACCGTTCAAAAGTTTGGGGTAACTTAGAAATGTCCTTGTTTTTGAAAGAAAAGCTAAACATTTTGTCCATTAAAATAACAGCAAATTGATCAGAAATACAGTGTAGACATGTTTAATGTTGTAAATTACTATTGTAGCTGGAAACGGCTGATTCTTTATGGAATATGTACATAGGCTTACAGAGGCCCATTATCAGCAACCACCACTCCTGTGTTCCAATGGCACGTTGTGTTAGCCTTTTAAAATGATCAACTTGGATTAGCTAATTAACCATTAGAAAATAATTTTGCAATTATGTTAGCACAGCTGAAAACTGTTGTCCTGATTAAAGAAGCAATAAAACTGGCCTTCTTTAGACTAGTTGAGTATCTGGAGCATCAGCATTTGTGGGTTCGACTACAGGCTCAAAATTGCCAGAAACAAAGGACTTTCTTCTGAAACTCGTCAGTCTATTCTTGTTCTGAGAAATGAAGGCTATTCCATGCGAGAAATTGCCAAGAAACTGAAGATCTCGTACAACTCTGTGTATTACTCCCTTCACAGAACAGCGCAAACTGGCTCTAACTTGAATAGAAAGAGAAGTGGAAGGCCCCGGTGCATAACTGAGCAAGAGGAAAAGTACAGTAGAGTGTCTAGTTTGAGAAACAGACACCTCAGAAGTCCTCAACTGGCAGCTTCATTAAATAGTACCCGCAAAACACCAGTCTCAACATCAACAGTGAAGAGGTGACTTTGGGATGCTGGCCTTCTAGGCAGAGTTGCAACGAAAAAGCCATATCTCAGACTGGCCAATAAAAATAAAAGATTAAGATGGGCAAAAGAACAGACACTGCACAGAGGAATTCTGCCTAGAAGGCCAGCATCCCAGAGTCACCTCTTCACTGTTGATGTTGAGACTGGTGTTTTGCGCGTACTACTTAATGAAGCTGCCAGTTGAGGACTTGTGAGGCGTCTGTTTCTCAAACTAGACACTCTAATATACTTGTCCTCTTGCTCAGTTGTGAACCGGGCCTCCCACTCCTTTTTCTTGTCTGGTTAGAGCCAGCTTGCGCTGTTCTGTGAAGGGGTAGTACACAGCGTTGTACGGGATCTTCAGTTTCTTGGCAATTTCTCGCATGGAATAGCCTTCATTTCTCAGAACAAGAATAGACTGACGAGTTTCAGAAGAAAGTGCTTTGTTTCTGGCCATTTTGAGCCTGTAATCAAACCCACAAATGTTGATGCTCCAGATACTCAACTAGTCTAAAGAAGGCCAGTTTTATTGCTTCTTTAATCAGGACAATAGTTTTCAGCTGTGCTAACATAATTGCAAAAGGGTTTTCTAATGATCAATTAGCCTTTTGAAATGATAAACTTGGATTAGCTAACACAATGTGCCATTGGAACACAGGAGTGATGGTTGCTGATAATGGGCCTCTGTACGCCTATGTAGATATTCCATTAAAAATCAGCCGTTTTCAGCTACAATAGTCATTTACAACATTAACAATGTCCAGACTGTGTTTTTGATCAATTTGATGTTATTTTAATGGACAGAAAATTGCTTTTCTTTCAACAACAAGGACATTTCTAAGTGACCCCAAACTTTTGAATGGTGGTGTATATGAAATCTTCATTTTAAGCAGAGAGTTGCTTTCTGAGATCTTCTCAGATGTTCCTGACCCTTCCTCAATGTCAAACAAAAACATACAGACAAAATTATAGTTTGACATGACAGGACTATGTATATTCCTAATTTAATTTGTCAAGTTGCCTCAAGTGTGACGCCAAGTCTTTATAAGTCCGTTTCTTGTTCCTGATACAAGTCAGATAGCTTTATCTAGGCACAGTACACTAGGTATCCAAGTATTGTGTCAGTGTTTGATTGCATTGTGTGTGAGGTGAGCTGGCAGCCAGACTGAAAGAGGAGGACACACCTCAGTGTACACACTGCAGGATATCTCACAAAAGCAATCTTATCTCTGTGAAATGTCAACGGAGCATTGAGCATACCGCAAGCTTTTTATTTTCAAAGCCTTTTACATTTAATTCTGCTTGTGTCATGCTGATTTAGCTTTTTGCGACCCTCAGAAACAACTTTGCAGACGACCACCACAACATGTAAAAACCTCAAATGTTACTTCGAAAAAGCAGCACCGCACTGTCAACAGGGCTCCCGAGTGGCGCAGCAGTCTAAGGCACTACATCTCAGTGCAAGAGGCGTCACTGCAGTCCCTGGTTTGAGCTCAATGCTTATTATCGAAAAAGTAGAAATCTGACTTTTGGCATATAATGTTAATAATATGTTAGAGAAAGGCCACACTGGATGATTCAGAACATGAAGAACCCTATGTGTCTTGGTAAAATGTATTTTATAACATAAGGAAGTGAAATTTCCTCTACTGATGAAATGACTGAGCTGATCCACAGAAGTATCACACACACACACGCGACGCTCCCACTTTGGATCAACTGTAAATCCTGTCCCTCAGTTCTTTAAAGCAGACATTTCTATCTGGACTATGTGTTGTAAGTTAAATGTGGGATGAATGAAGGTACATAAAACTGGCAGGGTGTATGTACACAGTGATTTATTTGATTCCCTTCCTGGGAAGGTACAGTATATTCCAGCTCACCTGAAGTGTCTTATTTGAATATATCACAACTTGGAATCTTAATCAACTGTTTTCCATCCTGTTTTCCCTGTGAGTTACAGGATGAGGCAGATAGAAAAATGGAACCTTGCTCTCCCCCTTCTGCTCTGTGATAAGTGTAGCTGTAGATTAGCTCCACACCTGTTTATAACCAGCGGTTACTCAAGTTTCAGCGCTGTGACCCATCCAGACCCACCAGTAGGACATTTTTATAAATGACTGTAGAAATAATTTGGAAGCTTGTTGCGTATGATATTTGGTCCTTTATCATGTTGTGGCTCTATTCATGTTAGCCTGTTCTCCCTTACCTCTCTCAGGGCCCATGTTTCCGTGTGTGGATTTCTCTGGGCAGAGTTGAGTTAACTACACCTACACTCACCAGGCATGACCACAAGACTGGAACCCTTTATCTCCACTGACCCTTCTCTACTACCTCCACAGGACAGAGAGAAATAGACGGAGCTAGACATACAACTCTCCCACTACCTCAGTCTGCCAGAAGTGCAATGTGAGTACAGACAACACTATACATGTGGAAGCCGCCCAGTCAGCTATCTTGTCTGTTATCCACTATCTTGAGTAAAGAGACATTGGGACCTCCGGGCAGCAGCATGGGACACAAACACCAGCCTCCTTTCACTCTGCCCCACCTACTCATTTACATATGCAGGTCACCCAAGGACTACCCCCTGTAAGCCTAGACCCTTGGATGACATGGATAGAGAAGAGCATTCTGTCCTGTCCACACAGTCCCTATAAACTCCTGTATCACAGTTGTCTCAGAAACTGTGTGGGAGAGAGACATAAAGTAGGGGATAGACCAGAGAGAGAGATAGATAGATAGATAGATAGATAGATAGATAGATAGATAGATAGATAGATAGATAGATAGATAGATAGATAGATAGATAGATAGATAGATAGATAGATAGATAGATAGATAGATAGATAGATAGATAGATAGGTATAGACAGAGGAAGCATCTTTGAGTCATGCAGGGCTGTGTGTGTCAGCTGTTGCTGGTGAATGCTTTGACCTGTGGTCTGGAGGTGTGTATGGCTGCAGGGACCTTCTACATCCCCCCTCTACTGCTGCAGGCCGGCATGGAGGAACGCTACATGACCATGGTGCTGGGTGAGTCAACACTCTATGACCAAATTGTCATTCTTGAATGACTGTAGTGTGAACACTATGACCATGGTTTGAATAAATTATTTGTTCTCCAGCTCTGAAGTAGATCTCCTTCTCTCCATTCCCCTTCTCTCTCTCTTGCTCTCTCAGGAGTCGGGCCAGTTCTGGGTTTGATCTTTGTGCCCATGATTGGTTTGTATAGTGACTCGTGGCGTGGACGTTTCGGTCGGCGGCGGCCATTCATCTGGCTCCTTTGTGTGGGGATTCTGCTGGGCCTGCAGGTGATGCCCCAGGCCTCTCACCTAGCTGCCTTGCTCTACCCGCAGCACCCCCGCTGGCTGGAGAAGGTCCTGCTGGCGGGGTCAGCCTGTCTGCTGGAGTTCTCTGGACAGGTGGAGCAGAAAATATATAGTTAAATAGTATAAATACACTAGTGCTGTATCTGTATCTGGGGTAGGCCATCATTGTAAATACAAATTTGTTCTTAACTGACTTGCCTAGTTAAATAAAGGTTAAATAAAAAATAAAAAAAATTAATCTGATTGAGTTGAAGTGAAGTAGTTCATAGGCTTGTAATTGCTGTAGTTTACCTGCATTTTGCTTTGATAACATTGTGATGTAGATGTTTCTGACTATATTTGAATTCTTTATTTGAATTCTAACTGTCTTTTTTGCTCCTTACTGTGTGTGTATGTGGTGTTTATAGCAGCTAAATGACTGTTGTGATCCACAGGCCTGTTTCACGCCACTGGAAGCTCTGATCTCAGACCAGTTCCCAGGAGAGGAGGAGAGCAGAAGGGCCTTCTCTGTCTACTCACTGATGATCAGTCTGGGAGGATGCCTGGGGTAAGGGACCTCTCTGTCTCTATCTATCTCTCTCACTCTCTCTCTCTGATTATTCCCTAAAGATCAGCCTCACTTGCTGCCTGTGGCAGAGTAACTCTCTCCATCTCTCTGAGATAGTGAATTGGACAGAGATCATAACAGAGACCAGAGTCCTCCTGTGGTATCCATCTCTGTCTCATCCTAGGTACCTGCTCCCAGCCCTGGACTGGAGCCATGCCCCGACAGCAGCCTACCTGGGCGGCCAGGAGGCCTTCATCTATGCTCTGCTCACCCTCATCTTCCTCACCTGCCTCCTCAGCACAGTCTTCATCTCAGAGGAAAGATACACCAGCGGGGGAGAGACAACCAGGAAGGATGTTAGTGTTAGCTCTGCCCTGAGCCGATACTGTGCACACTCCTTGCTGCCGCGGCCCCAGTGTGTGCGGCTGGCGGTGGGGTGGAGTGTGTCGCTGTGTGTGTCGGCGCTGCCGCGCGTGTACAGTGTGTGTATGCAAGTGCCGGCAGTCATACGCAGGCTGTTTGTAGCTGAACTGTTCAGCTGGATGGCTCTGATGAGCTTCATGCTATTCTACACAGACTTTATGGGAGTGGGGCTGTACCGGGGAGTACCCAACGCTACACCTGGAACACAGGAGAGACTACGATACGATGAAGGTAGGATGGACAAACTTTTACTTGATTCTTATCTTTTCATTTACTGCAACATTTTGCAGACAATTTGTCTTCTCCTTTTTTCCTTTCCACTCCTTATCTTAAACCCTTGTAACATTTTCATATTATATTGTCAATGCATCCATTTCAATACACTCATACACCTACTTTCCCCCGTATCTCCCCAGGTGTGCGAATGGCGAGTGTGGGTTTATTCCTGCAGTGCCTGACCTCAGTGGTCTGCTCCATCCTGATGGAGCGCTGGATAGTGTTGCTAGGCACCCGGGCTGTGTACGTTAGCAGTGTGGTCCTGCTAGCGTTAGCTACAGCTGTGATGAGTTTCTCAAAGAGTGTTGTGATGGTTACTATCATGGCCGCAGCTACTGGATATACCTTCTGTGTGCTGCAGGTCCTGCCCTACACCCTGCTGTGTCTGTACCACTCTGACAGACAGGTGAGACACATTACCACTACATGTTCTGACAGGGAAGTGATCACAGTAGATAAACCCAATCCCACCCTCTTCTCTCTATCGCTCTCACTTCTCCATCTCTCTGTCTTTTACTCCCTCTCTCTCTCTCTCTCTTTTAGGTCTTCTTCTCCAGTTCAAAATCCAGACCTTCTCACCCAGGAGATGGTGACGACCACATCCACTCCAAGCCCCTCATTCCCCCTGACTCCGTCCATATCCATGGCAACCGCTATCCAAAGGGGGTCAATCTCCCCGGGGCCCCCCTTCTCTCCTCCTTCTCCACCTCCCCCCACGTGTCCCTTCCCCTGGAGAGAGAAGGAGAGCCCATACCCCTGACTCAGAGAGGGATGTGTCTAGACATGGCTATCCTGGACAGTGCCTACCTGCTTTCACAGGTAAACACTAAAGCTAGGCTCTACAGGTTAGACCAGTTGACCAGTGAACAGACTAGTGTGTGTTATTTGCCTCAACAATAATGGTTATTCTATTGTGATATGTTCTCTGACCAGGTGCTGCCTGCTCTGTGTCTGGGCTCCATAGTGCAGCAGTCTCACAGTGTCAGTGCCTATATGGCCTCAGCCTGCGTCCTCAGCATCATGGCAATGCTCTGCTCCACCGGTGTCGTCTTCACACGCAGTGACCACCACAAGCTCACAGGGTCAAAGGACAACGCTCCAACGCTGACAGGGCTAAAGAGTTAACCCATTGTGGATGTATCTGTGTTGTGGAATTGCAGATTTCTACTGGATTTTGTCCGTCCATTGTCATCAAATGGAATCCAGAATCCGGTAGGGAATCCTGTAGATTGCAAAATATGCCATCTGACTCCTCAAATGCATCAGGGGTTAAAGAACCAAGGGTTGATGATTGCAGCCCTGACATCAGCACCTCTGAGACAGACTGACTGATTGACTGACTGACTGAAAGGACAGGTACTTCTTGTTTAGTGTGCTGGCACAACCAAGAGAGGAGGTCAATCCTGGGAAACACTGTAATGGACAGTAAAATAGTTTTCCTTCCTAGATTGGTCACCATATATGCTGGTCACAGATGCTTCAACATATCAGGGGCAATACTGAGACAAGCTACTGTTCCTCTGAGACGATAAAGGAGGATAAAGTGATACTGCTTATTGCTATGTCTGAAATGTAGTATGTTTGCTATTGGTTACTGTAATCTAACATGTTTCAAAGTACACTTTGTTTACTGCTATAACTCAAATGTAGCATGATTGCTATCTTAGGCCATGAGCGTATTCTGAAGTCTGTTGTGCATTTGTGTACAGTACGTTTACTAGATGTATTTATGGATGTATTTATTTATGTGAGCCCCAGGGCCAGAGGGAACGTTGGGGTATGACTCCCACTGCTATTTGCATTGGGGTTGAGGGGTAAGGAGGAGAGGTGATGTGTTTTTGTGTGTTTTCCCCCCATGTTTCCATGGTAATGATAGTTCCTGGTGTGTGTGTGTGTGTGTGTGTGTGTGTGTGTGTGTGTGTGTGTGTGTGTGTGTGTGTGTGTGTGTGTGTGTGTGTGTGTGTGTGTGTGTGTGTGTGTGTGTGTGTGTGTGTGTGTGTGTGTGTGTGTGTGTGTGTGTGTGTGTGTGTGTGTGTGTGTGTGTGTGTGTGTGTGTGTGTGTGTGTGTGTGTGTGTGTAATAGCGCACATAATATAATTTAAAAGTATGCATTCAGGTGTCTGTAATAGAATAAACGCATCAATTGATAAACGTGTCAATTGAGGAGTGCCAAGATGTCTGTCCGGTGGCTTCAATACAGTGCCAGGGTTTATAAACATCATTGGTCTGATCTGATCCTGCTGTGCTCTGTTGCTAGGGAACCTATCTGGTTCCACTCTCATAAGGAGTGCCATATGTAACATAGGCTAAAAATGCTTCTCTAATAGAAATCCCCAATCACACTTGTAGGTGACTTTGGCTAGTGTAGAAACCTGTCATCGGGTCTAACGGTTGTCTCGCACCGAACTGCGCATGTGCAGACCTTCAAATCAAAGGCACTCCTTTTTTGGGGGGGAGGGGGGTGAAAACGTGTCATTTTGTCACTTTCACGAGGTTGGATGAATAACATGTGTAACTATTTAAGACATTGGCTCGACTCTATGTTGTGGCTTTAGATTTAGAAAAAAATAACAACTAAGAAATTACCTCTCTACCTTTTCAAACCCCAGCCTAGTCTGTTTTGTCTGTTTTGCAAGTGTTCCCGGAGGTCTCTTGATGTTGCGCCTCTGGGTTTAAAAAGTCTGTGGTACAGTGCTCGCAGAGACTCCTCTTCAATCACACTTGTCTGTCATGTATGTCCATTTTGCTGATTGTAATTATACGGTAAGCAAGGGTTGGAACTGAACCGGAAAGAACAAAATTATTTGAGGAACAGAACCCGAACCAAAAACGAAAGTTATCTATAATGTTTCGGAACAGAACTGTTAATTTAAAAGCATGTGAACTAGTTAATAATGTTCTGTTAAGTCCCAGGCATTTTTTTCCAGTCCCACAAAAATCGCAACAAAGTGCCTATGCAATGCCCTCACTCTGTCACCAAAGATTATGGATATACTGATAAGATACATGTCTCTCCGCCCTAACAATGGGAGTCGTTGTCCACAAAGAGGCATGGCAGGCTGTCTAGCTCCCACCTATCCTTTCTTTGGATTGGTGGATACATCTAATTATTGTAATCATTTTTTAAATATTCGATGAGGGTTGTTGACGTCAACCACCAGTAGAGAGAGATGCTACTAACCTCATGCCATTAATATGCATAGCCATCTTGAGACAACTCTGATATAAAGTGTTTTTTTTCTCAAAGTTGCTGGGATGTCCTACTTATATCAGTACTCTCGTAACAGCTTAAGTATTACAAAACTTCTATTAGATCAAATAAACCTCACGTAGCAAATAACCATTCATTTTTTGGGGGGTGGGGTGGGGGGGATTTGACACTCATTAACTGCCATACAAAAACTCCTTGCTTGGAGGGCGAAATAATTAACAAACGCCACCTGCTGGCACAAGACAGATTTTCCGCTGAGTTAGGCCTCTCTTCCTTTTCCTCTCTGCTGTCATTCAGAAACTCATTCCAGAGTCTGCCCGCCAGCTGGAAATCTTTGCCAATGAGTGTGTGTGTGTGTGTGTGTGTGTGTAGGTTACCTGCCACTCCCGTCTGAAGCATAGGTTACTGTAGCCTACTGATTACATTACAAGCGTAGGCGAATTCAGAAATTAGGGAAAGATGTTTAAATGGAATGGATTGACCTTTTCAACGCTAGTTAAAGATACTATAGTTATCATATTTCACATTAGATTTTTTAACTAGAAAAATATATATTTATTATTCTAGTGCTGCTCTGCACACACAAGCTTCCCAGCTAGCACAGAACGTTCTTGTAACGTTCCCTAAAGGTTTTTCTTTGCATTTTAGAAAAATAAGCCCCTCCAAAATTCTGGGAATGTTATTTTTTCTAAGAACCAAAGGAAAACTTTAAGGGAACGCTGCTATTTTGGTAAGGTAGTAACAAATTGTTTTCTGAGAATGTTCAAATAACCTCATTAAATAATGTTATTATTTTGGTGAATTAGAAATTTTATGCAGGCCAAATGGGACTTCTGTGGTTCCCGTTTGGTCTTTGGAAAAAGAAAAGTTCTGGGAATGTTTCGTATCGAAGTTCCATTGGATCAAACTGCTGAAAGAGGAGATAAAGTGTGTGGAGGTGAGTGCACATCATTTCGTAAATAGCTAGCTAGTTTTTTATTTCCCCCCCAAAAAAACATGTTTTGAACTCTCCTTTACCATTATTTACAATACAAACGGTCATGTGACACCTTGGTCACCATAGCAACTGTTGACGGTTGGGGAAATGCCAGGCAGTTGAGCTTGTTTCAAGTACTGCTAATATTAGTATTTGTACAGGTAAGGAGTCAGAGAAACATACAAATCTACAACACGTGTTTATATTAACATGTTAGGGGGTAATAAAGGTATTTTTGAACATATTGTGTATGTAGATTTTTTTATGCGTAAGTTAGCTAGCTTAGCTAGCATGTTCTCAAGCTGCATTGGCTGCTAGCTAGGTCTGACCATAAAAACTATTTTAAAAACTTATTTCCATGGAGAGTGACAAATTAGGTCTGATAAACCTCTTGCTATGTCATAAATTGGGTTATAGTTTGAGTATTTTGAAACGGATGGCGATAGATTTGATTTGTTGAATGACTAGGCTACTTGGCTAGTACCTGACGATGGTAACCAAGTCACATGACCCGTCATGTAAATACAGTGCATTTGGAAAGTATGGCTTTTTCCACATTTTGTAACGTTACAGCCTTATTCTAAAATTAATTAAATTGTTTTTTTCCCTTATTAATCTACACACAATACCCCATAATGACAAAGCAAAAACAGTTTTTTATACATTTTTGCCAATTTATATTAAAAAAAAAACTGAAATTTGTTCCTACAATCAGGTCTCTATAACTCCCATTATGTATGTTTTCTACAGAAGAGTGCCAACTTTTAAAAAGTTAATTCAAATCAAATGTATTTGTCACATGCGCCGAATACAACAAGTGTGTAGATTTTACCGTAAAATGCTTACTTATGAGCCCATTCCCAACAATGCAGTTAAAAAGTAAGAAAATTAACTATAAATATTAAGAAAAATAGTTATACAATAAACTAACGATAACGAGGATATATACAGGCTATATACAAGGAGTACCGGTAATGAGTTAGTGTACTGAAGTAAGAGGTCCTTGGGTTTATTGATTGAGGTAATATGTACATGTAGGTTTGGTTAGGTGATTGAAGTACTATGGACATCGGGTAAAAAGCAGAAAGTCTGGGTAGCCGTTTGATTAACTGCTTGGCAGTCTTATGGCTTTGGGGTAAAATCTGTTCAAAAGCACTTATGTCCCAGATTTGGCACTCCGGTACCACTTACCGTGCAGTAGCAGAGAGAACAGATTGTGACTTGGGTGGCTGGAGTCTTCCTCTGACACCGCCTGGTATAGAAGTCCTGGAAGACAGGGAGCTCGGGCCCCAAGGATATACTGAGCCGTACGCACTGCCCTCTGTAGTGCCTTGCTGTCAGATGCGAGCAGTGGCCATACCAAGCGGTGATGCAGCCATTCAAGATGCTCTCAATGGTGCCGACAGGGCAAGAGATGCTGTGTGGATAAGGTTGAAGTCAGGTCAAAGGAAGGGAGGGCATTGGTGAATGAGAAACAAACCGGGTGGGCTCGAGCGTCTCTCTGTCCCTTAGGTAATAGTTACAAGAGAGAGAAATAATTAATGGCAGCACATCCAAGATCACAAAGTACATCAGTTACAGTATTCTAACCCTGGCACTTAAAAAAAAACGTCATGAAATTTGATAGTCAGGAGTCTGTGTCGACTCCAAAATGCCTTTGTCCGATTAATCTGTACTTTCTCCTGAAGTGTGCATTCAGCACTCCAACTGAAGATGGGCACTCAAACTGAAGATGTCGCCAAAAGACATGGTAGCTTTGCTTCTAGCTCCTAAGCAACTTTGAAGTATTTAACCCAGAACGTTTTTTGTTTCACAGAATCATGGCTCTCTCCAAATATATGGTCCCCGTCCATACAGCCAGCTGAGTTCTCAGTACATTGCGCAGACAGGAATAAAGAACTCTCCGAGAAGAAGAAAGGCGGTGGTGTATGTTTCATGATTAACTACTCATGGTGTGATTGTGATAATCTACAGGAACTCAAGTCCTTTTGTTCACCCGACCTAGAATATCTCACAATCAAATGTCGACCGTATTACCTCCCAAGAGAATTATCTTCGGTTATAGTCACAGCCGTGTATATTCCCCCTCAAGCCGATACCACGATGGCCCTCAAGGAACTACACTGGACTTTGTTCAAACTGGAAACCACATATCCTGAGGCCGCATTTATTGTAGCTGGGGATTTTAACAAAGCAAATTTGAGGAAAACGCTACCGAAGTTCTATCAACACTATCTACACTGATTCGAGTGATATCAATAAAAAACGGAAATATCACAGGATTCAGACCCTTTACTAAGTACTTTGTTGAAGCACCTTAATCAGCGATTACAGCCTTGAGTCTTCTTGGGTATGACGCTGTAAGCTTGGCACACCTGTATTTGGGGAGTTCTCCTGTTCTTCTCTGCAGATCCCCTCAAGCTCTGACAGGTTGGATGGGGAGTGTTGCTGCACAGCTATTTTCACATCTCTCCAGAGATGTTAGATCGGGTTCAAGTCCGGGCTCTGGCTGGGCCACTCAAGTATTTCAGAGACTTGTCCCGAAGCCACTCCTGCGTTGTCTTGGCTGTGTGCTTAGGGTCCTTGTCCTGTTGGAAGGTGAACCTTTGCCCCAGTCTGAGGTCCTGAGTGCTCTGGAGCAGGTTTTCATCAAGGATATCTCTGTACTTTGCTACATTCATCTCGATCTCATCTCGAGCCTCGATCCTGACTAGTCTCCCAGTCCCTGCCTCTGAAAAACATCCTCACTGCATGATGCTGCCACCACCATGCTTCACTGTAGGGATGGTGCCAGGTTTCCTCCAGACATGGTGATTGGCATTCAGGCCAAAAATAATCTTGTTTCTCATGGTATGAAAGTCTTTAGGTGCCTTTTGGCAAAGCGGGCTGTCATGTGCCTTTTACTGAAGAGTGGCTTCTGTCTGGCCACTCTACCATAAAGGCCCAATTGGTGGAGTGCTGCAGAGATGGTTGTCCTTCTGGAAGGTTCTCCCATCTCCACAGAGGAACTCTAGAGCTCTGTCAGAGTGACCATCGGGTTCTTGGTCACCTCCCTGACCAAGGCCCTTCTCCCCCGATTGCTCAGTTTGGCCGGGCTGCCAGCTCTAGGAAGAGTCTTGGTGGTTCCAAACTTCTTCCATTTAAGAATGATGGAGGCCATTGTGTTCGTGGGGACCTTCAATGCCTCGACACAATCCTGTCTCGGAGCTCTACAGACAATTCCTTCGACCTCATGGCTTGGTTTTTGCTCTGACATTCACTGTCAACTGTGGGACCTTATATAGACAGGTGTGTGCCTTTCCAAATCATGTTCAATCAATGGAATTTTACCTAATGCTCAAACTTTAAAAATAATGTGGTATATATATTTTTTATAATATATTGGTTTGTTTTATGTTTTTATGGTTTTAAACCGTTTGTAATTGTATCAAGGGAAAGGTTAAGTTGTTACACAAGGTAATAGCAGGTAGTAGTGCCTTACATTATTTCATTTCTATTTGCAAGCATTCTTTCTCCATCCTTTTACCTGGTGAATAAAATATTTTCAACATCAATCATTCTTTTTCATATGTAAACTAAATTATTTGAGTTTGACTGTCCGTTATGTTTGATACAGAAGTTGTTCATTAGGACTGGTCTGGAATCAGATTACACCACCCAAATCCACACCAACACATTGAAGGGATTAAAAACACAGCAGACTGGATCATTGTGGCCAACATCCTGAATCCCCAGCAGAGGTCCCCGTTGTATCGCTACCACACTCCCAAACACGGTAATGGAGGTAGGCTCTCTAGTCTTGCAATGTGGTCTCAGGGCATTTCGTATTATTCTGTACGTAAATCCATTAGTATTATCTATTTAGTATGGTCTGTTATGTTTGGTATGGTATGTATTAATTTGTGGATGTCCATCATCCATTTCGTATGATATGTTACGAAATACAAATTGTATATGTTCGAATTGTAATTCGTACAATTTGTTAGGGATTTGAGAAAGTAAAATATGTTGCGAATAGGAAAAATGTATGATATGTTATGAATTCCAATTTGTTGTGGCTAACATTAGCTAGGTGACTAACGCTAACATTAGGTAGCGCTTATCAAATCAAATCAAATTTATTGGTCACATACACAGTGTAGCGAAATGCTTGTGCTTCTAGTTCCAACCGTGCAGTAATATCTAACAAGTAATCTACCAATTTTACAACAACTACCTTTTACACACAAGTGTAAAGGAATGAATATGAATATGTATATATAAATATATGGAAGAGCGATGGCCGTGCGGCATAGGCAAGATGCAGAAGATGGTATAGAGTAAAGTATATACAGTGGGGCAAAAAAGTATTTAGTCAGCCACCAATTGTGCAAGTTCTCCAACTTAAAAAGATGAGAGAGGCCTGTAATTTTCATCATAGGTACACTTCAACTATGACAGACGAAATGAGAAAAAGAAATCCAGAAAATCACATTGTAGGATTTTTAATTTATTTATTTGCAAATTATGGTGGAAAATAAGTATTTGGTCACATACAAACAAGCAAGATTTCTGGCTCTCACAGACCTGTAACTTCTTCTTTAAGAGGCTCCTCTGTCCTCCACTCGTTACCTGTATTAATGGCACCTGTTTGAACTTGTTATCAGTATAAAAGACACCTGTCCACAACCTCAAACAGTCACACTCCAAACTCCACTATGGCCAAGACCAAAGAGCTGTCAAAGGACACCAGAAACAAAATTGTAGACCTGCACCAGGTTGGGAAGACTGAATCTGCAATAGGTAAGCAGCTTGGTTTGAAGAAATCAACTGTGGGAGCAATTATTAGGAAATGGAAGACATACAAGACCACTGATAATCTTCCTCGATCTGGGGCTCCACGCAAGATCTCACCCCGTGGGGTCAAAATGATCACAAGAACGGTGAGCAAAAATCCCAGAACCACACGGGGGGACCTAGTGAATGACCTGCAGAGAGCTGGGACCAAAGTAACAAAGCCTACCATCAGTAACACACTACGCCGCCAGGGACTCAAATCCTGCAGTGCCAGACGTGTCCCCCTGCTTAAGCCAGTACATGTTCAGGCCCGTCTGAAGTTTGCTAGAGAGCATTTGGATGATCCAGATGAGGATTGGGAGAATGTCATATGGTCAGATGAAACCAAAATANCAAACAGGTGCCATTAATACAGGTAACGAGTGGAGGACAGAGGAGCCTCTTAAAGAAGAAGTTACAGGTCTGTGAGAGCCAGAAATCTTGCTTGTTTGTATGTGACCAAATACTTATTTTCCACCATAATTTGCAAATAAATTCATAAAAAATCCTACAATGTGATTTTCTGGATTTTTTTTCCTCATTTTGTCTGTCATAGTTGAAGTGTACCTATGATGAAAATTACAGGCCTCTCTCATCTTTTTAAGTGAGAGAACTTGCACAATTGGTGGCTGACTAAATACTTTTTTGCCCCACTGTACATATGAGATGAGTAATGTAGGGTATGTAAACATTATATAAAGTGGCATTGTTTAAAGTGACTAGTGAAACATTTATTACATCAAATTTTGTATTATTAAAGTGGCTAGAGATTTGAGTCAGTATGTTGGCAGCAGCCACTCAATGTTAGTGATAGCTGTTTAACAGTCTGATGGCCTTGAGATAGAAGCTGTTTTTCAGTCTCTCTGCCCCAGTTTTGATGCACCTGTACTGACCTCGCCTTCTGGATGATAGTGGCACTGTATTGTCCTCAAAGCGAGCAAAGAAGTTGTTTAGTTTGTCTGGGAGCAAGACGTCGGCGTCCACGACGGGGCTGGTTTTCTTTTTGTAATCCATGATTGACTGTAGACCCTGCCACATACATCTCGTGTCTGAGCCGTTGAATTGGGACTCTACTTTGTCTCTATACTGACGCTTAGCTTGTTTGATTGCCTTGCGGAGGGAATAGCTACACTGTTTGTATTCTGTCATGTTTCCGCTCGCCTTGCCATGATTAAAAGCAGTAGTTTGCGCTTTCAGTTTTGTGGGAATGCTGCCATCAATCCACAGTTTCTGGTTGGGGAAGGTTTTAATAGTCACTGTGGGTACAACATCCCCGATGCACTTGCTAATAAACTTGTTCACTGAATCAGCGTATACATCAATGTTGTTGTCTGAGGCTATCCAGAACATATCCCAGTTCACGTGATCGAAGCAATCTTGAAGCGTGGAATAAGATTGGTCGGACCAGTGTTGAACGGACCTGAGCATGGGCGTTTCCTGTTTTAGTTTCTGTCTAATGGCTGGGAGCAACAAAATGGAGTCATGGTTAGATTTGCCGAAAGGAGGGCGAGGGAGGGCTTTGTATGCGTCACGGAAGTTAGAGTAGCAATGATCCAGAATGCTGCCAGCACGGGTTGCGCATTCGAAATGCTAATCAAATTTATGGAGCCTTGTTTTCAGATTAGCTTTGTTAAAATCCCCAGCTACAATAAATGCAGACTCAGGATATGTGGTTTCCAGTTTACATAGAGTCCAATGAAGTTCTTTCAGGGCCGTCGAGGTGTCTGCTTGGGGGGGATGTACACACACCTTCTTCTTACCAGAGATGTTTGTTTCTGTTGGCGATATGCGTGAAGAAACCGGGTGGCTGTTCCGACTCTGATAACGTATTCAGAGTGAGCCATGTTTCCGTGAAACAGAGAATGTTACAGTCTCTGATGTCTCTCTGGAAGGCAACCCTTGCTTGAATTTCGTCTACCTTGTTGTCAAGAGACTGGACATTGGCGAGTAGTATACTCGGGAGCGGTGTGCGATGTGCCCGTCTATGGAGCCTGACCAGAAGACCGCTCTGTCTGCCCCTTCTGCGACGCCGTTGTTTTGGGTCGCCTATTGGAATCCGATCAATGTGGTGGTCCAAACTGAGGATCCGCTTCGGGAAAGTCTTATTACTGGTCGTAATGTTGGTAAGTTGACGTTGCTCTTATATCCAATAGTTCTTCCCGGCTGTATGTAATAAGACTTAAGATTTCCTGGGGTAACAGTGTAAGAAATAATACATTAAATTTTTTTTATACTGCATAGTTTCCTAAGAATGCGAAGCGAGGCGACCATCTCTGTCGGCGCCATGTTGGCTCTAGGAGTTAGAGTTAGGGGACAGGTTATATAAAAGGATTAAGGTTAGGGTTAGGTGAAGGGTTAGCTAACAGCTAATTAAGTTACAAAGTAGCAAAAAAATAGTAAGTAGTTGCAAAGTTGCTAATTAGCTAAAATACTAAAATTGTCTGTGATGAAATTCAAACATGCAACCTTTGGCTGCTAGTCATTGGCTTTATATGTCCCCACCCACCCCAAGGGTTGCTAGATGTTTGCTTCATACGCCCACCCACCCCGACCAACCACCCTCCTTTCGTTTTTACTTATGTAACCTTCTATCTTATGTAACCATACCAAATGTGACATATCATAATAATTTGAGTATCCAGGATTTACATTAACTATGAGAGTTTATAGTTTATGAGACCAGTCTGAGTCTAGTGTTTATACATGTGCTCTCCACAGGGCTGACAGACACTCCAACATTTGGTTAACCATAAAAAAAAGGCTATAATTCTTCATCCTAATTAAGCTATGCATAGGTTATAATTTAACAAAATGTCCATCGTACCACCTGCTGCAGTTCAAAGCTCTGCCATCTTGTTCAGTTCATGACACATGGTTTCTGAATGAGCCACGTTGTATGTACGATATCATTTTGAGAACACTGGATACATAACTGTGGCGGCGTTAATTCTAATTTTCCCGGTGGCATAGGGACAGTAGACCTAGATCAATGACGTTTCCAAAATATTGGGGGAAAAACAGCGTCCATCAAGCGGAAACCAATTAAATCCCTTGTTTTAGGGCGAGCCTCCGTAACCGTAGCCAACCAAACAGCCGGAATTGGATCTTTGCCTCTGACCGTACAGAAATGCAGTCATGTGATGGGCTCATAAAGAATGCCAACATGGAGCCTTGGCAATGACGGGATCCTTCTCTGCAACAATAACACGACGGACAAAAACTTCGAGGACGGTGTATTTCGAAAGCTCTTAATATATTTCATGATTATAGACGGTAAGTTCGCCATTACTAATGTTAGTTGTTCTTTTCGTTTGCGCTGGATGCTTAGATTTGTATTTATAGAACGCTCCGAACTTGAGACTCGTGAATTCCTGTCTGGCTGTTGCAGTCAGGTGGCTTGCCATGCGCCTCGCCTGCCCATGCGCTGAGTTTAAAAGCAGTTGAAGTTTTAAATAATACTGTTTGCTGACGTCGAATAAAGTTGATCGATTGTATAACATGATTCACTTTGGTGTAATTACGCAGTTATTACAGTCCTGCACCATGTTGTTTAGCGCCCGAGACACATATGGGCGTCATGTGGGCAGTGTTTACGCTGGACGCGTCATTGTGCACAATGTATCCATTTAATTATCCCGCGTGTTGCATTATTGGTATGATGGTCGAATTAATGAAGTCAAATGACACGTTAGGTTTATTATTTTTCATTTGATGATAGATATATTTCCTCTGTTTTAGCACATGCGTTTAGGCCTTGATCCCATTCGGATTATATGTTTGGCCTAATCATTTGTTGATTGTTAGCTTTTATCCTGTTATTACCCAGCTCTGAAGAACCCAATGGGGGTATACACAGCCCCCCTTTTGGGTTCTCAGCTGATGGTATGGACCACAACTGGCTCCATGTGAACTACAATCCCAACACTCTGTCTAAACGCAAATACGCCTCACTTGCAGTATGCTTTTGGAAACCTTTGGAACTTAACGTTAATATAAGCGAGAAAGAATCTTTCAAATCCAAAATATACACTTTTATGCTGTTTTCACACACCACCTTGGCTGACACATCCTCTCCACCTTGCACTCGCATTTCAATTGGACCATTGCACATTTCCGCTGTTCCTTCAAATACAGCTAGGTGCAACTTTCCTAAACTGCATATCAGTATTAAATATTGCATTCTTATTCATGTTTATCCGTTCACATTTTTAACTGCGGTATCCCTTCTGTGCAGGTGTAGTGAGAAGCGTGGTTCTCTGCTCATCTCTCCTGTGTATCTGGACTGTATCTGGACTGTATCAATGGTGTCGTTAAGCAGCAGAGCGCTGGTCTCTGATAATGACCTCTTTAGGGACAGTGTTAGTCTGGTCTCCTTGGAGCTTGAGGAGGGAGAGGGCAGTGAGGGGAGGAGCGAAGGGGATAGCTTTGCCTCCGGTTACAGCCCAGATGCCGGGGACATGGGTGCTCGGCTCAGCTTCAGCCTAGGAGAGGAGGAAGAGGAGGAGGATGATTTTACCCCCACAGAGCGGGATAGGGGGAATCGAGAAGAAGGCATGCTGCAGGACCCCAGGCTGCCGGACTTCAGCCCCCGCCTGCCCTCGCCCTTCTCTCCCACCCTGGAGGACATCGAGGAGTTCCTCAGGGAGAAGATGGAGCAGGTGAGAGAAGGGGTTCTCTTCTCTAGTGAACCCATGGAGGAGACCGCTCCCTCCCCTTCCAGCTCCATGGAACAACCTCTCTCCCCCCCAGGGGGACAAAGTGACCCAGGGACCAGCGGTGCCCTGTCACCCCCAACCCCACAAACCCACAACATCCCTCACACCCACAGCCCAGCAGCCCCGTGCCCCTCTCCATCCCCCTCCACCCCATCAGTGCTCCTGGGAGCACCCTTGGTACTCCAGGTCCAGTCACTGCCCCTGGCCCAGCCTCTCCCCCAGACAGGCTCTCCTCCTGGGGCGTCCAGCGGGCTGAGATTGGCCCACCTGGTCTTGGGGCTCCACGGAGGGCAGAACTTTACCCTGCTTGCCTCACAGGTGCCCCCTGCCCCAGCCACCCTTCTCAACGTAGCCAGCATGGACGCCGGAGCTCCAGACCAGAAGTACGTGAAGATTGCCCCTCTACCGATCACTGTGAGGATTGCCGGGGGGCTTGCTGGGGCAACGGTGGTTGGGGGTCATAGTGGAGGGGCCGTGGTGAAAGCTGTGGCCCCACATAAGGTGAACAGACCCCCTCCTACAGAGACGCTGAGGGTGCACAAGTGTTCTCATCCAGGCTGTGAGAAGATGTACACCAAGAGCAGCCATCTGAAGGCCCACTTCCGCAGACACACCGGAGAGAAGCCCTACACCTGCAGCTGGCCTGACTGTGGCTGGAGGTGGGTTATAATCATAACAATGCTAGTCAACATGCAGAAAACACAGGAAGCTTAGGTTTGTTTAGTTCATTATCATATAGGCTAGTTATTAACATGTGATAGGATAATAAAACAGAGAGAAGAAAAGCCTGTAATGACTGGTTCTAAATGAAGTGGGTATAATGATGACAGTAGAAAAAATGCTCTATACCCCTTGTTAGGATGTCGACACAGTATTCCACTGTAATTGTTTTGCTAAGCTTAGCATAAAGAAAAATAATATATGTCTGCGGAGGTAGGGAATAGAGCTTTTATAAGACATTAACAATATAGAGGCTCTGCAAATATGAGATATTACAACACACTCATAGTTTCTAATATCCCAATAAGCAACTGCAGTGAGCTTCCTAAGGAAAGGGTTGTGGTTATTGAGGTAGTTAGAGGATGTGAAAGGGTATGCTTATAATGTTGTTTGTACACTGAGTGTACAAAACATTAGAAACACCTGGTCTTACCATGACAGACTGACCAGGTTAATCTAGGTGAAAGCTATGATCCCTTATTTATGTCAATTGTTAAATCCACTTCAATCAGTGTAGATGAAGGGGAGGAGACGGGTTAAAGAAGGATTTTCAAGCCTTGAGACATGGATTGTGTATGTGTGCCATTTGGGGTGAATGGACAATACAAAAGATTAATATGCATTTGAACATGGTATTTTAGTAGGTGCCAGGCGCACCAGTTTGAGTGTGTCAAGAACTGCAACACTGTTGGATTTTTCACACTCAACAGTTTCCCGTGTGTATCAAGAATGGTCCGCCACCCAAAGGACATCCAGTCCACTTGACACAACTGTGGGAAGCATTGGAGTCAACATGGGCCAGCATGTTGACTCCCTATGGAATGCTTTCGACACCTTGTGGAGTCCATGCCCCGATGAACTAAGGCTGTTCTCAGGACATAAGGGGTGCAACACAATATTAGGAAGGTGTTCCTAAGGTTTTGTACACTCAGTGTATATTGTAAATACTGTTTGACCCACCATTTAGTGTTCCTATTTCCCTCAGAGTTGAGTCTGGGCGCTAGTCTAGGGGCTATCAAACAGTGGGAATAACCAGCCTCCTGACACACTTAGCTGTAACCGACTGAATGTTTAACTCAGAAACATTTCGAATTCAGAGAAATTATCAAAACACCAACTTGTTTTATCGCAGGGCTTTCCTCAGGGCGTTTGGGTGTTGACCTGTGCTCCTCTGTCTCTGTAGGTTCTCTCGTTCTGATGAGCTGTCTCGTCACCGGCGCTCCCACTCCGGGGTCAAGCCCTACGAGTGCTCTCTGTGTGAGAAGAAGTTTGCCCGCAGCGACCACCTCTCCAAACACACCAAGGTGCATCGCAGCCCCCGGCCTGGCAAAAACATCAGAACTACCGTCTGACCCAGCCAGCCCAGTCTGGATCCTGATGCCACCCACCCTCACTCACCCTTAACCCTGTTACAGCACTTGACCAGAACGGCAGAATTATAAGAACCTGCATCCAGAAGCAGCCTGGTCCCATACCTTTACCCTGGCTGTGCCTTCCCAGCCCAATCCAGCTCAGTACAATCTCTACCCCACCACGGGCTGACAGACTCATGAGACTCATCCACCCAGCCCTGCCCCGGGGAGGCCTTGCTAAGGAGTCTGGGTCCTCATCAGGACTCTGGTGCTATAGAAGCAGACCTGGGCCAGAGCGTAGAGTAGGGCAGGGTTTCCGTAACTTGGTCCTGCCCCCCCCCGGGTGCCCATTTTGGTTTTTGACCTAGCACTACACAGCTGATTTAAAATAATCAAAGCTTGATGATGAGTTGGTTATTTTAATCAGCTGTGTAGTAGTAGGGCAATAACCAAAATGTGCACCCAGAGGGGCCCCCAGGACCCTGGAATAAGGCTCTGAATCTGATTCAGACCCTAACCGGCCTTAGCCGCCTCTCCTCTCTCCTGCACCCGGAGCAGATGAGGGCTTGTCCTGGTGCTACACAGTGAACTAACAGGTAACGGCCATCTCAGGGATGTGATTGTTCAGCTTAAAGAAGTTCACTTTATTTGAACCAAATCTGTATTTTGAATGTAAATGGCATGTTGGAAAAGTGCCCAGACACATGAAACTGTGTCATTCTAAAATGTATCCTCAACGTTATATTCAATTTTGTGCGACTGAAGCGGTTTCCCCTCTGCAGATGTGCTGCTTCTCCGTGTGGAAAAGTCTTGTGGGCTTCAAAGAGAATTATCGCTCGAGTCGCACAAAATGGAATATAACGTTGCGGATAAAGTTCTCAATGACACAATTTCATGTCTGAAACATCTAAAGACCTGCATCACTATACTGAGAGCGTTGTCGTTTCTAAAATGACGTATTTGGGTGGTTTTGGAGCCTTTGTTCATGTTTAATTTGCGCCCCTGCATCTGAAGAACGAGCGTGAGGAAGTATATCGCTGGTGGTGTATGTTTCTAAAAACAATTGATTGCAAAAAAGTGTCTGGGTACTTCTATAACATGCTATTTACACTACTAATCAGAATTTTTGGGGCACTTAGAAATGTCGTTTTTTTTTTTCCATTTTAAAATAACATCAAATTGATTAGAAATACAGTGTAGACATTGGTAATGTTGTAAAGATCTTCAGTTTCTTGGCAATTTCTCACATGGAATAGCCTTCATTTGTCAGAACAAGAATAGACTGACGAGTTTCAAAAGAAAGTGCTTCGTTTCTATCCATTTTGAGCCTGTAACCGAACCCACAAATGCTTATGCTCCAGTTACTCAACTAGTCTAAAGGCCAGGTTTATTGCTTCTCTAATCAGAACAACAGTTTTCAGCTGTGCTAACATAATTGCAAAAGGGTTTTCTAGTTATCAATTGGCCTTTTAAAATGATAAACTTGGATTAGCTAACACAATGTGCCATTGGAACACAGGAATAATGGTTGCTGATAATGGGCCTCTGTACGCCTATGTAGATACTCCATAAAAAAATCAGCCGTTTCCAGCTACAATGGTCATTTACAACATTAACAATGTCTACACTGTATTTTTGATAAATTGTATGTTATTTTAATGGACAAGAAATGTGCTTTTCTTTCAAAAACAAGGACATTTTTAAGTGACCCCAAACTTTTGAACGGTAGTGTACATATGGATTTGGTTAAAATAAAGTGAACTTCTCCTTTTAAAGCGGATTTCAGGCCATTTAGGCTAAATCGCATCCTGCTCAGCCCCCCCACCCGCCATACATATACACACACCTCGTTACCCTGAGCAGATTACACATTTGTGACAGGCAGTTGCTTACTGTATAACACTGTTTTAAATGTAATTTAATTGTGTTTAAAACCCTATACTGTCACACATTCTATTCTACATATTTTATTGTTCTGTGAATCTGCTTCATGAGTTACTCTCTCTTCAAGACAGTTTTAGAGGGCAATGCACCGTAAATAACCCAGCTCATTCTAGCCTGTAATCTGTGCTATTAGCCCAGATGAAAGTACTGTGTTGATATGTGATCTTAGAGATTCTCTCAGAGAACAGGTGATGAGTCTAAATCTCTTACATATCCCCTTCTGCTCCCCACGGTGCTAAACCTCTGGCACAATCACATCCCTACCTGACCCTACAAGGGCCAATCCAGTACTTTTACCACCGCTTCCCTGACCTCGTGCCTCCTCCCACTCCACAAAAGACCTCGGGGCTGCAGACTGGTGTCTGTTGGTTTTCACCATGGTACTTCACTGTTCCATTATGTAATAACTGGTTAGTTAAGAGTCTACTCACACCAACCTGGTTTCCCAGGTTTGCATCAGATGCTGATTGAAGGGTAAGAGTGACTGTGAAAACCATCAGAAACCACAGCCCTCCTGGTCTATGCTCTTAAACTGACTGGAATGAGTTTAAAAAATATTGCCAAACCAAAAGTCCTATTGGACTTTTCAGTCACCTTTTTGTGCTAACTGCTCACACATTGTATGATGTAGAACCTATAAGCTAATTTACTTTATTTCTATGTCTTTAAAATCAATGTTGAAATGGCAAAAGTGACTCGGCGAAAGCTAGTTGTGTATACTGTATTTTGTACATTGGCTTTACAATGCAAAGTAACCAATTTTGTAAGGAACTGCTTAGTCATTTACAGTAGTAGAGGTTAGTATGTTAGGCCAGCAAGCAAAGCTAATCATTTACAGTATATTAGCCTACTGTACCTGAAAAGAGCAGCTGATCTTTGTCCAATCTGTATCCGTCATATCACATTTACATGTACAGAACATGTAGGAGCTCCTATCCTGAGACAACCCCCCAGTCAGTATATTAAGCTATCCAGTGGTGTCTGTGCTTGATTGTCTCATGTAGCGTATCTTGGTGAACCTGTAGAATGTTATTGAGGGGTTATCAGGTCAGCCAGACAGGAATTAATTATGAGACCCGCTCTAACATTAATGAGTTAACCCATCAAGATGAGCCCTTTGTTCTCAAGTGCACTTACTGTATGTTAGCAGGAGGTGCAGCAGGAGGGGGTTTAGCATGGAGAAATGCTATGCCAAGGACTGGAGGGCTCTGTTATGGGTATGTAAGCTGTATCTATGGGTTTGAGTTTAAAATTGTAAAAGGTGCTTTTTCAACAGGCTACTGCACTTAGGAAATCATATAGAGAACTATGGACTTTTCAGGGTAGCAGTCTTGGCCAACATCCCTTGAGAGAACTGTACTCACATTTGCCACCCATTACAGTGGTTCAGAACCTTTGGTTAAAACGCACGTTGTGTTGCCTGTGTTGCCTTTGGATGGGTAAACTCAGAATTGAGCACTCCAACATACCACCACCTTCATCAACAGCATCACTTGTAATCATCATCACATTGCCTCTTAAACAGTTTGTTGTTCTTTGAGCATGACTAGTTTAAATAGATCACAACCACACAATCCCACTCAGAAGTCTGACCCAGCTGTGTGTCCATGGCTGGTCTAGTCCTTCTGATTCAGTCCTGTTGTGTGTTCCCCTTCCTGCCGTACCTTTTAACCATGGCTTTCTCTCTCCCAATAACTATATCATCCGAAGTATACACACACTCAACTGTACTGTATGTTTGCTGAAATACAGGTTCTATTTTTTCAAATACCAGAAAAGCTATTTTCCTATGTATGTTAATAAAGGATAAGAAAATTGAAGCATCGTCCTCGTCGTTATTTGAGTTATCATGGCTTATGTTTTGTGGATTTCAAGACACAAAATGATCCATGCTTTCATTGGAAAGATCCAAAGATTGTAAAAGTGTTTCTTTTTCTTTTCTCCAAACAATGGGGAGGATTGTGGCAGTGGGTAGGTGGTGGCACATCAGCCACAGCGGTAGGCCGTTCCTACAAGACTCTGCCTGGGAAGAGAATGCCGTAGGCTCCAGTACTGTGAATGATGGCATATTTCTACCATTGATTCCGCTGTTACAGTGTGAAGGAATGTGGGTGTTCAATGCTAGAGAGAGAGGAATTCTCCCTGTGCGCTTCAGAAGCCAGGCTGCCTGTAAAACTGGAATGTCTGGCTCTGTGTGGAGCTGAGTTGTTTGGGAATGTCTGGAAGAAGTCTGGGTTGCATTTCATTTTTTTTTATTTAAATAGCATCCCCTGCCCTTTTTCAATCCCCTTTACAAACCTGAGATGACTGGGTAGCTGTAAGCCTCCATCACTCACCATAGGGCTTTTCTCAATTGGATTTGCTTAACTCATGCGTCCTCTCTCCGTCCTCTCTGGCCTTTTTTTGGAAAAAGGTCAAAGAAAAGGTCAAAGAAAGTTGAGGAGAGGGAAAGTATGCGAAAATGCGCTTGTATGAAATGAGACTCCTCCAACCGCATTTCATTAGCCAAATGATGTTTACAGGGAGGAATCCCAAATTGATGGTTATCAAAACAAATGCAGCTAATTGTGCAATTATTAGATATTAGGATAAGTAGCATACCATTTTTAAATGTTAGCATGTTTTTCTACTTCGAGAAAACAATAGCTGATTCAAAAGGGGGTCAGAGAGGAAGAGGCGAAGCGAGAGTCCCAACTCTGCCAAAAGTCTGTCTTTTCCAGCAGGTTCCATTTCTTTTCTTTTGCTAACCAAGCGAGGAGTTTTTGTACAGCGGTCAGTAAGTGTCGAATTTGGTCAACAAGAAATTGAATGGCTTATTTGCCTGAATATAAGTTTTATAATGCTTAGGTTAAGAGTGTACTGATTATAAGTAGGACATGTGACCAGGGGCACAACTTTGGTTTTAAAAGTGGGGGGGCATAACCTGGCGAGGGGTTTGGGCGTCCTCCCTCAGACTGTCCTTGGGCATCTAAAGCTAATTTCCTGCATTTCTACACAATTTAATATGACCCTTTTGGGGTAATTTATGTTTAAAAAAAACTTCTACATGAATATGGATGCTACCATGATAACAGTGCCTTCGGAAAGTATTCAGACAACTTGACCTTTTCCACATTTTGTTACGTTACAGCCTTATTCTAAAATAGATTTAAAACATACTCAGTAATCTACACACAATACCCCATAATGACAAAGCGGAGAAAGGTTGTTAGAAATTTTTGCTAATTTATGACTAATAAAAAACAGAAATACCTTATTTACATACACTACTGTTCAAAAGTTTGGGGTCACTTAGAAATGTCCTTGTTTTTGAAAGAAAAGCAAAGAATTTTGTCGAATAAAATAACATAAAATTTATCAGAAATACAGTGTAGACATTGTTAATGTTGTAAATGACTGTTGTAGCTGGAAATTGCAGATTTTTTATGGAATACCATCACTCCTGTGTTCCAATAGCACGTTGTGTTAGCTAATCCAAGTTTATCATTTTAAAAGGCTAATTGATCATTAGAAAATCCTTTTGCAATTATGTTAGCACAGCTGAAAACTGTTGTTCTGATTAAAGAAGCAATAAAACTGGCCTTCTTTAGACTAGTTGAGTATCTGGAGCATCAGCATTTGTGGGTTCGATTACAATATCAAAATGGCCAGAAACAAAGACCTTTCTTCTGAAACTTGCCAGCCTATTCTTGTTCTGAGAAATGAAGGCTATTCCATGTGAGAAATTGCCAAGAAACTGAAGATCTTGTACAACGCTGTGTACTACTCCCTTCACAGAACAACGCAAACTAACCAGAATAGAAAGAGGAGTGGGAGGCCCTGGTGCACAACTGAGCAAGAGGACAAGTACATTTCTCAAACTAGAGTGTCTAGTTTGAGAAACAGACACCTCACAAGTCCTCAACTGTCAGCTTCATTAAGTAGCACCCGCAAAACACCAGTCTCAACATCAACAGTGAAGAGGCGACTCCGGGATGCTGGCCTTCTAGGCAGAGTTGCAAAGAAAAAGCCATATCTCAGACTGGCCAATAAAAAATAAGATGGGCAAAAGTACACAGACACTGGACAGAGGAACCCAGAGTCACCTCTTCACTGTTGATCAATTAGCCTTTTAAAATTATTAACTTGGATTAGCTAGCACAACGTGCCATTGGAACACAGGAGTGATGGTTGCTAATAATGGGCCTCTGTATGCCTATGTAGATATTCCATAATAAATCTGCCATTTCCAGCTACAATAGTAATTTACAACATTAATGTCTACACTGTAATTCTGATAAATTTGATGTCATTTTAATGGACAAGGAAAGTGCTTTTCTTTCAAAACCTTTGAACTGTAGTGTAAGTATTCAGACCCTTTGCTAATGAGACTCGAAATTGAGCTCAGGTGAATCCTGTTTCCATTGATCATCCTTGAGATGTTTCTACAACTTTATTGGAGTCCACCTGTGGAAAATTCTATTGATTGGACATGATTTGGAAAGGCACACACCTGTCTATATAAGGTCCCACAGTTGGCAGTGCATGTCAGAGCAAAAACCAAGCCATGAGGTCGAAAGAAATGTCGGTAGAGCTCCGAGACAGGATTGTGTCGAGGCACAGATTTGGGGAAGGGTACCAAAAAATGTCTGCAGCATTGAAGGTCCCCAAGAACACAGTGCTTCCATCCATCTTAAATGGAAGAAGCTTGGAACCACCAAGTCTCTTCCTAGAGCTGGCCGGCCGGCCAAACTGAGCAATCGGGGGAGAAGGGCCTTGGTCAGGGAGGTGACCAAGAACCCAATGGTCAGTCTGACAGAGCTTTAGAGTTCCTCTGTGGAGATGGGAGAACCTTCCAGAATGACAACCATCTCTGCAGCACTCCACCAATCAGGTCTTTATGGTAGAGTGGCCAGACGGAAGCTGCTCAGTAAAAGGCACATGACAGCCCATTTGGAGTTTGTCAAAAGGCACCTAAAAACTCTCAGACCATGAGAAACAAGATTCTCTGGTCTGATGAAACCAAGATTTGGCCTGAATGCCAAGCGACAAGTCTGGAGGAAACCTGGCACCAACCCTACGGTGAAGCATGGTGGTGGCAGCATCATGCTGTGGAGATGTTTTTCAGCGACAGGTACTGGGAGACTAGTCAGGATCGAGGCAAAGATGAACATAGCAAAGTACAGAGAGATCCTTGATGACGTCCTGAGCACTCTGGAGCAGGTTCTCAGACTGAACCCGATCTAACATCTCTGGAGAGACCTGAAAATATCTGTGCAGGAACGTTCCCCATCCAACTTGACTGAGCCTGAGAGGATCTGTAAAGAAGAATGGAAGAAACTCCCCAAATTCAGATGTTCTAAGCTTGTAGTGTCATACCCAAGAAGACTCGATGCTGTAATCGCTGGCAAAGGTGTTTCAGCAAAGTACTGAATAAAGGGTCTGAATACTTATGTTAATGTGTTAACCTGTTTTTGCTTTGTCTTTATGGGGTGTTGTGTGTAGATTGATGAGTAAAAAAAAATATTGAATACATTTTAGAATAAGGCTGTAACGTAACAATATGTGAAAAGGTCAAGGGGTCTGAATACTTTCCGAAGACACTGTATAGACAATCCTGAATGAATCATGATGAGTGAGAAAGTTATAGACGCACAAATATCATACCCCATCAAAAATGCTAACCTCCCCTGTTATTGTCTTGGGGGTATGATATTTGTGCGTTTAACTTTCTTACTGATTATCATTCACAAATCATTCAGGATTATCCATAATCATGGTAGCATCCACATTAATGTAGAAGTGTTTAGAAAAATATTATATTCTTATTTACAATAAATGTGACTCCAAAATGACAATACATTATTTACCATTCATTTCTACTTGGCACAAAATAATCTGAAACAACCAAAAACAAACAGAAAATACTTTTGATCACCTAAAATGGGCGGGGACTATATACAAAAAATTGCACCCAATATGGATAAAAATACTCCCTCAAATTAACATTGACAGTCTTCAATAACTTCATTGTAATTGTTTGATTTCAAATCCAAACTTGGAGTATCGAGCCAAAATAATTGTAAAAATCCTTGTGTCCCAATAATTATTAATCCTTGTGTCCCAATAATTATGGAGGGTACTGTAATTCATATAGGCCTAATAGTACTGTAGAGCTGTTTTTACTTGCACACACTATATAGCTGGATTGCCCCTAAGGGGTCCACCGCCCTGCAGAGCCCCAACTCAGCACACCCTATTCAGCTTTAGGATCTTAGTGAAACGTTCATTACTGGATTCAGGTGTATTAGGCCAAGGCCAGAGTGACAACAAACAGTATGGCAGACCCCCAAGACCAGGAGTGAGTAGCCCAGCAGCTAGCTGGATTGGGATTGCCTAAATAGGCATCACCCCTGACATGGGCATGTTTTCAAAACAGACTCCTTTTCTTGTACAGTACTCCATATAAGGCATCCAGACCAGTGGAGGCTGCTGATGGGAGAACGGCTCATAATAATGGCTGGAATGGAGTAAATGGAATGGCATCAAACACATGGAAACCATGTATTTAATACCGTTCCACCAATTCCACTCCAGCCATTACCATGAGCCCGTCCTCCCCAATTAAGGTGCCACCAACCTCCTATAAATGCTAGGTTACACAGTTTCTTCTGATAAGTCTCCAGCATCAACATTTCCAAGCAAACACAAATAGGAAGAAGGGAGAATTTATAGATATGCTGCGATAAAATGACATATAACGTGTAACATACTCTACCAGAATTCAGCCAGCCTTCACAAGAGCATAACATATGCAAATATGTCCCCTTTGATGTTTTACACCTCCTGCAGAGTCCATGATATTCATATTCACTGGCATATAGTACGCTCTATAGATGGTCTTAAACTGCAGTAATTTATGTCTGAGATTACATGAACATAACTGGGCATTCAAACTTATCTGTATCCATTCATTATCGTCAATAGTCTCTCAGGTCTTCCTCACATTTTTGTTTTACATGTTTTGTGTCAGTGGGAAAAGCCTCTATCAACCCTTGATACAGTTTGGAAATCAACTTTTGTCAGACTGCCTTAAAACAGTTTCAATCTTTGAAGCTTCTGGCTTGTCCAGTGTTTGCTGCACAGAGAGAATAAAGTGTTGCACCTGCAAAAGTTCACCTCAGCGCCGTCACAGACTGGTCTTTCCTGGTTGCCTTACCCTGCTGAGATCCCTGTCACCATCTGATCCTGCTGTACATTTATACTAGCTAACTTTAGCCAACTTTTGGCTAGCTCTAATGGTACATCAACTGGCTAAAATTAAAGTTAATTTACTTCTGTTGAAACAGGACAAAACATTTCCATACACACAGTTGTTAGCTACTGCTACCTGACAGATAGCTAGAGGCTAGAGCTGAGCTGGCTGTGGTAGCTACTAGCTAGCAAGCTAGTTCATTCACTTCAGACAGAACTTCAGTCGAGAGGGGATGAAACTTGTAACGCATTAGCTATTGTTACATGTCAGTTACACAGCACGGGCTGTATCACAGCCTGGTACGGCAACTGCACCGCCCACAACCGCAGGGCGCTCAAGAGGGTGGTGCGGTCTGCACAAAGCATCACCGGGGGCAAACTACCTGCCCTCCAGGACACCTACAACACCCAATGTCACAGGAAGGCCAAAAAGATCATCAAGTACAACAACCACCCGAGCCACTGCCTGTTCACCCCGCTATCATCCAGAAGGCGAGGTCAGTACAGGTGCATCAAAGCTGGGACAGAGAGACTGAAAACAGCTTCTATCTCAAGGCCATCAAATCAAAATCAAATCAAATTGAATTAGTCACATTACTTGTTACTTTTATTTCTTATTCTTATCCGCATTATTTTTACTGCATTGTTGGTTAGGGGCTCGAAAGTAAGCATTTCACTGTAAGGTACCTGTTGTATTCGGCACATGTGACTAATACAACAGCGCCGAATACAACAGGTGTAGACCTTACAGTGAAACGCTTACTTACGAGCCCCTAACCAACAATGCAATTTAAAAGAATACGGATAAGAATAAGAAATAAAAGTAACAAGTAATTAAAGAGCATCAGACTGGCTGATACCGCCATACAGCCTACCCGACCGCCCTGAGGCGGCCGCATGGTCCTAAAGCACACAGATGCCGCTTTATTTTATCACAGTGCAATGAGCAACTGGGTGGGGGGACTTAATGCAATTTCAGAATGTGGTGGTGTCATGTCCCTCTTGTCCCCAGTGATAGTTGTGCCCCTGCACATGACAGCTTTGTGAAAAAGCACTTTATATCAGAGGTGTCTTGAGATGACTATGCATATTTATGACACGAGGCTAGTAGTAAGCATCTCTCTCTATTGAATACAGGTGGTTGACGTCAACAACCCACATCAAATATTTGAAAATGTATTACAATAATTCGAGGTAGCCTATCCACCAATCCAAAGAGAGAAATAGGTGGGAGCTTGACAGCCCGCCGTGCTGCTTTGTGGACAACAGCTCCCATTGTTAGGGCGGAAAGACAAGTATCTTGTCAGTATACCCATGATCTTTGAGGGGGTGTGGCAGATTTCCAAACTCTTCCCCGGAAGACCATTTAACTGTGGAGGAGGATGAAACCAATATTTGGAGGGGGCGGAGGACGGACTTTGTCTAAATGAGAAAATGCCCTAGTTCCCGGCATATTGCTCTCACCTATCCAGTCTTATCAGATCTGTGAAGGGAAGTGAACAAGAGTCATTCCAGTTACCAAAAACCCACACGTCTTTAAAGGCCCAGTGCAGTGAAAAGCGTGATTTACTTGTGGTTTATATATATTTCCACTATGAGGTTGGTATAATAGTGTGAAATTGTGAAAATGGTGACAATGCCCTTTTAAACAAACATTCTTTGATGTCTAGCATCTGTTTGTCTAGCATCTGTTTGATGCTACAGAACCCTGTACAGCTTACATCAATATATTCTGTGAATCCATAAGTGCAGACACATTTTTAAGATTGATATAAAAGATCCATATTTATTTTATGGTGGTTCTAAATCATGGCTCTCCAATCCTGTTCCTGGAGAGCTACCGTCCTGTAGGTTTTCACTCCAACCCTTAGCTAGCACACCGGATTATAATAATTAGCTGGTTGATAAGCTGTACCAAGTTAGTTACAACTGGTGTTGGAGTGAAAACCTACAGGAGGGTAGCTCTCCGGGAACAGGATTGGAGAGCCCTGTTTCACAACAGGAGGTTGGTGGCACCTTAATTGGGGAGTACGGGCTCATGGTAATGGCTGGAGCGGAATTAGTGGAATTGTATCAAATACATCAAACACATTGTTTCCATGTGTTTGAGGCCATTCCATTCGCTCCGGACATTATTATGAGCCGTTCTCCAGTCAGCAGCCTCCTGTGTGTTCTACATGGTCTTATGCTAAGCCATACTGGCTGCGTTTACGCAGGCAGCCCAATTCTGATATTTTTTCCACTAATTGGTCTTAATAGTCAAGTGCAAATAGTAGCCATTTGAGTCTCATGGCTTGGGGGTAGAAGCTGTTTAGAAGCATCTTGGACTTAGACTTGGCGCTCCGGTACCGCTTGTCGTGCGGTAGCAGAGAGAACAGTCTATGACTAGGATGGCTGGAATCTTTGACAATTGTTAGGGTCTTCCTCTGACACCGCCTGGTATAGAGGTCCTGGATGGCAGGAAGCTTGGCCTCAGTGATGTACCAGGCCGTACGTACTACCCTCTGTAGTGCCTTGCGGTCGGAGGCCGAGCAGTTGCCATACCAGGCAGTGATGCAACCAGTCAGGATGCTCTCGATAGTGCAGCTGTAGAACCTTTTGAGGATCTGAGGACCCATGCCAAATCTTTTCAGTCTCCTGAGGGGGAATAGGTTTTGTCGTGCCCTCTTCACGACTGTCTTGGTGTGCTTGGACCATGTTAGTTTGTTGGTGATGTGGACACCAAAGAATTTGAATCTCTCAACCTGCTCCACTACAGCCCCGTCAATGAGAATGGGGGCGTGCTCTGTCCTCTTTTTTCCTGTTATCCACAATCATCTCCTTTGTCTTGATCACATTGAGGGAGAGGTTGTTAGCTTATTGATGAGCTTTGAGGGCACTATGGTGTTGAATGCTGAGCTGTATTTGCCTCGAAGCGAGCATAGAAGTAGTTTAGCTCGTCTGGTAGGCTCGTGTCACTGGGTAGCTCTCGGCTGTGCTTCCCTTTGTAGTCTGTAATGGTTTGCAAGCCCTGACACATCCGACGAGCATCGAGGACATTTACAGTATCAGGCAATTAGTATTAGTATTAGGCAAGACTGCCTTCTCGTCTTGTGCACCAGAGGTATGAAATAGTCTACAATCCATGCTTCATCTAGATATGTTAGTGCCGCTGAATGAATTAAACATTTTGATGGGAGACTGTTACAGAGGAGTGTAAATGTTTTTTTTATGTTGTTGTATTGATTTGTTGTATGCTTTAATTCTGACCACTCCCAGAGAGTCTTAGCTAAATTCTTGCTTGAGAAAAGGCTCTCTGCTAAGAAGCTATTTGTTTTGTTTTTACCATTTGAATCGAAAACAATCACAGTTAGGTACTTACTTAATTCTTACCCAGAAATTATTTGATATTGAGATAAAAATGTCTGCATGGACCTTTAAGCGAAGTATACCACCCTGCATCCCACTGCTAGCTTGCCTCTGAATCTAAGTAGGTTTAGTCCTGGATGGGAGACCAGATGCTGCTGGAAGTGGTGTTGGAGGGCCCTCTCTGTCTAAAAAAATTATCCCAATGCCCCAGGGCAGTGATTAGGGACATTGCCCTGTGTAGGGTGCCCTCTTTCGGATGGTGCGTTAAATGGGTACCCTGACTCTCTGTGGTCACTAAAGAGCCCATGGCACTTATTGTAATAGTTGGGGTGTCCTAGCTAAATTCCCAATCTGGCCTTCATAACATCATGGACACTTAATAATCCTCAGCTTCCAATGGCTCATTCCTCTCCCCTGTAACTATTCCCCAGGTCATTGCAGTAAATGTGTTCTTAGTCAACTTACCTGGTAACATAAATAAAGAATAAATAATAAGATATTTTAAAATGTTCTGTTCCTGATGAGGGAGGATAATGAAAGTTCACAGAATCTCCATAGACAAACATTTGCTGTAGAATGGCCTTACTGAAGAGCTCTGTGACTTTCAACGTGGCACCGTCATAAGATGCCACCTTTACAAGTTTGTGTGAAAGCAGTCTGGACAACCCCTCTCTCTCTTTCCCTCTCTCACTCTCTTCTCTCTGTCCAGTTAATGTCACCTCTCCCGGCTCTTACTGACACTTCTCCATGATCCCCCTCTCTTCCCATTTACTATAACCAGCATCTTCACCCACTGGGCACCAACGTCCATGGTTGTAGAAAAGTATTTACAATTTGGTCAGTCCGCCCTGGCCGTGATTTCGACGTCCACAGACGTGGATTTTGGTCTGGTTCAGACTGGCCTTGATTTGGCCCTAACATAGATGTCCAGAACCACATTTTAACCAATCATAGACGTCTATGTTTCACAAGTTTGCACAGCACAGCACAGTTCATTAGAGTACAGTACAGTAAAGAAAAGTAGATGATAGTTAATTCAGAGCAAATATATAACCAAGTTTTGGAAAACGTCACGTGGTTGGATAAAAACTAAGGGAGATTTTACTGTAATTCTGATACCAAACTTTGCATCCGCACAGTTCTTCAAGTAAATGTGTTTTTGTTAAAATAATATTTGAAATTGTTGTGCATAGAGTTGTACGGTTTGTTAAACTTTTAAATCAATGTTTTTTGTTTGGCATACATTCTAAAGTGTAAGCATAATTCCTTTTCATGGAATTGCCCTGTAGTTCTAGAATAAAGATTCACAATTATTGGATGTGTGGCTGTAGGTCAGGTTTGTTGCACACATTCCATTGAGAGCCATAGATGACATCGGAACAACTAGAAGTGGTTTACTCTCCTTGTCTCTTCTTTTTCTGCATAAGATAGATGAAAAAGCAACATGGTGGACTCTGATTGGTTAGAGACGATCCAATCGCTGATGACTTTGTTTTGTACAACACCCCTCATTTTGACGTCCCCTCATACGACTTCAAAGATGGCAGTCTCAGAGTGAAGTATGTAGTGAATGATACAGTGGCTTGAGAAAGTATTCACCCCCTTGATATTTTTACTAACAACCTGGAATTAAAATAGATTTTTTTGGTGGTTTGTATAATTTGATTTACACAACATGCCTACCACTTTGAAGATGCAAAATATTTTTTATTGTGAAACAAATAAGAAATAAGACAAAAAAACTGAAAACTTGAGCGTGCATAACTATTCATCACCTCAATGTCAATACTTTGTAGAGCCACCTTTTGCAGCAATTACAGCTGCAAGTCTCTTGGGGTATGTGTCTATAAGCTTGGCATATCTAGCCACTGGGATTTTTTCCCCGTTCTTCAAGACAAAACTGATCCAGATCCTTCAAGTTGGATTGGTTCCGCTGGTGTAAAGCAATCTTTAAGTCATACAACAAATTCTCTATTGGATTGAGGTCTGGGCTTTGACTAGGCCATTCCAAGACATTTAAATGTTACCCCTTAAACCACTTGAGTGTTGCTTTAGCAGTATGCTTAGGGTCATTGTCCTGCTGGAAGGTGAACCTCCGTCCCAGTCTCAAATCTCTGGAAGACTGAAACAGATTTCCCCTCAAGAATTTCCCTGTATTTAGCGCTATCCATCATTCCTTCAAATCTGACCAGTTTCCCAGTCCCTGCCGATGAAAAACATCCCCACAGCATGATGCTGCCACCACCATGCTTCACTGTGAGGATGGTGTTCTCGGGGTGATGAGAGGTGTTGGGTTTGCGCCAGACATAGCGTTTTCCTTGATAGCCAAAAAGCTCAATTTTTGTCTCATCTGACCAGTGTACCTTCTTCCATATGTTTGGGGAGTCTCCCACATGCCTTTTGGCAAACACCAAATGTGTTCGCTTATTTTTTTCTTTAAGCAATGGATTTTTTTCTGGACACTCTTCCGTAAAGCCCAGCTCTGTGGAATGTATGGCTTAAGGTGGTCCTATGGACAGATACTCCAATCTCCACTGTGGAGCTTTGCAACTCCTTCAGGGTTATCTTTGGTCTCTTTGTTGCCTCTCTGATTAATGCCCTCCTTGCCTGGTCCATGAGTTTTGGTGGGCGGCCCTCTCTTGTCAGGTTTGTTGTGGTGCCATATTCTTTCTATTTTTTAATAATGGATTTAATGGTGCTCTGTGGGATGTTCAAATTTTCTGATATTTTTTATAACCCAACCCTGATCTGTACTTCTCCACAACTTTGTCCCTGACCTGTTTGGAGAGGTCCTTGGTCTTCATGGTGCCGCTTGCTTTGTGGTGGTGGTGCTGCTTGCTTTGTGGTGTTGCAGACTCTGGGGCCTTTCAGAACAGGTATATATATACTGAGATCATGTGACAGATCATGTGACACTTAGATTGCACACAGGTGGACTTTATTTAACTAATTATGTGACTTCTGAAGGTAATTGGTTGCACCAGATCTTATTTAAGGGCTTCATAGCAAAGGGGGTGAATACATATGCAGGCACCACTTTTATGTTTTTAATTTTTTTTAATTTTTTTAAACAAGTTATTTTTTAAATTTCACTTCACCAATTTGGACTATTTTGTGTTTGTCCATTACATGATATACAAATAAAAATCAATTTAAATGACAGGTTGTAATGAAAAAAAAAAGAGAAAAACACCAAGGTGGATGAATACTTTTGCAAGGTGCTGTAGAGCAGCAGGCGAAATAATTCAGTTTAAGTCGTCAGGCAAGCTGAATGAACGTAGTCTATGGTATCTTTTCATTAATGTTGTGGTGGTGTTCTTCAGATTGTCCTGGATTTCACATTAAGTTTACAATGGAGAAGGGTTACTACCAGATACTGGTCTATGAATGGTAAAATACAGTATATGTATATATAAATATAATCTCATCACACTCTGTGACTTCATGCTTCAGTTCACAGGTGAGTGTTTCACCCTGTAATGGTTGAGGTTTAGATTGGGGAGGGAGGGTAGCCCAGCTGATCCTAGATCTGTGCCTAACACCTTTTTCCGACTTTGTGTGAGTTCTAGAACCATCTTAGTAAAAATATACAGTCCATCGATAGCTCTCCACAACCCTCTCAGAATTTGAAAAGGTGGAATTTGATATACTCCAAACAGTGATTCAATATTTTGACCAATCTTAGCATTTGTTCACTCTAGTCTGCATTTTATCTTTCATTGAACACCTCTGTCTACTCTCCTAGTGCCCTCAATACAGTGAACTGTACAGGTAAAACTCACTCGCAGACGTACACTAACCATAACATGACTACAGTATCACATTACTTACACAGGTTGGTATTACATTACTACTGGCCTGTGTGTCTCATACAAGTTTCCTTTATTTACATTATGCTTGGTATGAGCTGACAATATTCTTTGTTTGGGGGTTAGATCATTGTAATCATGAAAAATAGCCACTATGGAAATAGCTGAATTTCAGTTCACCACTGCCACTGAAGCATCTGATCAATAGAGGTATGACACTCCATTACCACACCCCAGATGCCTCCACTGTACAGAAAAGTTAGGCTGTTCTTTCCCCATATTTCATAAGATCCATATGTTTCTGAGCATGATCTATAGGGGCAACATACAATCCATCTCGACAGTAGACACTGGTTACTCTGTCTCTGGACATTCTTAGCCCTTTGAAAACCTGATCAAACAAATGTATATTTTGTGGAAGGCTGCCACAGAGTGGTCAGATGGGGTTTTTGTTGAACAGGTTGTCCCGATTTTATTTTGACCCATCTCTGCTCTGAACAGTAGTGTCAAAAGAAGAATGTGACACAACGCATTTTTACACCTGGAAAAAACATATTGGCAGACAAACATTCTAGAAGCACTAAATATGTTTCCAGTTGTTTTAGAATAGCCGTCAGCAGTGGGTGGTTGCCGCAACATTTCTCACTCCACGTCTCCCACGCACGAATGCTTCATGCGAGACGAGTTCTTAGAAAACTTGCCTTTTAAATTGTAACTTGCGAAATTACATTATAGGCCTACAAAATATGATTTGGGGTCAACAGCGACAGTGAACTTATTTTAGATTGCAGCATCGTTTAATATACATATATGATTTTTGTCAAGACAAGAAGACAAATGTAACTAGTAGAAAGTAAAATTGGTTGGCGCGACGACACTTCAAACCACAGTAGCAGTCGGCGGTGACAAAAACAATGCGCATATGGAACGCAAACAAAAAAAGGAAGTGATCTCAGCATGGTTTTAATTTCCTGTTCTTAAATATTCGCACTCTATTTTTATCGCTTAAAACGTATACGGCAATTTATAGTTTTTACTTAAAGGACGTAGTTACCCATTTGCTATTTGGCTTGCTGAATATAGCAAGCGAAGTTTCTGTCATGTTTTGGGACTTTTATCGACGCTTCTGGACGGCTCATATTTTAAACGAGCTATACTAGCAAGGTAAGCTACGGACGTACCGTAACTAACGCTAGCGAAGTTAACTAGTTACAATACTGTAAACCAGCTAGCTTGGTGACAAAGGGTATGACAAATGCTAGCGAGCTAATTGCACTAGTTGCAATATGGGTTACGTCCAATGTCAGCGTTAGGCTAGCTAACAAGTGGCGGTTTTCGTGCAGCTAGCTGTTGGCTACAACATGGCCATTTCGCTGTCTGAATTTCAAGCTAGTTAACTTAGTAACTAAAAAAGAAATGTTAACTGTCACATTAACACCGTATCTTAGTGATTTTTGTTATACGGTATTGTTCTGGTGGACAAACTAAAACCACTAACATATTGCAAGTGACATCTCACTCTTTGCTCTGTGTGAGTGCTGAGTCGTTACATAGTCGGATAAACTCGAATTATATATATATATATATAATCGTGTCTCTTGGCGGCCGCACTGAGAGCCAGTTGGTCCCGTTTTGACCCCTTTTACACTGTCAGATTGTGAGTAGGGGGTGTGTCCCAGCTGGGCTGGATGAGTCAAGGCAGATTTACTTATCTAAGCCTCTTAGACGCACAAGCATTAGGTAGGCAGTGTTCAGTACACAACCCTATCAGGCCTTCTTGCCCCTTGAACCTATTTTTCCAATGCAGAGAGCAATCAGTCAGATGTACCACATCAAACCGAGGTACAATTCGTTTTATATATTAATATATGTGGATATTAATGAATAACTTAAGCAAAGAAGGCCATTATGATAATGATACAGTGCATTCGGAAAGTATTCAGACCGCATGACTTATTCCACGTTGTTACGTTAGCCTTATTCTAAAATGGATTCCCCTCAATCTACACACAATAGCCCATAATGACAAAGCGAACACAGGTTTAGACATTTTTGGAAATGTATTTAAAATAAAAACTGAAATCACATTTGCATAAGTATTCAGAACCTTTACTCAGTACTTTGTTGAAGCACCTTTGGCAGTGATTACAGCCTTGAGTATGATGCTACAAGCTTGGCACACCTGTATTTGTGGAGTTTTTCCCCATTCTTCTCTGCAGATCCTCTCAAGCTCTGTCAGGTTGGATGGGGAGCGTCGGTGCACAGCAATATTCAGGTCTCTCCAGAGATGTTCGATCGGGTTCAAGTCCGGCCTCTAGCTGGGCCACTGAAGGACATTGAGACTTGTCCTGAAGCCACTCCTGCGTTGTGTTGGCTGTATGCTTAGGGTTGTCGTCTTGTTGGAAGGTGAACCTTCGACCCAGTCTGAGGTCCTTAGTGCTCTGGAGCAGGTTTTCATCAAAGATCTCTGTACTCCGTTAATATTTCCCTTGATCCTGACTAGTCTCCCAGTCCCTGCCACTGAAAAACATCCCCATAGCATGTTGCTGCCACCACACTTCACCGTAGGGATGGTGCCATGTTTCCTCCAGAGGTGACGCTTGGCATTCAGGCCAAATAGTTCAATATTGCTTTCATCATACCAGAGAATCGTGTTTTTCATGCGCTGAGAGTCCTTTAGGTGCCTTTTGGCAAACTCCAAGCTGGCTGCCTTTTACTGAGGAGTGGCTTCCATCTGGCCACTCTACCATAATTGGTGGAGTGCGGCAGAGGTGGTTGTCCTTCTGGAAGGTTCTCCCATCGCCACAGAGTAACTCTGTCAGATTGACCATCAGGTTCTTGGTCCCCTCCCTTCTTCCCCGATTGCTCAGTTTGGCTGGGCAGGCAGCTCTAGGAAGAGTCTTGGTGGTTCCAAACTTCTTCCATTTTAAGAACGATGGAGGCATTGTATTCTTGGGGGACCTTCAATGCTGCAGAATTTTTTGGGTACACTTCCCAGATCTGTGTCTCGACACAATCCTGTCTCAGAGCTCTACGGACAATTCAGCGCATGAACTTCCGGTGCCGACAGAGATGGCAGCCTCGCTTCACGTTCTCAGGAAACCATGCAGTATTTAGTTTTTTTCTGTATTACTTCTTACATTGTTACCCCGGGAAATATTAAGTTTTATTACATACAACCGGGAGGAACTATTGGATATAAGAGCAACGTCAACTTACCAACATTACGACCAGGAATACGACTTTCCCGAAGAGGATTCTCTGTTTGGTACCCCAACTAGGACAATAGACTGGATCGCACCCAGCGACTCAAAACAACGACGGCGCAGGAGAAGAGGGAAACGCGGCGGTCTTTTGGTCAAGCTACGTAGACTGGCGCATCGTGCACCTCTCCCGAGTATTTTAATCGCCAATGTACAGTCTCTGGACAACAAAGTGGACGAAATCAGATCGAGGGTTGCCTTTCAGAGAGACATCCGAGACTGCAACGTTCTTTGCTTCACGGAAACATGGCTCACTCAGGACACGTTATCTGAGTCGGTACAGCCACCTGGTTTCTCCACGCATCGCGCCGACAGAAACAAACATCTATCTGGTAAGAATAAGGGCGGGGGTGTGTGTCTTATGATTAACGAGACGTGGTGTGATCATAACAACATACAGGAACTCAAGTCCTTTTGTTCACCTGACATAGAATTCCTTACAATCAAATGCCGACCGCATTATCTACCAAGAGAATTCTCCTCGATTATAATCACAGCCGTGTACATTCCCCCTCAAGCTGATACATCGACGGCACTGAAAGAAATTAATTGGAAATTTTACCAGCATATCGAATGTGCCACCCGGGCTGGTAAAATCCTGGATCATTGTTATTCCAACTTCCGTGATGCATACAAGGCTATTCTCTGCCCTCCTTTCGGCAAGTCTGACCATGACTCCATTTTGTTGCTCCCAGCCTACAAACAGAAACTAAAACAGGAAACGCCCGTTCTCAGGTCTGTTCAACGCTGGTCTGACCAATCCGATTCCATGCTGCAAGACTGCTTTGAGCACGTGGATTGGGATATGTTCCGGATAGCGTCGGACAACGACATTGATGTATATGCTGATTCAGTGAGCGAGTTTATTAACAAGTGCATTGGTGATGTTGTACCCATAGCAAATATTAAAACCTTCCCCAACCAGAAACCGTGGATTGATGGCAGCATTTGCACAAAACTGAAAGCGCGAACCACTGCTTTTAACCAGGGTAAGGCTACCGGAAACATGACTGAATACAAAGAGTGTAGCTATTCCCTCCGCAAGGCAATCAAACAAGCTAAGCGTCAATATAGAGACAAAGTAGAGTCACAATTCAACGACTCAGACACAAGAGGAATGTGGCAGGGTCTACAGTCAATCACGGACTACAAAAAGAAAACCAGCCCCGTTGCGGACCATGACGTCCTGCTCCCAGACAAACTAAACAACTTCTTTGCTCGCTTTGAGGACAATACAGTGCCACCGACACGGCCCGCTACCAAAACCTGTGGGCTCACCTTCACCGCAGCCAACGTGAGGAAAACATTTAAATGTGTTAACCCTCGCAAGGCTGCTGGCCAAGATGGCATCCCTGGCCGTGTCCTCAGAGCATGCGCAGACCAGCTGGCTGGTGTGTTTACGGACATATTCAATCAGTCCCTATCCCAGTCTGCTGTTCCCACATGCTTCAAGAGGGCCACCATTGTTCCTGTTCCCAAGAAAGCTAAGGTAACTGAGCTAAATGACTATCGCCCCGTAGCACTCACTTCCGTCATCATGAAGTGCTTTGAGAGATTAGTCAAGGATCATATCACCTCCATCCTGCCAGACACCCTGGACCCACACCAATTTGCTTACCGTCCCAATAGGTCCACAGACGACGCAATCACACTGCACACTGCCCTAACCCATCTGGACAAGAGGAATACTTATGTAAGAATGCTGTTCATCGACTACAGCTCAGCATTTAACACCATAGTTCCCTCCAAGCTCGTCATTAAGCTCGAGACCCTAGGTCTCGACCGAGCCCTGTGCAACTGGGTCCTGGACTTCCTGACGGGCCGGCCCCAGGTGGTGAGGGTAGGAAACAACATCTCCACCCCGCTGATCCTCAACACTGGGGCCCCACAAGGGTGCGTTCTCAGCCCTCTCCTGTACTCCCTGTTTACCCATGACTGCGTGGCCAAGCACGCATCCAACTCAATCATCAAGTTTGCTGACGACACTACAGTGGTAGGCTTGATTACCAACAACGACGAGACGGCCTACAGGGAGGAGGTGAGGGCCCTCGGAGTGTGGTGTCAGGAAAATAACCTCTCACTCAATGTCANCAAAACAAAGGAGATGATCGTGGACTTCAGGAAACAGGAGAGGGAGCACCCCCCTATCCACATCGAGGGGACAGTAGTGGAGAAGGTGGAAAGTTTTAAGTTCCTCGGCGTACACATCACGGACAAACTGAATTGGTCCACCCACACAGACAGCGTGGTGAAGAAGGCGCAACAGCGCCTCTTCAACCTCAGGAGGCTGAAGAAATTCGGCTTGTCACCAAAATCACTCACAAACTTCTACAGATGCACAATCGAGAGCATCCTGTCGGGCTGTATCACCGCCTGGTACGGCAACCGCTCCGCCCACAACCGTAAGGCTCTCCAGAGGGTAGTGAGGACTGCACAGCGCATCACCGGGGGTAAACTACCTGCCCTCCAGGACACCTACACCACCCGATGTCACAGAAAGGCCAAAAAGATCATCAAGGACAACAACCACCCGAGCCACTGCCTGTTCACCCCGCTATCATCCAGAAGGCGAGGTCAGTACAGGTGCATCAAAGCTGGGACCGAGAGACTGAAAAACAGCTTCTACCTCAAGGCCATCAGACTGTTAAACAGCCATCACTAACATTGAGTGGCTGCTGCCAACATACTGACTTAAATCTCTAGCCACTTAAAACATAGGAATTGGATGTAACAATGTATCACTAGCCACTTTAAACAATTTTGTATATAATGTTTACATATCCGACATACTCATATCAAATGTATACACTGTACTCTAAACCATCTACTGAATCTTGCCTATGCCGTTCGGCCATCGACCCAATCTCTAGCCACTTTAATAACTTTAATAATTATAATTGGATGAAATAAATGTATCACTAGCCACTTTAAACAATGCCATTTACATAATGTTTACATATCCTACATTACTCATCTCATATGTATATACTGTACTCCATACCATCTACTGCATCTTGCCTACGCCGGTCAGCCATCGCTCATCCATATATTTATATGTACATACTCGTATTCATTCCTTTACTCTTGTGTGTATAAGGTAGTTGTTGTGAATTTGTTAGATTACTTGTTAGATACTACTGCATGGTCGGAACTAGAAGCACAAGCATTTCGCTACACTCGCATTAACATCCGCTAACCGTGTGTATGTGACAAATAAGAATTGATTTGAATTCCTTCGACCACATGGCTTGGTTTTTGCTTTGACATGCACTGTCAGATGTGGGACCTTTATATAGACAGGTGTGTGTGCCTTTTCCAAATCATGTCGAATCAATGGAATTTACCACAGGTGGACTCCAATCAAGTTGTAGAAATATGTCAAGGATGATCAATGGAAACAGGATGCACGTGAGCTCAATTTCAAGTCTCAAAGCAAAGGGTCTGAATAGTTATGTAAATAAGGTATTTCTGTTCTTTTATTTTTAATACATTTGCAAACATCTCTAAAAACCTGTTTTCACTTTGTCGTTAGGGGGTATTGCTTGTAGATTGATGGAAAAAATATATACAGTTGAAGTCGGACGTTTACATACACTTAGGTTGTAGTCATTAACTCGTTTTTCAACCACTCCACAAATTTCTTGTTAACAAACTATAGTATTGTCAAGTCGGTTAGGACATCTACTTTGTGCATGAAGTAATTTTTCCAACAATTGTTTACAGACCGATTATTTCACTCATAATTCACTGTATCACAATTCCAGTGGGTCAGAAGTTTACATACACTAAGTTGACTGTGCCTTTAAACAGCTTGGAAAATTCCAGAAAATGATGTCATGGCTTTAGAAGCTTCTGATAGGCTAATTGACATCATTTGAGTCAATTGGAGGTGTACCTGTGGATGTATTTCAAGGTCTACCTTCAAACTCAGGTACTCTTTGCTTGACATCATGGGAAAATCAAAAGAAATCAGCCAAGACCTCAGAATTGTTTTTTGTAGACCTCCACAAGTCTGGTTCATCCTTGGGAGCAATTTCCAAATGCCTGAAGGTACCACGTTCATCTGTACAAATAATAGTATGCAAGTATAAACACCATGGCACCATGCAGCCGTCACACCGCTCAGGAAGGAGACGCGTTGCTCCTAGAGATGAGCGTACTTTGGTGTGAAAAGTGCAAATCAATCCCAGAACAACAGCAAAGGACCTTGTGAAGATGCTGGAGGAAACCGGTACTAAAGTATCTATATCCACAGTTAAACGAGTCCTATATCGATATAACCTGATAGGCCGCTCAGCAGGGAAGAAGCCACTGCTCCAAAACCGCCATAAAAAAGCCAGACTACGGTTTGCAACTGCACATGGGGACAAAGATTGTACTTTTTGGAGAAATGTCCTCTGGTCTGATGAAACAAAAATAGAACTGTTTGGCCATAATGACCATCGTTATGTTTGGAGGAAAAAGGGGGACGCTTGCAAGCCGAAGAACACCATCCCAACCGTGAAGCACGGAGGTGGCAGCATCATTTTGTGGGGGTGCTTTGCTGCAGGAGGGACTGGTGCACTTCACAAAACAGATGGCATCATGAGGGAGGAAAATTATGTGGATATATTGAAGCAACATCTCAAGACATCAGTCAGGAAGTTAAAGCTTGGTTGCAAATGGGTCTTCCAAATGGACAATGACCCCAAGCATACTTCCAAAGTTGTGGCAAAATGGCTTAATGACAACAAAGTCAGGGTATTGGAGTGGCCATCACAAAGCCCCGACCTCAATCCTATAGAACATTTGTGGGCAGAACTGAAAAAGCGTGTATAAGCAAGGAGGTCTACAAACCTGACTGTTACACTAGCTCTGTCAGGAGGAATGGGCCAATATTCACCCAACTTTATGTGGGAAGCTTGTGGAAGGCTACCTGAAACGTTTGACCCAAGTTAAACAATTTAAAGGCAGTGCTACCAAATACTAATTGAGTGTATGTAAACTTCTGACCCACTGGGAATGTAATGAATTAAATAAAAGTTGAAATAAATCATTCTCTCTACTATTATTCTGACATTTCACATTCTTAAAATAAAGGGGTGTTCCTAACTGACCTAAGACAGGGAATTTTTACTAGGATTAAATGTCAGGATTTGTGAAAAACAGAGTTTAAATGTATTTAGCTAAGGTGTATGTAAACTTCCGACTTCAACTGTATATAGCCGAGGGTCTCATAGTCCAAAAACAGCATTGGCCATTGGACTGCTCAGTCCAAACAACTAACTTTTACGATGAATCACCTTGTATATTTAATACATATTAGAATAAGGCTGTAGCGTAACAAAATGTGGAAAAAGGGAAGGGGTCCAAATGCACTGTATATTCTGAATTGGGGGACTATGGACAAAAATCCACTTTTTTTGTTTGAACGCCCCCAATCTTTAGTAACTCTTAGACAAATTATGCCATGACTATTAAAGTTTTATTCTGAATTGGGGAGGATGGACAAATATCCACAGGTTTTTTGTTTATTTGTAGGATTTGGGTGCTTTCAATCTTCAATAGCTTTTACACAAAGTGTGACATGACTACAGAATGAGCCCCAAAACATGCTTTTATTTATTGATTTTGATTATATAACTGACATTTTTATAATACATTTGTCATGCCTACTAAATGGAATTCAAGTAATTGAACCCGACGTTGGTCAATTAGTTGTTTAATTATCGAGGGATAAAACAAAATCTTCTGTATAATCGCTCTGCTCTAACAGTAGCTCATCTCTGTAATGCATCGCCCCTATTACACTCCTTTCATGCAACATTTCAGCAGGTGTAGTTCACGCCACCCAAAAATGATCAATAACAATAAGCCTTAAAGGTATGGTCCAGGCTACTTTCATGTTGAGGTAAGAAATGATCTTACTCAAGGTTGTGACTAGAGGTCAACCGATTAATCGGCATGGCCGATTTTCAAGTTTTCATAACAATCGGTAATCTGCATTTTTGGACGCCGATTACATTGGACTCCACGAGGAGACTGCGTGGCAGGCTGACCACCTGTTACGCGAGTGCAAGGAGCCAAGGTAAGTTGCTAGCTAGCATTAAACTTATCTTATAAAAAACTATCAATCTTCACATAATCACTAGTTAACTACACATGGTTGTTGATATTACTAGTTTATCTAGCTTGTCCTGTGTTGCATATTATCAATGCGGTGCCTGTTAATTTATCATCGAATCACAGCCTACTTCGCCAAACAGGTGATGATTTAACAAGCGTATTTGCGAAAAAAGCACTGTCGTTGCACCAACGTGTACCTAACCATAAACATCAATGCCTTTCTTAAAATCAACACACAAGTACATTTTTTTAAACCTGCATATTTAGTTAATATTGCCTGCTAACATGAATTTATTTTAACTAGGGAAATTGTGTCACTTCTCTTGCGTTCTGTGCAAGCAGAGTCAGGGTATATGCAGCAGTTTGGGCCGCCTGACTCGTTGCGAACTGTGTGAAGACCATTTCTTCCTAACAAAGATTTGCCAGAATTTTACATAATTATGACATAACATTGAAGGTTGTGCAATATAACAGCAATATTTAGACTTAGGGTTGCCGAATAAACGTTTTGTTTTCGAAATGATAGTTTCCGGATTTTACCATATGAATGACCTAAGGCTCGTATTTCTGTGTTTTATTATATTATAATTAAGTATATAATTTGATATTTGATAGAGCAGTCTGACTGAGCGGTGGTAGTCAGCAGCAGGCTCGTAAGCATTCATTCAAACAGCACTTTCCTGCTTTTGCCAGCAGCTCTTCGCTGTGCTTCAAGCATTGCGCTGTTTATGACTTCAAGCCTATCAACTCCCGAGATTAGGCTGGCATAGTGCCTATAAGAACATCCAATAGTCAAAGGTATATGAAATACAAATGGTATAGAGAGAAATAGTTCTATAATAACTTCTTATCTGGGAATATTGAAGACTCGTGTTAAAAGGAACCACCAGCTTTCATATGTTCTCATGTTCTGAGCAAGGAACTTAAACGTTAGCTTTTTTACATGGCACATATTGCACTTTGACTTTCTTCTCCAACACTGTTTTGCATTATTTAAACCAAATTGAACGTGTTTCATTATTTATTTGAGACTAAATTGATTTTATTTATGTATTATATTAAGTTAAAATAAGTGTTCATTCAGTATTGTTGTAATTGTCATCATTACAAATATACACTGCTCAAAAAAATAAAGGGAACACTTAAACAACACAATGTAACTCCAAGTCAATCACACTTCTGTGAAATCAAACTGTCCACTTAGGAAGCAACACTGATTGACAATAAATTTCACATGCTGTTGTGCAAATGGAATAGACAACAGGTGTAAATTATAGGCAATTAGCAAGACACCCCCAATAAAGGAGTGGTTCTGCAGGTGGTGACCACAGACCACTTCTCAGTTCCTATGCTTCCTGGCTGATGTTTTGGTCACTTTTGAATGCTGGCGGTGCTTTCACTCTAGTGGTAGCATGAGACGGAGTCTACAACCCACACAAGTGGCTCAGGTAGTGCAGCTCATCCAGGATGGCACATCAATGCGAGCTGTGGCAAGAAGGTTTGCTGTGTCTGTCAGCGTAGTGTCCAGAGCATGGAGGCGCTACNTCTCGCTCCATCCACCAACGCCACGTTGCACCACAGACTGTCCAGGAGTTGGCGGATGCTTTAGTCCAGGTCTGGGAGGAGATCCCTCAGGAGACCATCCGCCACCTCATCAGGAGCATGCCCAGGCGTTGTAGGGAGGTCATACAGGCACGTGGAGGCCACACACACTACTGAGCCTCATTTTGACTTGTTTTAAGGACATTACATCAAAGTTGGATCAGCCTGTAGTGTGGTTTTCCACTTTAATTTTGAGTGTGACTCCAAATCCAGACCTCCATGGGTTGATACATTTGATTTCCATTGATAATTTTTGTGTAATTTTGTTGTCAGCACATTCAACTATGTAAAGAAAAAAGTATTGAATAAGATTATTTAATTCATTCAGATCTAGGATGTGTTATTTTAGTGTTCCCTTTATTTTTTTGAGCAGTGTATATAAAAAATATATATAATAATCGGTATCTGCATTGAAAAATCATAATCGGTCGACCTCTAGTTGTGACACCTCCCATTGTCAGCTTGGAGAGATGTGTGTGCAGGTTGTTTTACGGACGGGACTTCACGCATTGATACTGACCCAAATATGTTTGATTTCAGTATGGAGTGTTTTAGATATCCATTCAGGATGAATTACGTTTTTAATATTGTATTATTTAAATTATATAAACTATTGGAGATTAAAAGCCACAAAAACAATTGGATTTCAGAATATGTAATTTTCATAGTCATGGCATGCTTTGTATAAAAGCTATTGAAGATTGAATGCCAAAAAATACACAAATCTAAGGCAGGCAGACAGGCAGTAACCTTATTTAAATTGAGATTTTAAAATGGTGTCAGGCCCAATCGCAGTATAATATTGTTTAGGGGAAGGAGCACATATGTAGGGCTTAATAGCTTACTTTGATGTTTAGGTTGTTTGATTCATTTAGTGTACTTTTCTTGTTTAGCATTCATAATCAACCAACTGAAATCAGTTTTTAGCTTTACTAGCCTATTCACCTTTTTGTAATTTTTAAAAACTAATGCTGTTCCTCAGTTTGAAAACAACCCAAGTCCTGTTTATGGCCCTATCCCTGTGGTATTTAAAGATCTGAAGGGACAGGATAGGTGTGGGCTCCACCTAGCCATTTAATGGGCCTGGACTGGAGTAGAATCTGCCTTATTTCCTCCATACACCAGGCTCATACAGTAGAGCTCTCCTCTGAGCCCCTCTGTGTGTGTTCTCTCACTGTCGAGTTACACAGCACAAAGATCCCTGCTCCTTTGTTGTTGTCCATGAAGTGGTGCGTGATGGGGTTTTTCAGTTGTATAAAAGGCTGCTTTTCCCCCTGCACCCCCTCTAGTTCCCCTTTAGAGAAGTCCAAACAACACCAATGTCCCCTGCAGCTTTACAATTCAGAAATATAATGTTTCTGTCTCTCTCAAAGCCTTAAGAATGAATGTACAGCATTTCTAGAGAACAGGTGAAAAGGTGTTTTAAAACCTTTCCATTCATTCAATTCAAAAACACTGTTTTTAAGGATATTCGAGATGATATGCCTGATCAAGGAGCTGGGCTGTGCAGAATCAGTAGCTCATTATTAGGTGATCAAGATTAGCAAATGCTGCAACTGACATTAACATCTGAAAGCCTTGGTGCCAGACTTTTTGTTGTTTCTTTTGCGTTGTTGAGTGCAGAAAAAGGCAGATACTCTAGGCTTGTTGACTGAGGCTGTAGATTCTGAATGGGGGACTTTACAAGGCTATGAGTACGAGCAGTTCACCAGTTTGATAAGGGTGATTCCAGCGTTATGGATATCACAATTGCATGCAAAATCACAACGTTAATGTCTCACAGAATGAACAAACAAAATATAGGCAAAATGAAACGTATGTGTGTGTCTATGGTACCCCATGGGGGGAGTGTGTACCCCAAAAATGCTTTTTTTTCAATGGTGGCATGTTGAAGAAATAAAGAAAATAAGAAGCGTTATGGATGTTTCATGACATGAACAAGCTTTTTAGAGAGATTGAACATATAAGCAAACGTCTGAGGTTGTACAGTGCATTCTGAAAATATTCAGACCCCTTGACTTTTTTCAAATTTTGTTACGTTACAGCCTTATTATAAAATGTATTAAATCGTCCCCCACTCTTAAATCTACACACAATACCCCATAATGACAAAGCAAACACTGTTTTTTAGAAACTTTGTAAATGTTAAATTTACATAAGTATTCAGACCCTTTACTAAGTACCTTGTCGAAGTACCTTTGGCAGCGATTACAGCCTCGATTCTTCTTGGGCATGACGCTACAAGCTTTAAAAAATAAGCACTTTTTTTTTATGTCCATTTTAGAATAAGGCTGTAACGTAACAAAATGTGGAAAAAGGAAAGAGGTCTGAATACTTTCTGAATGCACTGTAAGTCTCGGATCAAAACATAGATATCCATTTCGAAGGAAATGCTTGGCTAAACACACAAACATATATTTTAATAATGTAATTTCCATTATTACTTTAGAGAGGTACAACGACCGTTATGGATGTTAGTCTGAAATATAAAATCTTAATGAAAGTTAGCTTTACAGAGAAAGTTTAATAATCTGATGTAAGGTGTATGTTATACAAACCTTTTTGTAAAAAACGTTCTGGATTATACATTGCCTGACCCAGTCACTCCCCCTATATTTACAAGACTGTAGATCATGCAAACAAAACTCAAAAGACACTCAATTTGCTCTGTATTGCTTCATTAACATCTCATCTTCCTCATTAACATTGGGGGACAGGTGTGAGTGGAAAAACAAGCTCTGTGAGCCCTTTCTAATAGCAATGAAATATGAATGACTAAAAGCCTTATTTGAGAGTTGGCCTCCTACACTATAATATTTAAAAAATCATGCAATTCCTGCTTTAACTGGTCAAATAAAGCCTGAACTCCAACATATAGACATGAATGATAATTAGGAACGTGGTTTCATTTGGAAATGTAACTTTATTTTTACATGCTCAGGTTGACTTTAACATGGAATCACCAATAACTGCCTTTTGGTGACACTACTTTCTCTGTAGCGGGGAGCATGGACAGCTCCGTGACCCTGTGGCAGTTCCTTCTCCAGCTCCTATTGGATCCCACCAATGATCAGCTGATCTGTTGGACCAATGAGGAGGGCGAGTTCAAGCTGCTGCAGGCGGAGGAGGTGGCCAAGCTGTGGGGCACCCGGAAGAACAAACCCAGCATGAACTACGACAAGCTCAGCAGAGCCCTAAGATACTACTACGACAAGGTACACACACACATGCATAGGCCCCTATAAGGTCTATACAATTTTTTCCCCTAATTCTACTTAGTTTTTTTCCCAAGTTTTTTTCTGATTTGTCCAAGATGTTTTCAGGTTTTTGCTCTCAAGATCACAATTTTTTGTAGAAAGAACATCCAATTAAAGTCCACAGCAATGCTTAAACTAAATCAGCAGACCACTTTTGAGGTCTGGGAAAAATCTAAGATTCAAGTGCACACCAGCAAGTGCACACAGTGTCATTGGCTCAGTTGGTAGAGCATGGTGCTTGCAACTCCAGGGTTGTAGGTTTGATTCCCACGGGGGACCAGTATGAAAATGTATGCACTCACTACTGTAAGTTGCTCTGGATAAGAGTGTCTGCTAAATGACTAAAATGTCAAATGTAAAATACTTGTTTGGTTAGCGCTGTTTTATGTAGTGCACATGTGATTGCAGAGTTTGCTAAACAAATACCCTCTGGAATGATGAAAATAATCATATCATTCTGCCAGGTAGGCATAAACTACTTTGTAGTTAACATTCAATTGCGAAAGTTTTTTTCTACCAGAATACACAAACGAGCACACAGACAGGGATTCACACGTTGCCTCTTCAGAAAGTTGAAGGAAAATAAGAATCACTGAAGCATTTTTTTTCATGTCCTATGATAATCTTGGGCAAGTCGATACATTTTCAAATAAGTTCATTTTTTTATATTGTTGAATCCAGTTTTAATGTCTGGATTACGTGATCTCGTCCGCGTTCTCTGCATCACAGATTTTATAGGGCCCTACACAAACACACACACACACACGCAGACATACGTGCAGCATGAATTACAACAAACTCAGCAGAATACCACGTTCCTAATTATCAAGGTACACACACTCAAACTTACACTCCCACATAATGCATTAACTTTGACATGGGGCCCCTTGATGAGACCTGTTGAAAGTGAGTGCAGGGTTTAGTTTAATGCTGGGCTGGGTAAAGCTATGGGTAGGGAAGTTTCTGTTTTGCCATCCTGTGATGTCACCACACCACCCAGAGTACTGCTGGGTTCATGTGTCGCTGTGTGTCTCGTCCACTCTGCCTGTGGTTTGGCCTAAAGACAGCCTGCCTCTCAGTGGGTGCGGTGGTGAGCTGTGTTTAGCTTGGTACAGACAGGAAGAATGGAACAGTCCCACACAGTGGTTACTCTGTGGGTTGTTTTTGGAAGAGAGAGAGAGGGGAAGGGGAGGAAAGAGAGAGTAGTGTCTGTCTTGTGTACATCTTTTTCCACATAGCGTAACATTTCTCGCTCTCCCCTACTCTCTCTTCTAGAACATCATTAAGAAGGTGAACGGGCAAAAGTTTGTGTACCGTTTCGTCTCCTACCCAGACATCCTGAAAGGGGATGCCTCTGCTCGGCCGGAGGGGGAGGGGGGTGCAGGGGGTAGCCTGCCCATGTCCGAGAGGGGGGACAACAACTCCCGAGATGGTGAAGGTGGGGACAGGGGTAGCGGTATGACAGCGACACAGGGGTCCAGTACTAAGCCGTCCAACCGTAATGACTACATCCACTCTGGCCTGTACACCTCCTTCACCCTCACCTCGCTGCAAACTGGACGCCAGCTCTTCAAGTCCATTAAGATGGAGAACCCTGCAGACAAGATGGCTGACAGGAAGTCCAATACCCAGGCTCAAGACCCGCCCTCTCAGCAGCCAATGCTGTCGCCGTCAGTTATCAAGTTCGGGACCACCCCTCCCAAAAGAAGCCCTCCCCATCCTCTGGTTACAATAGAAACACCTAATCCGCCATTGTGCCCTACCATGGGCGATGTCGTGATGACACACTCCGTCCTCCTGCCTCAGTCTGTGTGTGCGTTTGAGCAAGCCAAGCCCATGGAATCCTCCAGTACTCGAATCCTGAATAGTTTCAGCCTATCAGAGTTGCCCTCTCGGAGCCCCTCCCCCAGCATGGTGCCTGACTCCACCCAGGAGCTGGTGATTGACAGCGACATCGAGTCCATCGCCTCCCAGCCCACAGAGACACAGATACAGGGGGTAAGGAAAACACACACAACCTACTGCGACATGGAGACCATCTCCTTCCAGTCCAGAGTCGCAGATTACTCAACATGAAGATGGATATAGCATTCATGTTTTTGCTTTCTGTGATTCAACTGCTTTCTCCCCCATCTCTCAGGTGCAGAGTTCTGGCCAAGTGTTAGGTGGTGAGGTCTGTGTAGAGAACAGGGACAAGGGAGGGAATAGGGAGATGAGTTTGTCTTCGTTGTGTGTGAGTGGCCATATCACAGGGGGCAAGGCCCGCAAGGCTCCTAAAGTCCTGGAGCTGTCCACTCCTACACTGGTGGTCACCACCTCTGACCTCTCACCTATGAACCTCTACAGCCCCTCCCTTCCCACCGCCTCTCTCACACCAGCATTGCTACAGGTGAGACACACACACATTCATTTTTACACAATCTTATACACTCCACACTCACTCAGAATTATTGTTTGAGATGTGTTCTTGATTAGGAGAAGTCACATTTACAATTAGGGACAAGGCTAAGTGAAATGTAAACACATTTCATTGCTAGTTTCCTCCCAGCAGATGGCAGCAGTGTTGTAGTGTTATTGAACACCCATTCTACCAGTCTGAACAGAGTTACCATGACAATGGGATGTTGACCGTTTGACCACATGACAATGTGTTCCTGTTGTGATCATAAGATTAGATTAGCAGGACCTGACAATGGTCTCAGTATTCTCTCAGATTCTCCCTCTATGGTTTAACGTCTATGTTAATGTGGTCATGAGACAGCGCTGTTTGAGCCAGACCCAGGCCAGCTTCTCCTCTTGGTTGACTTTTTTCTTTGGGCTGCTGGGAAACCATCAAAGCCTTCATTATGGATACAGAAGAGCACATCTTTTCTCTTCTGGTCTTTATCAAGTCTGCATGACTACTTGCACTTAAAGCTAGAATTCTAGTTTTGAGAACAATATTCCCAAATGACTACTTATGTGTCCAAATCTGTTGCTAACTAGCTCCTTGTGCGTTTTGTGTGTGTGTGTATTTACAGACACCCACTCTGTTGCTGACCCCCAGTCCCCTTCTGTCTAACATCCACTTCTGGAGCACGCTCAGCCCGGTGGCTCCCCTCAGCCCTGCCACCCGGCGCCAGCAGGGAGCACACACCCTGTTCCAGGTCAGAACACAATCCCTCTCTCATCACTCTATCCTGACTCATCCCTCTCTCAGGGAAACCTCCAATCTCAACTGCACTTCAGTCTTTCTCTTATCCCTCTTTCTGTCCTTGTCCTCTCTGTCAGTTCAATATGCATACTAGTGTGCTCCGAGCATGGAACGGTAATCGGAGTACGAGTCCAAATCAGAGTATACGAAACAGAGCACGGATGGCTGTTCTCAGATGCATACTTCGTTTGTACACATTTCTCAGTATTAATCGATTCAAGCTTAAATTATTCCCAGGATTGTTGGCGTAATATGACGAGCCAAGTAAAAAAACTACAACATTTCTTGAAAACAATGGCGGCTGGTTTTTGAGCTGAAGTGAGAGAAAATTAACTCAGACTTTGGAATGAAAAGTTGCCCAATCACATCTCATGTTGTCTTGATATGTTAAAAATAAATATGTACTGTGTTAATTATGAAATGTTTAACTGCCTAGAATATCCACTGTAGTGTGCGTAGACCGCAGGCTACCTGACAAAGAATTGGTAGCTAACGTTGGCCATCTACATTACATTTTCATTACATTAGTTTTAGGTCGTTTTTTACATGTAAAACTAGCTGGCTGGCTAGATTTAATACTTTTCACATATAGGTGACTGATAATTATGAAGTTACATGCTTGCGTTTACTTTATGTAGTTGTTTTGGTCAAAGGTAATGCAGTAGCAGGGGAGTGTATCTCAAAATGTACATTTTTATGCATTCTCCACACTCTAGTGTCCTCGGAGAACGAACTCTGAGCATTAGTGTGGAGCAGGGTAGTATGCATATTGAGAAACACCCTGTGTTTCTACTCCTTACTGTGTCGTCTGTTTCTGTCCTCTATTCTAGGGACCCAAATTCTGCTCTTTATGACCCATTTGAAGCAGTTCTGTGTTCTCATGTGTTCTCTTATGTGTTCTCTTCCAGTTCCCCTCGGTGCTCACCCCTCATTTCCATATCCCCACACACAGCCTGGATGGGACCAACACCCCTGGACCCCTCACCCCAGACCCTCATAAGACATAAGAGACCTTATCTTGGAACCTGTGGAGCCCCCAGACACTGAGGCCCTACTTCTGCACCCCCCAAACAGACACAAGACACAGTGGTTCACAACTCCCCTAAAGAGGGCTTAGCCAGACTTTTTAGGAATTGCCATGGTAACGGGTGCTGCAAAGATCACGGATTGGATGCTGAGCAGTCACAATTGTGCATCTCTACCTGGAACAGGCAAGTGTGTCTCCGTTCTTGAGACCAATGGTATTACAGATATATATATATTTTTTATATGTGAACCTTCATATTATTTCCTTCTATTCTGTTTGATGCTGTGTTGTCAATTCCAACTCTGTTTTTAGATGTTTTCATGTATAATTTTCCTGTTATTTGTTGTATGTTTTAAACCAGGGGTCACCAACAGGTCAATCGCCAGCGACCACCTGTGAGTAGCTCGCCAAACAATTCTGAAAGTACATGCAATTTTCACGTGTTCCACTGCAAACTGACATATACAAATCTCACAAATATCAGACACCGCAAGTTCCCAGCTACTATCTAACCAACGCAACATTGACATTATCCCACCCCTGGTTAGCCACTATTGGCTTAAAAAGCCAAACCTAACACAATATCTGCCAATGAATTTCCAGCAATATTGCCCCTTTCTGTCTGTGTAGTGCGGGCGTTTGTCTTACTTTGTGTGTAGCCAGTAGTGATGAGTCGTTTGGGAACGGCTCTTTTTGTGAACGTCGGGAACCGAATCGCAAATGTGAAAGAGCTGTTCATTTGGCTCCCTGATTTGCATACTTTTACTATTGCTTTTGAGCTCCAGACATCGATTATCTGAAGATAAATGATAAAAACATTCTCTGAAGATGGTAATTCCTCAGTGCAGGAACAACATAGTGAGGAGAGAGCGTCATTAAGTCCATCTAATAATTTAGTCACAATCTGACATAATGATAGGCAACGTTTTAGGATTTAAATTAGAGATTGACTTAACTTTCATGGTTTTATGTCAATTTCTAAGCATTACAGAGCAAAGAGCCGTTTGGGAGCCAAATTAACGTCTATTTCAGGTGAACGGCGCCAAATGATCCGGCTCACAGAAAAGACTCGGAATGCCCATCACTAGTAGGCAGTTCATGTGATAACCGTCTTGTGGGTTGACAGAAATACTTTCCCCAAAACCTTCTCAATTAAATGCTAACTGCAAAATAGGCTTACCTGGCAGAAGTATATCATGAGTAAGTATGTCATTTGTATCGATTATTTGCGAACTGCGTGAAATGAGCAGCAGCACTACAGAACCATCGCTAGACCGGTACATTAGACGGCACACTAGATGCGCAATTAAATATTAAAGAAGGGGAATTTCACTCAAATCTAAATGTTCGTTGTTGTTAAGCATTGACGTTGATTCAGAACATCCAATTGTTGTTGTTTCACTATGAACAATTGTAATTTTTGAGTGACAAACTAAAAAATCTAAAACCAGGAAAAATAAAACGGAGAAAATAGAATTTGGGAAAATATTAATCAAATTTGGGGATTTCTTTTTGTTGATTTTTATAGGGCCCTCCTTAGTTTTTTATTAACCATTCGCCAGGTATATTGACAGAACAGTGCACTACTTTCTCTTGTACACTAAGGATCTGTAGAGGAGAGGAGAATAATGTATATATTTGAAAGCTAGAAAATAAATTGTGGCTCGTGACATGTTTCATTTGTTAAAAGTTGGAGACCACCTCAGATGGGAAATTCTTCAACTGGCCTCTCTGCTTGCCAATACCAACTCTACCCTTACCATAACCCTCATCTGAAACTTTACCCTCACATCAATCCCAAACCTCAATCCCCTCTTCTACATGCTATTATATATGAAGCAGTGTGAGGTCTGTCAGAAACATGCCCCTGCTCTCTGAAGTGTGTAACTGTTGCCATAACAGATTAAGTCCTTACTGTAATGCCCTCACTTAGACCAGTAGGGAGGCCACATCAGAACAAAACCAAACCACCTCACACCCACCATTTATACCAGAGACAAATGGGCATATGTGACCTGTGGGTTTGTAATGCTTGAATTTGTGTGAAAAAGCCCCTATCCCTCTGTGGGTCCATTTTATGAGAAGCCATAACCCTTACCTTTACCCCAACCTTAAACCTAGCCTTAACCATATGCCAAACCCTAACCTACAAACTGAATCTAAACAAACCTGTGGCCTCAGGTAGTACAATGGACCGATTATTATTATCACCTCCTTTGACAAATAGCCACTAACCTTGTGGAGATTGAGCAAATAATGATCCTCACCCTAAACTAACCCTAAGGCTATGCACTTCTGTTGATATAAAGCCATAAGAAAAACATTACATGTTTGAAGGAAAATCACATCTTGACTCCGAGTATAGAATTGATAAGTGAGGAGTACTTTCGCTGGTGCTAGTTTTGGATGGCTAATTGTCACTCTAACCTGCAGCATTGCTCCATAAGACTCAGCCTTGCTAATGTGGTGCCTTAACCCCCAAGCCCAAGCCAAACATGAAGAGGAGGAACAACCATCCCTCCTCTCCACCCTATCCTACTCCCTCTGCCCTGGTCTCCAGTGCCTATACGCTCTCCCTGGGAGCAAACCTCAACTTCTACAGAGCACTAACAGTATTTGGTTTATAACGTGAATTGATAAAGTAATAGACTACATAATGTAAGTATTATAGATTTCTACCGGTCCTTTACTCGTCTGTAAAGTCGTCTCTCCTATGTGTTTCTTCTCCCAGGTGTGGGTAAAATGACCCTTGTGTGTAAAACGACCCTTGCCATGACATGGCCAGTGAATAGCCTGGATGGTGCCAGTCTGTTTCTGCTTTGCAAACATGTCACCTTGTCAAGACTGTTTAGAAAGGGCAATGATGTGGCACGGTTGAAGGCAGAAGCAGGCTACTGTCAGCATACCCACACAGGGTGTTCACAAAGCCTGTCACAATAGCGTTTTTTATGTATTCTCATGACGTTGTAATGTGACATAACATTTACATTTTGGTTTGTATGATTCATGTTTTAGAACAGGTTTGCATAGGTATTATGATTTGAATGACAGTCATCTTAAGTATGGAATATCGTCACCCACATTTGCAAGTCCTGTGAATGAGGAACATGAGGTTTTAATGTACCACAAATAATTTCTAGGGAGATTCTGCTAATCTCGATTTTGCACGAGCTAAAACATGTACAGTACACATGTATATGATTTATCAGTACACCATCCTGTCTTAATCCCTCTTCTTTCCCGCTCTTTGTGTCTTATCTGCTTATGAGGTGTCAGATACAATCATATGACAGAGAAAATAGTGATGTGAACTTCAGCTGACATGTATTCAATGAATTTCATCTACCCCTCCCCTATCACCCTAACAATCTGAATTGTAATCTGTGTTTTTGTTACATGGCCAGATGCGAGGCTCCATGCTGTTCTATAGTCTGTTTTCAATGGTGATGTCTTTGGTTTTTACACGGTTTTCTATACTCATTGTTGGACTAATGGCATTGACTATTTGAGCATCGAAACCTTAAGGAGTGAAACTTAAATCCATGTCTTTGTTAAGTATTTTGGTATTGCTAATATTGTCTGTGCAGGTGTGTGTCTTAATGTTGGCATTTAGAACAATAGGGTGCCTGTAGTATGAGATTTTACAGCATTGCTTTTTTGTTTCAAATTAGACTTTTTCCCCAGTGTTCTTTCAAAAATCTATATTGATCTAATTATAGCTGTAACTGAATATGTACATTTCTATTTCCAAATCAACAGCAAATCTATGCACAAAGTACTTTATAATGCAAATCTAAGGATTAAAATCTTAAATGTTTATATTCTAAGGAAGTGTGTCTAAGAGGCATGACTTTAAATGAAGCAGAGTCCCTATGTTTAGTTTGTCCTTATAACAGATGTGTATTTCCTGTAAACTACAGAGTTAGATTTAACTTGATACAGTAGTCAGAAACCGAGTTCTATATACATAACTATAGTTCTGATAAAGACAACCTCTGAATACGTAGCCATATTAAGGATTTTCACCTGTTGCAGGTATGTATGAACCTTGATTCATGTTTCATTCATTAGACCCTGTTGATCTAAGTTACATAACAAAAAAATCCCCATCAAAATCTGTCAATTTAAGATAATGTTGTTTTTTTGCATTGGATGTGTCTCAATCCACCGCGTCTGCCAGTGTGACACTTCCACATCTGAGGTGAAAGGTGGCAGAGCTAGACCGGTGTTTGTCAGACCATGAGACATCCCAAAAATCGGTCTTCACACAAACGTCTAGCGTCTGAACGGTTTGACCTACTCTGTGGAAAGGGAAGATTCTCACGAACATGATCGTGTTCTGTTTTGCTCTAGGACCCCCACAAGTGTCACGGGACTCATCTGAAGGTAACCCGTACCTGTTTAAAAAAAAAAAAGTAGATGTATGAAGGTAGTTTTGTCATTTAAAAAATCTGTCTTTTTTTGTCATTGTGAATGGGAAATGAAAAAATAAGAGGGAGAGAAAAAGTGGTAGAGAAAAATGTTCTAACCAATACCGCGCTCTCATTACGTATGCACACACACACGCTCTCTTACTTTGGGCTGCCTCCTGTCCTGTGATAAATAGTACTTTCCCTCCGCCCTGCTTGGCCACCCCAGAGATGAGAGCAGTGCTAGCATTCTCCCCGATCCTAAAGGAGAAGCACCTGGCAGGGATACACACAGGTAACAGTATTACTGTCCCCCATGATGAAATCGGGAAAGGGACTGTGGATCGGTCTCCATCTGTCCGTCGGTACCTCCTTGGGGGGTGACATGTTTACTGTTACCTTGTCAAATACAAAAATTAGGCTGTCAACCAAATGTACCTTGTTCTTGTGGGCTGACTGAATTAAAATGCATAACTACAGGAAGAATCATCAAGGGGTGAAAAAACCCTAACCTACATATTGCATAACTCTCCCACACTGCTGCCCACAAACAGGTTGGGGAGGTTTACTTAAGTTGGGTTTTACACTGAATCTTTTGAGTCAAAAAGACCAGTGGTTATACTTCCCAGACAGGTGCAATGGCCTCTGCAACAAAAACTCTATTAAAACCAGTTAGTCTAATTCTTTCAGGTGGGAGGTAACAGAGCTAGCTATGGGAGCCCTTCCCCCAAAGAATAATGATTGGGGAAACAGCGCTTCTTGAGGGTGGGCCCATCTGTGAGAGCCGGCATCCTTCTTCACCAGATCCAGGACTTCCTTGGTGTTCCCCACCTCACTGTCAGTGAACAAGAAGAGCTGAGGATGACAGCGAGGGTATGTTCATCAGGGGTCAAAGTTAAATAATGTATGTGCAACCCTGAAGTATTCCTCAGTAATCTTTCCCAGTTAGCAAGGTGTGGTACTATAGATACCACACACTCAAAATACACTATTTGGTAGGGTGTAACTCTGTAACTAAACATGCCATTGGTTGGGTGTAACTAAACATGCCATTGGTTGGGTGTAACTAAATATGCCATTGGTTGGGTAAAACTGTCTGAACATGCCATTGGTTGGGTGTAACTCTGTAACTAAACATACCATTGGTTGCATGTAACTAACTAAACATGACATTGGTTGGGTGTAACTGTAACTAAACATACCATTGGTTGGGTGTAACTGTGTAACTAAACATGTTATTGTAGCGAACATGCAGTACATGTGATTGAAGTCATGGAATGGTCTGAGGAGTTAGTTGTTTCAGGTGGAACCTGTGTGAATTACAGTGTGTGTGTTTGTGTATAAGCCGTATGAGTAAGCTATGTTAGCTACCTGTCTAGGTTGGTCAGGAAGGCAGGGATGGATGGCTGTAGATATTTCTTAAAAGCTGAACGATCTTTGTACCACCTAGGTCAGCCCTCATTCCCTTCGCCTTCTGCAGAGCCTCATACATTGTCTTCTGGCTGTACTCCACAATCTTACTGATGTCCAGAAAGACACAAGCACAAGGTCAAAGGGTCATCATCACAACATATTACATATTTTTTAGGGGGTAGATCAGGTTTAATATTTCAGATAGATTGTGGCTTCCATCAATGTAATTGTCTGCATCATTTCCAATCCCCCCCCGTAAATATATATACTGAACAAAAATGTAAACTCAACATGCAACAATTTCAATGATTTTACTGAGTCACAGTTCATATAAGGAAATCAGTCAATTTAATCAAATGAATTAGTCCCTAATCTAAGGATTTCACATGACTGGGCAGGGGCGCAGCCATGGGTGGGCCTTGGAGGGCATAGGCCACAACAAGGCTTTAATACAGACAGAAATACTCCTCAGTTTCATCGGCTGTCCATGTGGCTGGTCTCAGACAGGCAGGCTCGAGGTCAGGGTCAGGCAGGTGGGCTCAGAGTCAGGACAGGCAAGAGTCAAAACCAGGAGGATGAGAAAAAGAGACTGGGGAAAAACAGGAGCTGAGAGAACTGCTGATTGACTTGGCAACATGATGCAGCCACCACTATGCTTGAAAATAGGAAGAATGGTACTCAGTAATGTGTTGTATTGGATTTGCCCTTCGTATTCAAGACAGAAAGTTAATTGCTTTGGCACATTTTTTTGCAGTATTACTTTAGTGCTTTGTAGCAAACAGGATGCATGTTTAGGAATATTCTTATTCTGCACAGGCTTTCTTCTTTTCACTCCGTCAAATAGGCAAGTATTGTGGAGTAACTACAATGTTGTTGATCCTTCCTCAGTTCTCCTATCAAAGCCATTAAACTCTGTAACTGGTTTAAAGTCACCATTGGCCCCATGGTGAAATCCCTTAGCTGTTTCCTTTCTCTCCGACAACTGAGTTAGTATTTTATTTAACAAGGCAAGTCAGTTCAGATCCAATTCTTATTTACAATGATGGCCTACTGTGGAACAGGGCGTTAACTGCCTTGTTCAGGGGCAGAACGACTAATTTTTACCTTGTCAGCTTGGGCATTCAATCCAGCAACCTTTCGGTTACTGGCCCAATGCTCTAACCCCTAGGCTACCTGCCGCCCCCTAGGCTACCTGCCGCCCCCTAGGTGTAAGCCTGCACGAAACACAGCCCTTATTTCTGTGTTTCTAAAATCCCCTATGGGAAAAAGTTATGTTGGAAAAACGGTTGGAACCATTTTCCTGGTCGACCGCTAGGTTTTATGGCTATTATGACACCTCTACTGTGGGGCTCTATTATGTGACTTGTTAAGCAAATCTTCACTCCTAAACTTATTGCCATAACATGGGGGTTGAATACTTATTTCAGCTTTTCAGTTTTAATTCATTTGTAAATAGTTCAAAAAACTGTGTGTAGGCCAGTGACAAATCTCAATTTAATCAATCAATTTTAAATTCAGGCTGTAACACAACAAAATGTGGGAGAGGGGTGACGTGTCTAAGCCGGGTTATCACTAGACCACGGGCTCTGCATGACTTGCATTAATAATTATTAAGTATATGTTTTGGAACTAGCTGGCCGACTGCTGGAACTAGCTGGCCGACTGGCCGGACCTATCTTGCCGTTGCCAGCTAGTTCCAGCCAGCCGGCCAGGTAGGTCTGCCAGATAAGTCCGGCCAGGTAGGTCCGGGTGGCCAGCCAGCGAGCTAGGTATGTTAGATAGGTTGTTCAGGCCAGGTAGGTCCGACCAGCCAGGTCGGTAGGGCCGGCCGGCCGGTCGGCCAGGTTGGTCCGACGGCTAGGTAGGTCTGGCTTGCCAGATAGGAAGGTCATGCCGGCCGGGCGGCCAGGTAGGTAGGTTCCAAGTGGGTGGGCCTATGCCCACCCATGGCTGCACCTGCCCTGTCACGTGAAATCCATAGATTAGGTCCTAATTAATTTTTTTTCAATTGACTGATTTCCTTCTATGAACTGTAACTCAGTCAAATCTTTGCAATTGTTGCATGTATATTTTTGTTCACTATATAAGAATATACAGTATAACAATTATCTGGCCATGTAAATTCCTAATTCATCCTACACAGATATTGCACATTACGTTAAAAAACAGACATGCTTGAGAGTAGCACAATCACCAGATGGTGTCGCAAACTATTGGAAAAGTAGTATGGGTTGCACCTCCATCACTTGGTCATGTCATTGTCATCAACACAGCCACATTGATGTCCAAAAGTAGAACGGGAGCTGATAACTGTTTCGCCCAGTGATGTAGTCGAGTCACTAAACCTCGAGTCCGAAATCGAGTCCCAAGTCCCCTGTGTCCGAGTCCAAGTAAGAGTAACAATTATGGAGTCACGAGTTGAGTTACGTGTCCCTATGGCTGAAGTCCCCCTGCTTCAGTCCTGGTCCAAGTACTCAAGTCTGAGTCACTGGGTCCACATAAACTCAAAATACAGATATAGTGTAGTGGCAAGAGGGATTTAGTTTATAAATTGTTTGATATCCATTTTCCTTTCTTTCTGTGCCACGAAATGTTTGCATAATATAGGCTACTGGCAATGTTACCAGAGCCACATTCAGTTGCAAAACGTTCTTGAATGTTGCAGATAGAAATCCGTGAATAGAGCCAACTTTATTCCTTATTCAACATGTCAGAGAGACATGTTTGTTCTACATAGAATATTTCAATCTGAACGTTCCAAAACATTGCGTCCTGCTGAATGCACCCCAGGTTGATAGCTGTAGCTAGCTAATGAGGTAACATGATCGAACAAGGTGGTTAACGGTGCGGCCTGCAAGTAGCACGGTTATGCTTTGTGAATGTAAAATGCGACCCACCAATGCACGATAGAAAGAAAAAAAGTAGCACCGGTATTATGGGTCATGTCTTTTGAACGGTAATGGCTAACATCACTCCGTTTCCTCAGAGGAAAAGAGGGAGACTTGGCTAGTTCGTTGGTTACATAACCTGGCTATGACAAGCAGTGGGGAAAGTGCAAGGGTTGATAGAGACTACACATTTTTAAACGTTTCTACACTCAAGGGACAGAAGCATAGCTAGACTGTTGTTTTACTCTTAAACTTAATGCTGCTATTGTTTTACATTTCGTAAAACAGCTTGTGTTTCTTAACCAGGCTGCTGGTGACTGGTTAGCTACAGGTGAAGCAAGAGAGTCGCCTAAGTGATGTGTGTAATAGGAGGCGGAGCCTGTCTGCTCACTCTCATCGCTTGCTCCCCAGCAGCTCACAAGCTGATATAGGCTAGGCTGTGTGTGCCGGGTGTGGCGCATCCTTCCCACTGCTGAGTTGCGCATCTGTTAACACTGCCCATTGACCTGGGCATAGTATACGACACGCCATCATCCTGGGCATGGGGCTGCCATACAACACTGAGAAAGAAGGGAAAAAACATTGGTTACAAACAAAGGTACAGAACACATTTATGGATTAACACCGGACATTTTACACATGCAGCACAGCTGGAAAACTGCAGCTCGCAGTTACCGCTTATTTTGCTCTGGGATAGAGACAGGAGGTGGGGGAGAGGTAGAGGGTAGGAGAAAGGAGAGAGAGAGGTTGAAGGTAGAGTGGGAGCGAAGTAGGGTGTGGGAGAGGAGAAAGAGAGGGGACAAACTTGGAGTAAGGGAGCAGTAGAGGGTAGGATGGGGAGAGAGTGGTTTAGACGGTGGAGTGGTGATGGGATTGGGCGTACCTACTAAATGTATTAAATCATACTACATAGCTGAAATGCAAGAGAGAGAGAGAGAAACCGACGGACAGACAGACAGAGAGAGATATGGATACTGAGGGAGTGAAAGAGAGAAGAGGAAATACAGGGTTGAGTGAAACACATGGACCGTGACTAAAGAATGTCAATCAAATGTATTTATAAAGCCCTTTTTACATCAGCCGATGTCACAAAGTGCTATACAGAAACCCATCCTAAAACCCCAAACAGCAAGCAATGCAGATGTAGAAGCACAGTGGCTAGGAAAAACTCCCTAGAAAGGCAGGAACCTAGGAAGAAACTTAGAGAGGAACCAGGCTCTAAGGGGTGGCCAGTCCTCTTCTGGCTGTGCCGGGTGGACAGTACATGCCCAAGATGTTAAAAGGTTCATTGATGACCAGCAGGGTCAAATAATAATAATCACAGGGGTTGTAGAGGGTGCAACAGGTCAGCACCTCAGGAGAAAATGTCAGTTGGCTTTTCATAGCCCATCATTCAGAGTTTGTGCAGTAGAGAGAGGACCAGTAGGTGCAGTAGAGAGAGGACCATGACAAGGTAGCACGTCCGGTGAACAGGCCAGGGTTCCATAGCCGCAGGCAGAACAGTTGAAACTGGAGCAGCAGCATGACCAAGTGGACTGGGGACAGCAAGGAGTCATCAGACCAGGTAGTCCTGAGGCATGGTCCTAGGGATAAGATCCTCTGAGAGAAGGGAGAGAGAGAAAGAGAGAGAGCGAATTAGAGGGAGCATACTTAAATTCACACAGGACACCGGATAAGACAGGAGAAATACTCCAGATATAACAGACTGACCCTAGCCCCCCAACACAAACTATTGCAGCATAATTACTAGAGGTTGAGACAGGAAGGGTCGGGAGAGACTGTGGCCCCGTCCGACTATACCCCCGGACAGGGCCAACCAGGCAGGATATAACCCCACCCACTTTGCCAAAGCACAGCCCCCCCACCACTAGAGGGATATCTTCAACCACCAACTTACTACCCTGAGACAAGGCCAAGTATAGCCCAATAAGATCTCCCCCACAGCACAAACCCGAGGGGGGGGGGGGGCACCAACCTGGACAGGAAGATCACGTCAGAGACTCAACCCACTCAAGTGACGCACCCCTCCTAGGGACGGCATGGAAGGGTCGTTCGTCACTCCAGTGCCTTTCCGTTCACATTCACACCCCTGGGCCAGACTACACTCAATCATAGGACCTACTGAAAAGATGAGTTTTCAATAGACTTAAAGGTCGAGACAGAGTCTGCATCTCTCACATGGATAGGCACCTCGTGGAGTTGCAATGATCATGAGAACGGTGAGGAATCAGGCCAGAACTACACGGGAGGATCTTGGCAATGATCTCAAGGCAGCTGGGACCATAGTCACCAAGAAAACAATTGGTTACACACTACGCCGTGAAGGACTGAAATACTGCAGTGCCTGCAAGGTCCCCCTGCTCAAGAAAGCACATATACATGCCCGTCTGAAGTTTGCCAATGAACATCTGAATGATTCAGAGGACAACTGGGTGAAAGTGTTGTGGTCAGATGAGACCAAAATGGAGCTCTTTGGCATCAACTCAACTCACCGTGTTTGGAGGAGGAGGAATGCTTCCTATGACCGCAAGAACACCATCCCCACTGTCAAACATGGAGGTGGAAACATTATGCGTTGGGGGTGTTTTTCTGCTAAGGGGACAGGACAACTTCACTGCATCAAAGGGACGATGGACGGGGCCATGTACCGTCAAATCTTGGGTGAGAACCTCCTTCCCTCAGCCAGGGCATTGAAAATGGGTCGTGGATGGGTATTCCAGCATGACAATGACCCAAAACACACGGCCAAGGCAACAAAGGAGTGGCTCAAGAAGAAGCACATTAAGGTCCTGGAGTGGCCTAGCCAGTCTCCAGCCCTTAATCCCATAGAAAATCTGTGGAGGGAGCTGAAGGTTCGAGTTGCCAAACGCCAGCCTCGAAACCTTAATGACTTGGAGAAGATCTGCAAAGAGGAGTGGGACAAACCTGGTGGCCAACTACAAGAAACATCTGACCTCTGTGATTGCCACAGGATAATACCACCAAGTACTAAGTCATGTTTTGCAGAGGGGTCAAATACTTATTTCCCTCATTAAAATGCAATTCAATTTATAACATTTTTCACATTCGTTTTTCTGGATTTTTTTGTTGTTATTCTGTCTCTCACTGTTCAAATAAACCTACCATTAAAATTATAGACTGATCATTTCTTTGTCAGTGGGCAAACGTACAAAATCAGCAGGGGATCAAATACTTTTTTCCCTCACTGTATGTGTAGGTATGTACGGAAGGACCAAGTCAGAAAGATAGATAGGAGCAAGCCCATGTAATGCTTTGTAGGTTAGCAGTAAAACCTTGAAATCAGCCCTAGCCTTAACAGGAAGCCAGTGTAGAGGCTAGCACTGGAGAAATATGATCAAATTTTTTGGTTCTAGTCAAGATTCTAGCAGCCATGTTTAGCACTAACTGAAGTTTATTTAGTGCTTTATCCGGGTAGTCGGAACGTAGAGCATTGCAGTAGTCCAACCTAGAAGTGACAAAAGCATGGATACATTTTTATGCCAAATTTTTGGACAGAAAGTTGCTGATTTTTGCAATGTTACATAGATGGAAAAAAGCTGTCCTTGAAACAGTCTTGGGTCCAGAGTAACGCTTGGGTCCAGGGTCCAGACTAACGCTAAGGTCCTTCACAGTTTTATTTGAGACAACTGTACAACCATCAAGATTAATAGTCAGATCCAGATCCAACTGGTGGTTGTCTTGCAAATAGGTTAGGCCTTAACAGTGTCCATTGGGGCACTCTTTTTAGAACATTGACATGCTGTATGTTTAACAGTATTAACACTGGATGGCGCTGGAGGGGATAGCTGTCGTTTTACAGGCTCCTGACTATGTGTGGTATTTTGTTTTTTCTCATTGATTTAAACTTTTTTTGTACATAATGTTTTCTGCCATTGTTTCCTATGACCGAAAATATCTTCTGGACATCAGAACAGCAAGTACTCACCTGGATCTGGACAATGATTTTTTTCAATGAGTCAGATACGAAGGACATACTGCTCTTCCCGGACCAGGCCCAAATCCCCATCATTCGTAAGAAGAGGCCGGCGAGCGGGATACCTGACGAGTGGATAATCTGCCTTTCTCTAATATTAGGGAAGTCTTGAGGTTTTGCTCGCCTGAGATAGAGTACCTCATTTAAGGCAGTAGACAACACTATTTCCCAAGAGAGTTTTCATCTATATTTTTCATCTACTGTCTATTTACCAACACAAACCGATGCTGGCACTAAGACTACACACAACGAGCTGTATAGGGCCATAAGCAAACAAGAAAAGGGATTTTAATGCAGGATTTCTAACTAATTTCTACCAGTGTGCAACTAGAGGGAAAAAAACTCTAGATCACCTTTACACAGAGACGCATTTGTAGAATAATAGGGAAGACATCAAAACTATGAAAAAACACATATGGAATCATGTAGTAACGCAAAAAGTGGTAAGCGAATAAAAATATTTTATATTTATGATTCTTCAAAGCAGCCACGCTTTGCACACTCTTGGCATTCTCTCAACCAGCTTCATGAGGTAGCCACCTGGAATGCTTTCCCAACAGTCTTGAAGGAGTTCCCACATATGCTGAGCATTTGTTGGCTGCTTTTCTTTCACTCTGCAGTCCAACTCATCCAAAACCATCTAAATTGGGTTGAGGTCGCGTGATTGTGGATGCCAGGTCATCACTCCTTGGTCAAATAGCCCTTACACAGCCTGGAGGTGTGTTTTGGGTCACTAAGCTTCTCACAAGTCAACAAGAGATTTGGAAGGCTGGCCCCGTGACACAAGTGTTTGAGGTAACAGGGGCCCTAAGCAAGATTTGGTTGGCTAATTGAGTGACTGACATAAGAGAAACTGCTGATGCACAACCAAATCTCAAAATTGCACCTTGTGTATTCATTCTACTAATCTAACTCAACAGTAAATTTAGACCCCGATGGAGTTCCTCAAAAAATTCACACCTTTTATCTAGTGATGGCCCTGTGAGGTAACAACCCCCACACCTTGCTCACATAGCAACACCATCTGTCCTCAAGTCATTGCTCCACCTCAGTCACACAGGTCATTGTCTACATTAAAGCTCTTTATAACACACTGGGAGCAGTCAAGGATCCAGCAGGATACCAGCTGACGTGAGTTTATAGAAGCAGCATGTCAATGGAGGTGGCTTTGGTCTCAGCATGTTCATGGCGTTACACTGTTTCATGGTCAGACGGCATTTAGAAAGACAAAGACATGAACAAGCAATGCTTTATCAATACACAAACAAGCAAAGTTAACATCTACTCTCCAACTCCTAGTTTATGAATGCCACAGTCATCCAGACAGCTACTGCATAACACATAACATTTCCCAGTTCTAACATACAAAAATAAATCTTAAATTCATAATTCCAAACAGCTGATTTCTGGGTGGATAGACTATTGTAAGTATCTAAAGCCAGCTAAATCTGAATCAACCGTATGAGTTTGTTTGATCGGAGGGTGGATACTGGGATTGTCTTTGGGTTGAACTTGAATGTCTCTGGGTGTTGACGAGAGCTGAAAGAGAGGAGGAGAAAGTCTGGATCAATTCCAGTGGTTTCTGCCTGTCCTCAAGGCATTTTAAATAGTTGGGTCATCGCTGTGTTTCCCTTGACTGTCTTTTAAAAAGAAAATTATCACAGTCTTCATCTCTCTGTGCCTTGTTGCATCCTACCGGCCTCCCTCCATCACTCGCTTGAAGGCTTCTCTGTCATGGCTATTTCCTTACTAGCACCTTTGGCCGTAGAGAGAAATAAGACAGTTTTAGTTTACGAAAATAGTTTCCTCATAACCTGTGTATGCGGGTACCTGAACACAGTGAATCCGATACAGGATGAGATCATACTAACCAACAGGAAACTATGACTGCCTTTACTGTGGATCAACTGAAGACAGAAACACATTACACCTACAGTGTACACCAGGGTTTCCCAACTGGCAGCCCACGGGCCAAATATGAGTGATTTTAATTTTGGAAACCTGTTTGTAAGTATTCCCACAGATAATAGAGAAACAAGTGATTGTATTAAAAATTTAAGAAACGTTTGAAATGATTGTTTTAGTCAAAAATGTGTCTTTTTGCGGTCAATTTGCAATCTACAAATTATTTGTCATTATGTTCTGGTCCCCCGACCATCCGCTCAAGAAAGATTCATCCCGTCGATGATCCCTGGTATACACAGTCTATTCATAAAAAGCAGTCACACACACACCCTCCTGTGTTCCTTACCTGTCCTGTGAGAAGCTGCAGAACCATCTCTCCTGTACCAGCACTGGTCACCAGGACTGTAGTAACAACCTGACGCAGGGAGAGGAGACTATCTATATGATCTCAAATACAAATCATTCTTACTGAGTGTGTACCTTTATAGTTGACCATATCTTCTGTGAGGGCCACCATGCAGGGGAACACACTGCTGATGAAGAGGCCTAACACACACGTCCCCATGAAGATGAACACATGGCTGGAGTACAGGATCAACAGCAGACACTGCACCACTATCACCCCCACCTGAAACAGAGAGAGACCGAGAGAAAGAGCGGGAGAGCGGTACGGATATTTATTTTGGTTATCATATGTCCATGCCCTTTTCTGTAAATACAGTTGTAAGGAGGACATCAGCATATTTACCACGTGTAATCTACCTCTAAATGCTTGTTTTTGCTGTAGCATACCTGGACTTTGAATAACATTCTACTGCATATATTTACTGGAATTCGAACTGGGTTTCGTGCTCTTCACATTGTATGTGTGTATTGTACGAGTGTGCAATAAAGACATCCATGTAGCCACCTGACTGTTTTAAAATATACACCAATCTCAAATATCTGATCATCTCTCCAATAAGGTCTTTCTCAGACGCGTCATCTAAAGCCGTTTCACTTCTCATTTCAACACTCACACACTACTAGTATACAAAAACAGAAGTGTGTCTGTACCAGGCTGATATTGACTAGTCATTGTTGTGTGTATCTGTATGACATATATAGATGCCAGTCTGCCCTAAACACACTAGTCAGATAGCCAGCCATCTTGTGTGGCAGAGAGAGGGGAGGAGACACTGCGTAGGTGTAAATGAATCCTGTGTAGGAACCCTGGGTTAAACAAATAACAGGAATTAGTAGGTTGATAGTGAGCAGATGTATGTGTGTGTGGCAAAGTTCAGTCTCACAATGATGCCGTTGGTGATGAAGAGCACGGCTCCACCCAGAATGTAGAGGAGGAAGTAAGAGGCGGGGCGATCCTTCATATCACCATAGTTACAGCAGCCAAGCAAACCCCCAAAACCTGGATTTATAGTACAGAATGACATGTTTAGTTCAGGGTTCTTCAACCCCAGGCCTGGACAGCTACAGTGTGTTCAGGCTTTTATTCCAGTCCAGCACTAGCCATGTTTTAGTTGGTGAGACGTTTGGAGATGGGGCTGTAGTGTCTATGGGGTTCTACCCTGGCAGCTGTTGTGGATATTTAAGGGGGTGTCTTACATTGGGTTGGGTGAATGTGTGAGGTGTCTTACCCTGTGGTGGTGTGAGGGGAGTATTGTTAGACTTACCCCTGGGTTGGGTGAGAGGTGTCTTACCCTGGATGTTGTGGTCCTGTTGGTTCTTCGCAACAATCTAACTGCTAACAAAGTGCTTATACACTTACATTAATAAAATACATGATCCAGAATGCGTAGGAGATGTTGGTGGTGATGATGCCCTCTGTGTGGAGGTGGTAGTGGTGGGATACATTGT